>CM076578.1:1422248883-1422809999 GCA_034641835.2 Pinus albicaulis
TCCTGAAGAATATAGTTGTGGAGATTAAAACACACAATTGAATTCCACAACAAAACAAAAATAAGTGCTCAGAAATTTGCGCACTTAAACAGAGTTAGAAGGAGCAACATAAAAAAAAAAAATTGGATTATAATTTCAAATACATAAAATACATTCATATGGAAATTGTGGCTCTTTTATGAAGCAAAAACAAGAGCCTCAACTAGTTGGGGAGTAATGTTTAGTAAAAATAGTAAGTGTTTGTTTTCATGCACACACCAAAAATTGTTTCACAAATTTCTCACCTTGACCTCTCACTCTTACATCCCTTCACAAGTAGTTCCACAGAATTACTTTGTAAAACCAGTAAGTGATTGTTTTCGTCAACCCACCAAAAATTGCTCCACAAATTTCTCACCTTGACCTCTGCCACTTACATTTTGGTTCTTAAAAAATTTCTACTTGTATTTCAAAACATACATTTTTAATACATTAATTCTTGTAATTCAAAACATACATTTCTAATATATTAATTGATAGGATGAACGAATTGTACAAAAATATTTTTCTATTTTGCAGAGTCCATATATTAGTTGAGGAATGAATATCTCACCATATTTTTTTACCAACTTTGCATTAAATGTGCATTTGATTGCAAAAAAAAAAAATTCTACCAAATTTGCATTAAATAGTCATTTGACTGTAAAAAAAGTATTTTCTATCTTGGGGAGTACATATATTAGTTAGGAATTAATATTTGACCATAAGTTTTTACCAACTTTTCCTTAAATTGTCATTTGACTTTAATTATCTGATGTGTTTTCAAATGAGAAACCATAAGTTTTTACCAACTTTTCTTTAAATGGTTATTTGACTAATGGGGAATTTGTATTCGAACTTCATTTAGTTCATTTGACTAATGGAGAATTGGTATTCCTACTCCAATTGCTTGATTTACTTGTGTACTATAAGTATGGTCGTTGTTAGTTTATTTAATGTCTTTATTGAGATTATTTTTCCAACACTCCCCCTTGATCACAAGTGCTTCCATTGAAAATTACCAAACAATTTCACAGATCAATTTTAAGTTACAGATCAATTTTTTGTTCCAGTGACTTTGTGAAGATGTCTGCAAATTGTTCTTGTGAACTAGAGTGCTGCAACACAATTTCACCATTGTTAACCAATTATTTTATAAAATGATATTTAGTGTCAATGTGCTTTCTCCTCTGGTAAAAATCATAACTGTGAAATTGTTTTCGTAGAAAATAGTTGTTGTTCCCTCTTGTTCATAGCATAAATCCCTCAACATTCTTCTCATCCAAACTGCTTGACACGCTGCTGCTATTGCAGTGACATATTCAACTTTTTTTGTTGACAATGACACTCAGCTCCTTCTTCGAGGCCCACGAAATGGTTCTCAATCCTAAATGAAAAACATATAATGACGTGCTCTTTCTTCCATCAACACCTCCTGCCCAATCATTGTCTTTGTGTAGCCAACTAGCCTAAAATCATTTATTATGGTGTACAAAATACCATACTCCTTTGTCCCATTAACAAACCTTAAAATTATTTTGGTTTCTTTCTAATGTGTCTCATTGGGTGTCTCCATGAACCTTGACACGAAACTCACTACATACATTATATGAGACCTAGTTGTTGTCAAATACATCAAACTTCCTAGTATAATTTTTCATAATGTCGAATTGAAATTTTTGCTGCAATATCGTTGCTCAACTTCAACCCATCAAAGTTGAGGTTGGTGTAGTCTTGTTATTCTGCATATTGAACCTATCCAAAATGTCTGCTACATACATTGCTTGGGAAATAAAAATTCCATTTTTCGTTTCCTTCACTTCTATGCCTAAAAAATACCTTAACAACCCCAATTCAGTCATTTCAAACTCACTTTTCATGTCTTCTTTGAAATCAACAATGAGTAAATCATCACTCGTAAAAATAAAATCAACTACATATAGAACAATAATAAGAATCTTATTGTCACTCTCTTTGATGTAGAGAGTATGCTCACCATCAAATTTGTCAAAGCCATTTTCGATCAAGTGAGAATTTATCTTGCTATGTCATGCATGTAGTACTTGCTTCATCCCATAAAGGGCTTTCCTCAACCTATACACTTTGTCTTCTTGGCCTTATACTTCATAACCAAGTAGTTGCACAACATATACTCCTCTTTCAACACTCTATTCAAGAACGCTGATTTTAAATCCATTTGATACACTTTCCATTAATGTTGCGCCAAAATTGAAAACATTGTATGTATTGTCTCCATCCTCGTGACACCATTTTGCTGAGGTGTATACCTTGTTGTAAATTTCTTGTGAATTCCATTCTTCCTGGAAAAACGTAGGAAGTCATTTGAGATGTGCTCGCCACCTTTGTCAGTCCTTAAAACTTTGATGTAGTGTCCAATTTGCTTCTCAACAAGAGCTTTGTATTGGCGTAAGAACTCAAACACCTCACTTTTATGTTTTAGGATGTAGACCCATGTCTTCCTTGTATAATCATCTATGAAAGTAAAAAATAATAGATGTCACCAATTGATGGTGTTTGTATTGGTCCAAATAAATTTGAATGGACAATATCAAAGGGTGTGTTTTCCCTTATTGACTTTCCTGTTGGAAATGATTCTCTATGTTGTTTGCCCAAAATACATCCTTCACATAGGTTGTCTGGTTTTTCTACGAGTGGCAATCCTTTCACCACGTCTTTCCTATGCAAGAAATCCAAGCCTTTAAAATTGAGATGACCAAATCTAAAATGCCATAACTAGTTTTCATCTGTAACTTCTGCTTGGAAGTTTACTTGTGTGACAATTGCTACATTTATTTCATTCTCTTGTGAATTCATTAATAGTTGTGCTTCAACACCTTCTTCCTTCGTATCTATTTTTACCTTGAGAAGATACATTCTATTGCTTGTGATCTGAAATTTTGCAATCAATTTTTTTCTTGGAGACGTATCCAAAATTGTGCAATCTCCATTCTTGAAAAAGACATTGCATTCCTTTTGCATGAACTATCTAATGATTATGAGGATATGCCTTAAACCAGGGAAAAAATAGACATTTGAAATGTACTTCTTCTCCCCATTCTGTTTTATAATGTTGAATCTTCCTTTTCCCATGACAAAGACTTTAATATAAGTCCCTAACTTCACTTCAGATTTCACACTTTTATCTAGAATCGAAAACATTTCTATGTTCCTTGTCATGTCGTTGTTGCACCATAAATCCAAAAACCATACAACACCATGACCAAAGGGTCGACATCTCTTCACACGATATCATCACCTCCAACGTCCCCAATCATCAGTACATTCCGCTCATTAGCAATGTAACGTCCATATCAAATCGTAGACCTCAACCAACAGATATCATACCTAATCAAAATGCATTCCATGTTGTTCCACACCTATCCCAAAATCACCTGGTGACCAACTCTCATAATGAAGGATTCAACAAACCCATAGTTATAAACCTTTTTAGCATTAACCTTGACCATGCCTCCATTTCCATTCTTCCTAAGGGTTTAAATTTTTCGATCACTACAAATAAAATCCTTGTCGATAACATAATAAGTAACATAGAAGTTTCCATAAAATATTTTAATCTAATCGAAGCTAAAGAAATAAGACAAAACATTGTTAAAATTCTTAACAATGCCAAACCACCTTCTTGTAACATATCCAAGGAAGAAAAACTTGCCCTAAAAAACCTAAAAAGAATAAAGATATAATTATCTTAAAATCAGATGAAGGAAATGCAACCATAATAATGGACCAATTTGAATATGATAGAAAAATAGAAGATCGCCTAAATAATAATGGTTGCTATAAAATATTAAATAAAGACGTCATCGCTAAAATTCTTAACTAACCAAGAAAATAAAATATTCATCTCTTGACACCATTATAAAAAAGAAAATCACCCCTTCTATCTCTATCACCCCTAGAATATATGGAGCACCTTTCATAAATATGACATCCCGTTAAGACCCATAGTCAATACTATACGCTCACCCACCTACCTACTTGCTCAATACCTTGCCAAAAAGCTAAGCCCCTTAGCTGCAAACACCTTGTCGTATATCAAAGACTACAGATCCTTCATTCATTGGACCAAAATCCTTGATATGAAAGATGAAGATCTCATTACAAGTTTCGACATTGTCTCCCTGTACACTATTATACCTATAGATGAAGTCATCGATGTTGTGAAATCTATTACCAATAGAGAGATTTTATATATCCTAAAGTTGTGTTTAAAATCATCTTTCTTCAACTTTAAAGGAATAATTTATCAATAAACTCATGGAGTAGCCATGGGCTCATCTCCATCTCCTATAATTGCTAACATATACATGGAAAATTTTGAACAGAAAGCCCTCAAATCCTTTCCATACACCCTTGAATAATGGAAAATCTTTGTAGATGATGTTTTCGTAAAATCAAAATTAAATGAATCTTTAACTCACATTAATAGTCTTTAAAGTCAGATTAAATTTACCATTGAAATTAAAAAGGATAGCCAATTACCTTTCTGGACATCCTTTTAACCAAAAAAATGGAAAACTAAGTACCAAAGTTTACATAAAGAAAACTCACACTGAAATATATATTCACGCTAACCTAGTCACCATCCCAAGAAAAAATATGGCATCGTTAAAACCATAACTACTAGGGCTTCCAAAATTTATGACTCCCACCACCTAAAGCATGAGCTAAACCACCTCCGTCAAGTCTTTAAACATAATGGATATAATAAAAACATCATCAACAAAACCATTTATCAAACCCTTAATAAAAATAACATAAATAAAACTTTTGATGTTCCTAAAATCTCTTTATCTTACATAAAAGGAAGAGTTGATAGAATTTCCAAAATCCTAAAAAAACACAACATTAAGGTTTCTTTCACTCCCCCTAATACTATTAGAAATATTCTAAACTCCGTAAAGGACCCTATAAACCCTAGTTTTTGTGGAAAATAATGCATTGGTGAAACTGGTAGATCCCTTAATATTATACTTAAAGAGCTTGTTGCAGACATATCTAGGAACAAAACTTCAAAATCAGCTTTGGCAGAACATGGTTTCTCATCCTCGCACTACATCCGGATGGAAGATGCCAAGCTTGTCTCGAAAGAAGATCATTACCTAAAAAGAAAAATAGAAGAGGTCATAGAAATTGAAAAAAGGAAAAATAATATGAATCACGAATATGGCCTTAACATCAGTATTACTTTGAAAACCTTAATAAATCATACCACTCATGACGTCAAATCAAAAAGTAATCCCTAATGTAATAATTATTTGCTAAAATTTTCTCTTAATTTCTATCTTAACTTATAATAGAGATTTTTAATCTAATAATTTCATAGTTTTTAAAACTTTAGGGTTAAAAAAATGTTTTCAAATAATCACATTAATATTATATTTCAATAAAATCCCCTCATTAATTATATTTGTTAATTATTTAAATTTATATAAACAAAAATTTCTTGTTTCTTCCAACCGAGAATAAAATTTCTCCTCACTAATTACTATATATATAATTATTTCCTTGCCCTAATTCCTCACAAATCTTCTCAACAACATTTGGTGTTTACCCCTGAAGATAGACTCACTTAAGAATTCTCAAATGTTGAGTTATTAAAACTCCGAAGATGTTATTCCTCTCTTTCTGAAATTTAATTCACATGTATGGATTCTCTTTTTAAAAAAAGTATCCCTTCGTTTTTCTTTTACTATGTTAAAAATCAAAAACATGTTGCCTCGGTTCTCATTTTCCTTTGTCAAATTTGAACTTGGTTTTTCACTTTTTTCATGTTTCTTATTTCTACATTAATTTGCATAATGACCATACTTCTTACAATAATGACAGTAAACTTGAGATTTATCATACCTTTGACCTTATGCTTGATTCTAGATTGAGCCTTAACTTGGATTTTCATTTTTTCCCCTTCCACTTGATCTTGAAGGGTTGCCTCTTCCAAATATGTCTGGGATTCTTCCTCTTCCTCTAGAATTTGATATTCCTTTGCCTCTACCTTGACCAAATGAAAATTGTGTCTTCAAGGAATTTTATAATGAAGATTTTTTTTCTTTATTCAATCTATGTTTATGAGAAACCAGTGATGCATGAAGATCATCCACTGAAAATTGTGGTATATCCTTTGTCTTTTCTGTGGCCGCAACAATGACACCAAATATTAATGACAGACTTCTCAAAAAAATTTCAACTATTCTCCTTTCCTCAAATGTCTCACCATGAGACCTAATTTTAGTAACCAATCCAATTACTTATGATCTGGATTTATGCAGGAACGCAACAGAATATAGAAATAACCATAAACATAGAAATACAACGGAAATAAGGCTTCATTTCATTAATAACAAATCACAGAAATATGCTGACAAACATGATGGAAATAAAATAGCTAGGGTGTTGGTAGCGAATCTCTGAGAAGAGATGTAGCGGATATAGACCTCTAAACTGTGTTACAATGAGGTTCGAGGGCCTATTTATTATGGAGAAACAATGGAAAACTCTAAACATCCAAAAACCTAACCCTAGGAGATGAAGCGCCAAAAATATGGACCCCGTTTGGGTAAATTGGTGTTTCAACTTCTCAGGGATGTAACTTCGACATACTATCTCCGTTTCGGGCTTCAAAACGGCTCCGGAAGTTCAAGACCCGAAAAACTGCTAAAAATAGTAAGTTGTGAAAAAAAAACTGAAAGAGACAATGGTGGGGAACCAGGTGGAATAAGCGGGTGGCCACCAATATCCACCTGGATCATTCCTCCCCCCTTAGGAAGCAATGGTCCCCATTGCGGTGAGTTCCTCCATGAGATGAGGAAACTACTATTGAACTTGGTCCCTGGTGAACCACTTGTCTTGGTGCAGGAGTTGGCTAGCTTTGACAACTCAATACAGTTGGATCTTCTGTCGACGAGTGTTCCTGATTTGCATGTCCATGATACAATCCGTGGTGGCCTATTCCATGCAGTCTGGGTTTAACTCTTTTGGTGTGAGTTCTTTTGCAATATCAGAGGTGTCCAATAGAGGTGGGAAGTAGGGATGAAGGCAGTCTACATTGAATACTGGGTGTAGACCAAGGAATGGTGTAATACTGAGCTTGAAGGCATTGTTCCCTACAGCCTTAGTGATGGTGTCTGGCCCATATCGGAGCAGGTGAATCTTGCGGTGGGGTCTAGTGAGGCGCTCCTTTTGCAAATGTAGCCACACTTTTTCGCCCACTTGGAAGTTGTGTGGCACCCCATGTTGATCATGTCGTTGCTTGTGCTTAGCATTTGATCTATCCAATATGTCATGAACCTATTGGCGGATGTGTTGAATGTGCTCGATGAAGTTATTTTCTTTGTCAGCTTCAAACTGGACATGAGCTGAATCGTCCTGAGTAGCTGCAAATGGCATGTCTACATCAATGGGACATAGTGGTTGGAATTCCAAGCCCACCTAAAAGGGTTGTGGCCAGTTGAGCTGTGGAGAGCCCGGTTATAATTGTGTTGTACATAGGGAAGGATCTCATCCCATGTTCGTGAATGCTTTGAATTGTACATATGTAGAATGTGTACAATCATCTTGTTGACGACCTCTGTCTCGCCATAAGTTTGCAGATGGAAAGCTCTGGACTTGGTGAGCTTGGTGTCCAACATTGACGAGAGGCTGGACCACAATGTGCTGAGGAACCTGTTGTCGCGATCTGATATGATAAATTGTGGGATCCCAAAGTGCACCCACACTCATTCAAAGAAGAGTTTAGTAGTGGCTTCTACTGTGATATTCTTCTTGCAGGCCGCCATAATGGCCATATTTGAGAATCTATCGATGACCATGAAAACATAGTCATTTCCATGCTTAGTAGAAGGAAGGCCTGACATGTAATCCATGGAGATGGATTCCCAAGGTCAACTAGGGGTAGGTAGCGGAGTATAGAGACCATGCTTCTTGATGGTCGGTTTGGCAATGGCACAAGTAGTGCAAGATCTGATGTACTTCCCGACATCTTGTCGAAGGTTCGACCAATAGAAATACTTCTGCAGTACTACCACTATTTTCTCGACCCCAAAATGTCCAGCAACTCGACTATAGTGCGCTTCCCATATCATCTTGGCACGCTCACTTGAAGGAATGTAAAGGTGTCCTAGGTGACATAATAGTGCATCTTGGAGGTGAAAATTTGGAACTTGCATATGCCCCAAGAGTGCCTTGTATGTGTAGCTAAATTCTGGATTGCTGTTGTAGAGAAGCGGCCAATCAGAAGTCTCATACGCACAATAGTTGAGAATGGTGGTTATGGCGACGATTGGTGGTCGGCTGAGGTAGTCTGCAACATTATTGGTGCTACCCTTCTTGTACTTGATGTTCAAATGAAATTGTTGCAGATATGTGAACCGCTTCTGATGGCGATCATTTTGCAACTTCCCTTGTGTCTGTATGAACACCAAGGGTCTATGGTCTGTGTGGATGATTGCCTCCTTCCCAAAAATGTAATGCTTCCATTGTCAATAAGCCTGCACAATGGAATACATTTCTTTGTCATAAGTGGGATACTTTCAAACTATGTTGGACAATGTCTCACTGTGATATGCCACTGGATGCTCTTGTTGAGTAAGAACTGCCCCAATAGCATAGTCAGAGGCATCTGTCTCGATCTCAAATGGTTGTTGCAAGTCTGGTAATGTGAGCACTAGGGCAGAATAGAGGCAATGTTTCAATTCTATGAACGCCTTCTGTTGAGATTCTGACCAACAGAATTTTGCTTTCGCTCCTCCCTTGGTGACTTGACTCAAGGGCCAAGTGATATGAGAGAATCCCAACATGAACCTGTGGTAGAATTCGCAAGACCCAGAAAGTTGTGAAGCTCTGTTAGGGTGGTTGGGACTGGCCAATCCTGAATGACTTGGATCTTGGCTGGATCCACATGCACCCCCCTTTCATCGATAATGTATCCCAGATATTGAACCTGGATCATGCCAAAAGAGCACTTCTCCAAATTGGCACACAACTTGTGTTGCCACAGTGTTTGGAGGACTTCTCGAATGTGGTGGAGGTGCTCTTCCCAAGTTTGGTCGAGGATCAGAATGTCATCCAAGTATAACACTACAAATGAGTTGGTGAATGGATGCAAGATGTCATCCATCAACCTCATGAAGGTTGCGAGAGCATTTTTCAATCCGAAAGTAATGACGAGCCATTGGAAAAGGCCCTCCTGGGCTTTGAAGGCAGTCTTCCACACATGTGAGGGTTCGATTGGTACTTGGTGATACCCAGACTTCAAGTTGATCTTGTTGAAATATTTTTCCCCTTTGAGTTGGTCCAGAAGGTCATCAATCTATGGGATCGAGTACCTATTCCAGACAGTGATCTTGTTCAGCACTCGATAATCAATACAGAGTCTCCAAGTCCCATCCTTCTTTAGTACCAACATGATCGGGCTCCCACAAGGTGATGAACTGGGTTGGATGTGACCTTTCTACGATAACTCCTGAATATGCCTCTTGATTTCATCGTTCTCTAGAACAGAGCGCCTATAGATCAGTCCATTGGGTAGCGACGCACCTGGGGTCAGGTCAATGGGGTGCTTGACCTGACAGTGTAGAGGCACCCCTGTGGGTGAGGTGAAGATGTCCACATACTCCTCCACAACCTTGTCCATTTGTTTTTGTCATGTAGAGGATCCATGTCTGGAGATCGTGGCCACAATCTTCTTCTTGCCCAAGGGGCGAATCATCAGGAAAAAAAATTTCCTGGTTTGGGAAATGAGCTTACTGCATTGTTTTGTAGTAACCAAAGAGATAGTGGGAGGCGGTGGTACCTCGGGTATCCTATACAATTTATTTCCCAAAGTAACAATAACAGTGGGAGGTCGGGACTCATACACACCATGTCACTTCCACAAGTATGGTTGGCCTAATAATACATCAGAAACATCAATAGGAGCAATGTCAGACAATACCTCATCCGTGAAGGGATTGATGCTATAGGGAAGGCAGCACTACTGGCTAACGCGGAGATCTCAACCTTAGTGAAGCCACCCGATGGTGTATGGTTATGGGTGCACTGTGGTTGGCAAGCCCAACCGCTTCATGACATCTATTGAAAAGAGGTTCTTTTGGCTCCCATTGTTGACAAAGAACCGTAGCAGGGAACCCTTTACCCGCATCTCAGAGTGGAAGAGACGCTCTGCCTCATCTGGATCTTCTGGTTCCTCCTTCTGGATCTTCGTAGTGGCAACAGTGGCTTTGGGATTCGCATCAATAATTTGTTTCCCTTTGTCATTCACCTTGTCATGTTTTGATTCAGAGTCGGAGCATGCATCTGATTCAGAAGTCCTCATCTCGGCCACCAGCGACTGCTTGGCCCGACACTCACTTGTGTTGTGAGTGGAGCTCTTATGGAACTCACACCACTTTCCCGTGTCGTTCTTTGGCTTTGCAGTGTTGTTCTTTGCTTGTGTCTTTGGCAGGTTGTCTTGGGCAACCATGGCTTGGATTTTTCCTTTGTTCTACGGTTTGGGGGCACCTTTCCCTTGCTTTTGATTTAGAGATCCAAATTCTCACTTCTTCTGTTTGAATTTTTGCTCAATCTTGGCAGCATACCGATATGCCATACCAAGAGAGGAGATGTTGAGGAACTCCATTTCCTCCTGAATGTATATGTGCAGACAACCAATACTTTAGCACCAAATGTTTCTCTGAATCTTTGATACCCAACTTTGTGCATACGGTATGGAATAAATTCGTTATCTCATGCACATCTTGATCCCTTTGTTGCTCCAGCATGGTCCATTGTATGTACTTGCCCTCATAGCTCCCCACGGGATAGTATTGTTCCTTGAAGGCATCTCGGAAAGAATTCCAAGTGGGTATGGCTAAGAACAAAGAGGGTTCTGTCTCATCCTTTTTCTCACAGTAGGTTTCCCATCAATCCTTGACATGGGGGTAGCTTTGAGGAGTGCAAAAATAATCTTCTCTTGGTCGAAAAAGTCATGAAGTGAGAAATATCCTTCTAATAGATTTAACCATCTATCTACGACATCTGCATCTATTTGACACTCAAGTATGGGAATGTCAAAGTTTACTTATACCTTAAAGGGAGTCATGCCTCCAGAGTGGCTGCTGGATACAGATGTGCTGCCGGTGGGTAGTCGTTGAAGGATCTGGGACAAGTTATCCATCATCGCGTTCATTTGTTTTTCGAGGGCCTCCCTGAGCAATATTTTTATAGGATCTTCTGCTCCCTCATCTTTCTTTTCGTCCCCCATGGGCGTCCATCGGGGTTTGCGAGGATGATCTTCCAAAGGCTCCACCAGATCGATCCCTAACTCCTTATACCCTGACGTCATTGGGGACATGCAAAGAAGGATTGAGAAAAAGAAGACCGCTCTGATACCATTGATCCGGATTTATGCAGGAATGCAACAAAATACAGAAATAACCATAAACATAGAAACATAGTAGAAATAAGGCTTCATTTCATTAATAACAAATCACAAAAATATGCTTACAAACATGATGGAAATAAAATAGCTAGGGTGCTGGTAGCGAATCTCTGAGAAGAGATGTGGCAGCTATAGACCTCTGAACTGTGTTACAATGAGGAATGAGGGCCTATTTATTATGGAGAAACAATGGAGAACTATAAACGTCCAAAAACCTAACCCTAGGAGATGAAGCGCCAAAAATATGGGCCCCGTATGGGTAAATTGGTGTTTCAACTTCTCGGGGATGTAACTTCGGCATTCTATCTCCATTTGGGGCTTCAAAACGGGTCCTAAAGTTCAGGACCCGAAAAAATACTAAAAATAGTAAGTTGTGAAAAAAAACTGAAAGAGACAATGGTGGGGCTCCAGGTGGAATAGGGGGCTGGCCAACAATATCCACCTCGATCAACTTGTGTAAAAAATGAGTCTACACTCTTAGACTCTTTCAAACAAGTTGTCTTAAAATCTCCTTAGCATTTTTAGTTTTTCTTTCTTCACTTTTGTCTTGCCTTGGTAGGTTGTCTAGAGGATATACCATTATTTCTTATAATTTGTTGATATTGAAATCCTTGGGAAAATTCTTTCATGAACTGCTTGAGAAGTGTAGAAGAGGGATTTTGAGTCCTTATTTATGTCATCCTTCAACAAATCATTTTCTTCTTGTGTCAAAGCATTGGATGCTACTACATCTAATGGTTCTTCCAACCCATTCTCCACCAAATTTCAAATATCTTGAGAAGAAAACAAAATATTTTAGGATTAATAATTTGAGAAGAAAACAAAGTAATATTTTTCCCATTAGACTGAGGCATTTGAGAATTAGTCAAGCTTGTTCTTGATTCTTCCATTTTAGCTGTAAAAATAACTTTCTCCTTATTGGTAAATACGCTCTAAAAGTAATCCCTTTAGAACAACTTTTAACACTTGGTAATTCCTTGCGATAAAAATATAATTTTTTATTCATTGAACCAAGGATCTGATATCACTTGAAATATTTGACAGAGAGATCTTCATCAATAATATATTTTTAGAGATTAAAACATACAATTGACATCCACAACAAAACATAATTAATAGCTCAAGAATTTCATGGGTAGTTAAATAGAGTAAAACAAAGTAAGTGGGAGAAACACAATAAAACTTGGGATTAGAATTTCAAATACATGAAATACATACTCTCTTAAAATCTAGTAATTGCTTGTTTTGCCCACCAAAAATTGCTCCACAAATTTCTTACCTTGACCTCTCAGACTTACATTCGTTAGTTTTTTTAAAAATATTTCTATCTACTTGCTTTTGAAAACATACATTTCTAATACATTAATTCATGACAAAGTCAAAATATTAAGACATGGGATGGGGTCCTAAGGCATAGAGTGATAGTTGAGAATTTAGAATTTCAAAGTGCAAGCTAGGGTCCTAAGGCGCAAAGTGACAACAGAGAGTGTTCATCAGGAATTTGAGTGAATCCCTAATCTGGTCCTCACCTCACCGAGGGAAAACCTATACGGAAAAACCATTGAGATTTACTGGAAATTAAATACCATCCTCGACTTGGTGTTGCAGGAGAAAGTAGAGGTGACGAAGACTCTACAAAAAAAAAATTATATGCTCACATAGAAATTTGTGGTTTACGTTGAAACAATGCAGAACTGCAAATTTATTATCAATGATACCCATCGTTTCTCCATTCAGAAAAATTTCCCCCACGCTAGCGGACTCTCTCCCAATGTCAAGAAGGAAATGGTCGACGCCTCGTCCAATGGTCCCAGGGTGCCTTCCATTCATGCTGAAAGCATTCACGACATGCCTGTCAGCCTAGATGAAGACCCGACAAAAAGATGAAGACCCTGGATGCGGATGTGAGAGATGGCTTATGTTATTTACTGCTCTCTATTCTTTAATTGTTTCTATTATTTGTATACTCCTATCTCTAGCTTTATTTCTTAGTTTTATATGGGTTCTGACATTGTAAATTTTGCTACAGTTCTCGGCCTTGTAAATTTTGTTAAATTTATCCACAACTCTGAACATTGTAAATAGTACTTCTTAGAGGAAGGAAAAGCCTCTTTTGCTACCTCAGTGTTGGAGCATATGGCTCACACCTTACAGACTTCATTGTAACTACAATTTATGTATTATAATATAATCCATATTATTTAAAAAATAAATAAAAATCCCTTGGTTTTATAATTCCTTGGGATTTTAGAGTTAATCCCTTGGGTTTATTTTCTCCTTGGTTTTATAATTATGGTTAACCATAGTACAATGTCACATTTATGACAATGATTGTCTCAATATCAAAATCAACCATATTCCACCCTCGCATTATGACAAATATTGACTCAATATGAAAATCAACCATGATCAACCATGTTTATTTGAGGGTTTATATACCTTTCGTATATAATATTTATCCCTTGTGTTTAATATTATTCTCTCTGGTTTATACTCCCTTGGTCTTTTATTATTAATCCCTTGGGTTTATAATATCAACCCCTTGAGTTTATTTATATAAGTGTTCTTATTACTAGAGTAAAATATCAAACCCTTGGGTTTATAATCATGGTCAACCATGGTTCACATCACATTATGACAAATATTTTATCAATATTAAAATCAACCACGGTGCAACGTCACATTGTGAAAAAAATGGTCTCCATATAAAAATCAATCATGGTCAACCTTGCTCCAATGTCGTATTGTGATAAAGATTGTCTCAAGTGAAAATCAACCATGGTAAACCATGGTCAACGATGATTATTTTAAGGTTTATAATATTTATCTTAGGGTTTATATAGATAGAGCTTATAATATTAATCCTTGGGTTTAATATTGTTTCCTTGGGTTCATATTCCTTTGGGTGTATACTAGCAATCCCTTGAGTTTATTAATCTAAGGCTTCAAATACCGAAGGTATAGTATTCCATAACTTCAGTGGGTGCAATGGTTAAGAGCATGTGTTTCCTCCTAAGAGGTCACAGGTTCAAAATTAGAGAGGGGTAGAGTAGGTATGCCTTCATAGACTTAGCAGTCAAATAGCTGCTTGGAGGTGGGTCATTTGTCCCTCAAACAAGGGAGTCTCATACAACAATTTGGTGGCTGGCTTGGTGGTGACCTTAAAATTGGATTATTATTATTATTATTATTTTTCATAATGTTTATACTATTAATCCTTGAGTTTAATATAAATTCTTTAGATTTAGTTAATTAACAACAATTAATATAAACTATATAGAAAAAATATTTATATTTTTAATAAATAATAATAATATTTAATTAATTAGTTATTATTAAATAAAAATAAAATAATTATAATTATAATTATTTATTGTTATGTGATTACTTAATTATTATTATTAAATAAAAATTAATAAATAAATTATTATTAATAGATATTATTAGTTAACCATTATAAATTAATATTATTAATTAATTATTATGAATATTAGTTAAATTATGAATTAATTAGTATTATTAGTAAGAGTTTTATGGTTAATATTATTATTTAATTCTATTTAAATTATGTAATATTTTTATTATTTTTTTCTAAATTATGCTAATTCTATTATGAAAACATAGTGTTACAAAACTGCCATAGTTCAGCTATGGAAGCCTGAAAACTGGGCTTGATGTCCATGCGTTAACAAAAAATCGAACTACCTAGAGTGGGAAACCAGTTCTTTGAAGAGTCGCTCCACCGCCCTTGAGAGGGAAACCGGTGCATTGTTCATTACATACATCATTATAAAACAAAAAGACAAGAGTAACTGGCAGCTGTTGCTGCTGTAGAAAGCCAGTAAAAACAGAGGATTTCCAAAATAGTAAAGCGAGAGTACCATGAGGAACTATGACAGTGTCACACATATTAAAAAAAAATTTTGCACAGTAATAAAAATTAAAGTTCATAACTCACAAAAATTGAGAACAGCCTTATCGCGCTGGCAGATTTAATCGTACCATAAATAAAAATTTCACTTTTCATACTTTAGATCTGATAACAAATAATGCATTTAGACTTTGACATTGCCAAACATATAATTTTGTATTTCCGAGAACGATCATTGCCTATGATCCAATTGGCGGATGGCGTGTGTGTAATTATTAGTTGAGTTCTCGAGTCATCCAGACCCAAGTATCCCATCCAAAACAGGATGAAGGACTTGCCACCTGTCGCACATTTCTCTCCACTCAAGGCAGGTGCCTCGTCCACTATGCCCTATCTGTACAGGCTATTAACTCCACAGGTCCGGATTCATTAATGCTCAGAAAATCTTGGTGGATGCGAGGGTAATTCCCGCGGGAGTTCACAATATCGTCGATCGGCAAGTTCATTTTTCCGCTCGCACTTTGCAACAGAGGCAGGGTTTCGCTTTGCAGGAGACTTCAGGATAATGGTAAGCTATCCGGTCCTGCTACACTTAGG
This sequence comes from Pinus albicaulis, assembly GCA_034641835.2. Lineage (NCBI taxonomy): Eukaryota > Viridiplantae > Streptophyta > Pinopsida > Pinales > Pinaceae > Pinus > Pinus albicaulis. Next base: position 1,422,264,825 of record CM076578.1, read on the forward strand.
TTTAACATTGTTTGACTCTGTGAAGGTTTCCAGTTTTGAACTCCTCATGAATCGAGATTGTTTGCTCAGATGTTCAACAGGCAACGGGCTCTCAACTATCCAAAGTGAGGCCACTTCCTAATCTTTCCATGAATTCTTTCCTCTGCGTTCAAATGCTGAAACCAGCAGGTAGAGTAACAAGTTTCATTCTGCTATCTTTAGTATTTCTGTTCTAAGTTAAACTTTCATAAAGGATTTCAGAATTGCATCTCTTCCATGGTTGGTCGACAGGGTTGCGCGGCCATGGAAAAATGTCCATCCCTCAACAGGTAAATAGCTCTACCTGTACATCGCCTAACACCTAAACATTTTGCCCATGAAATTTAATTAATAATTTTTCTTTGCAACTGACTCGCTGCCAATTGGGTTTTGTAGGTTCTATCACAAACCAAAAGCTGGTTTTGTTTGATTCTTCAGGTTCCCAAATTGAGCTAGCATTTTTAATTCGCTCTCAGACACCTTTGCAGGTATCCAGGTCAGTACTTCACTAGGAGCCGAGGCTCCAAAAGTTTGCAGAGATGCCTATTATGTTTTCAGCATTTCACCAACCGGTGTTCTAGCTTGTCTTCAATTAAACCCTAGCTAGCTCGTAGAGCTTTTGATATACTTGTGTAATAATCCTAATTACCATTCTTCAGTTATAGAAAATAGAACTGTGTTCTTGCCAAAAAATGTATGAACTATTTGCCCATCCGTCAGCCTTCCTCATGGCTGTGATGGCTTTACCAGTCTTGTATAACAAATTACTGTTTTAAATTGGGTTCCTGCCTTTACTTCCCAACTGTAAGTGTATCTTGGTTACACAGAAGTACCTACAGTTATATTATACCTCTCTTAAGAGGGTTTTAACTTAAATTCTTGTAGTATCTTCCTATTTGGGCTTTATTTATGGAATATGTTTCTGCTAAACACAGTAATCTTGTTTATTTGTAATTGTATCTTTTTTTGTTGGATGATGTATCAGTCGTTATGCAAACTTTTGTTTTCGAACTTCCTGAAGACGTTTTTGTATAGTCTGCTATGGTGTTTTGTAATAGATTTCTTCTCAAACAGTTTAATATAAATGTGCGTAATCAATGACTGTGTACGCTATCCTTGCGCCATTAGTAAATGTATTACCGTTCTTCCTCTGTGCAAGTCTTTATAAAATGTTTTTAGGACTTAACAAGGGTTTGGAAGTTACATGCTCTGTTATTTCTGGTATCTTTTAAGGGGAAAATCCCTCTACGAGTTTCCCTTGGGCCACAGGCGCCAGCCCGCCGACTGAGGCTGTGCACAGTAAACGAAACTCCCGGATGGGAGTAGGGAAGATCTCCTTCCAACCCTCACTCAATCCGCCTATACGTTTTCCTCAAGTTTACTACTCGGTTACCACAATAATGCTACTCTTTTGTTTATAGCATATAAATCCTTATAAATATATCTACAATATACATATTATACAGCCTCAACTCTTTCTCTTCTTACCGAGACAGGGCTTCCTTTATTACTTCAGTCGTTTTGTATTTCATTACATATTCTCTAGATTACCGAGCAAACTTGTCTACTAAATACAGAGTTTTTCTTTTTTTTTGTAAAACATATATATACTAATTCACCAGTTTAAATTATACAAAAAAAAATAGTAGTGTTGTGTTATTAAATTTCTGGTTAACCCACTTTGCATTCATACAGAATTTTAACAAATTATGTTTCTATCCTTTACGAGAATAGGTAACTAATGATTGCCTGTATTAACTTGCGATCATATATGCAGAACTTTCACACATACTAAACATGCAAATAAAAAACAGTCTTTACTCGGTGGAAATCTTGATCAGTCTAATTTCCTGTAACTATTTAATTGCTGAAAGTAGCAGACAGTCAAACTATAAATTTACTGAATTTCCAAATGTTTAGGTACTTATCTGTTCCAGACAAAACCCTTTTCTTGGACTGTGGTCCTCCCAACCTTCAAGGGAGGCAATGACGTCCTCACCTTTCCCCGAGCTTCAAAACTAGGTCAGTGCCACGGGTAACAGTGGACTATCTACTTCTGTTGTGACCTCAGGATAACCAATCCAGCCACCAGATAGATACACTGGTTCATAAGGGTTGCAGAAGTTAATTTCCACTGGTTCTTTTTATCCAACTCAAGAAATATACTTCACCCTCAGTACCTATTGCACAGAACCCCTACCCTTCTTCTGGAATTCCTTTTTATTCCAGAGGGTAGGTAACTGTTTTTCAACTGTTCCCAACCACCCCTATTCTTAGCAAGTTCACCAGCAGTCCAAGGGTTTTTCTTTTTCAGTTTCATTTTTAACTCAGTAGCAAAATTAATACTTATGTCATGAGCAATTACAATTAAGTTTTTCCTTGTCCAGAATAATAGAAGAAAATAAAACTTAAAAGAAATAATTAAAACAAAAGTCTTTTAACTAAGCGTAACTAATTATCTTTTAATGAGGGTGTCACAGACAGGCTGGAATTACTGGTTGCGAGCCGGAGAAGGTGGCTCCTCCACTATACGACACCAATACTCGCTTTCCGAATCTTCAGCATCACCTTTCTGTTCGCCATCTTTGCGCATGGTATCCATGTCCACCTGCATGGGCTGTTTGCCCAAGTCTGGAAGTGCTGAGCCTGGGGTCTCGTCTGGATTCTCAGGATCATTCGCAGCCAGCTCGGGAGTGAGGCCCAGGTGAGGAGGGTTAGGTCCAGAAAAGAGGGTAGGACCGGGGGTCGCTTCCTCTCATAGGGTGACTGTTACGAATACAGTGACAGAAAGCTGGTTTAAAGCACATTCAAAGCGTAGCTCTACTCTCTGAGAGGTTTGGTGAAGGGTGGGACAATTTGAAGCAGGTAGGACAGAAGAATCCGGATGGGGCGGAGCAAACGGAGGAGGCGGATTTGGCTGGGCTACGTGCGCAAAGCCAGAATGGCTGTCGCGACCACGATGGCTACGGGTGACAAGAGGGTGCCTCCGCTTAGCAGTTTCAAAGGAGGTTTCTGCCTCAGAGCTCGTGGAAGGACGTGAACGCGCAGGCCGTCCATGACTTGCCCCCCTACGACAGCGCATCCGGTGGCGCAGCCTAGGCATGGCTGGAACAAGATTATGAGCCTGCGTGAGACACAGAAACCTGGAAGAGGACGGAGGGAGCCTGCAAAGATCGTCACAGTGGTAAGGAAAAAAAGAATTGGAGCAGTAAGATGAACAAATATTAAAAATTAATTAATATTAAATAATTTTATTAATTATTAATTATTAATTAATAATTATTAATTATTAATATTTATTTATTAATAATAATAATCTTAATATTCTTATTATAATAATTATTTTTGTATTATTATTATTATTATTAATAATAAAATTATTAATATTAGATCTATATCATTAATTCCTATTACTATTTTTCAACCACATTTGTATGTGATTGATATATGTTTATCAATATATATCAACTACATTTATTAATGTGGCTGTGCTAGTCTTTATTCCATTTCTTTCCAAATACATTTCTTCATATAATTATAATATATGCATATGATACTAGCATCTCTACATGTACTGCTAGCTAGGAGGGGAGGAGCCGACAAAGGAGACCAAATCCAAGCCATGTCAAGGTATATGAGTTATGTTAATCTTGTTTAGATAAATTAAATATTTATTTATTTATTTATTGAATTTGGTTTCAAGATGATTGAAGATATTGGTCATCTCTAATAAAAGCTTATATGTAATACGGTTTTAACCAGAAATTTTATATTTTTATTTTTAGAATTCTATTAAATTTATATTAAGAGGAGAATCTGGTGAAGACTTGTTCTATATACTCAACTTTTGGTGTGGTTAAATAATGGATGATTATGGTTGTAAATCTAACCAATGTTCTCTATATGAGCCCATGGATTTGGAGGGGGTTTATAATGGTATGAGCATGATTATCATTATTAATCCAACAAACACACTCTATAGAAAATCTAGCATTTGCAAAGAGGTATATGCCAGTATGAGCACCAAAATGGTCAATATTTAAGTTCTATCCCTCTTCAACATCAAACATCTATTGAATTTAAATTTAGATGGTTTGGGACATAAATATTACAATGTCTATATACTATTAAAGCAAAAATATTAATAAATTAGAAATAAAGTAAGGTTATTTGAATTGATCTTGGAATTAGGTGGAAGATGGTGTTTTCATGGAGAATTTTTCATTCCTTTTTTTCTCTTTAAAATGCATTATGAAAAAAGACATGTTTGTGAATAAACTGAGTTTTTATAAAGATGAAAGTAATATATTTAAAACTCAATTAAACAAAAAAATAAATAAAATCCTTAGTAAACATGACTTTAGCTAATTTCAGCTTTATCAAATTAATTTTAAATTGCATAATATTTTAGATTTTTTGAAAATTAGTTTTAAATTTAATATTTACCACATGCTAACATTATGTGTAACATTATGTGTAACGTGATTACACCAAATATATATTTTTTAAAGTTACTCCTTTTAAAAAAAAGCCTATTGTAAACCTGTTTGTTAATTTAAATTGTGAACACATTCTAGCACGTGTAAAAGTAAAGTGGTTTTCACGCATTATGGTTGGAGGGGTGAGGAATTTTTTTCTTTATTCGTATGAGCATAAAACTTTTTTCACAGATGTCCATGGATGAGAATTTAATGTTCTTGGTATAAAATACTGTCGGCAGCACATGAAGGTATGATTCCTTTCATACTTTCAGTGTATATGCGTGGAATAAATTTCAATATTTAATCCCACTTTCTTTCATGACAGTAATAATTGTTGAGGGTTTTATCGTAATTCTCTCCACCGTGAAGGTCTAGAAACTCTAACGCCGCCCACCATCTCCATGAGCCAAATTGGCAATTTGGATGAGCACAATAGAGATTATGTTCAACGGGGGAGGAAAATGACGGTCACATCCCATCATTTCCATCTGTAATAACCTTGCAGCTTCAAGCCCAACGTGCTCTATTTTCTTCCTTTAACGGACCGTATCCCCTGAACCTTTAATCTGAATTTTGTGAAATGATTGCAGATTCGCAGGATGACAGCCACTCGCCCACTAGCAAAACAATGCGCAAATAGATATCGCATGCGCGTTTAATAAGGTGGTCACATCATTAGGTTACATAATTGCTTCATGTCCATTGATGTGTGCAGTCAAGTTTCTAGTTTCCGTTCATGGGAGTTTTCGAATCTCTCCCTCATAAAGTATTTCTTTATAGAGCCTCGGTTTTGCCCCAGTTTTTCATAATGTATATTTGTGAAGCTTTTCATTGTGGTTTACATGAGCAATTCTCTATGTAATGGAAACGGAGATATCGATTGTTCTCTATCAAATTTCTGAGTGGAGTAGGTTCGTGCCGGCTCTACCTAGGTTTATTTCATATGGCCGCTGTAGCAAAGAAAAGGTAAGGGCATTCACCGTCTGATTTATTTATCCTCAACTTCGTGCGTTAATGGGCTAGTAGTTGAATACGTATTTCCATGGACTACTACAAGGGACCGAAGCGATTGTTCGAGTTTCAAAAGGAATCACGAGCTTCCGCTCCACAGGAGGCCTATCAAAATGAAACCGATCGAGTGGAAGGAAAACGCCAGCGCATGGCCATAGAAAGTACTGGAGACGATTTTGAGGAATTCGTTGCTTTGTTGGATAGAATTCAGTGTATGAAAAGGAGGGATATAAAAACAAGGATAGACAAAGTTATCAAAATCAAATAGCCCCACACAGCCTCGTTCGAGTGGGAAGACTTTTCTCCATCTGCAGCTGACGATTACATAGCTGGACAGAGGGATATACATTGTCTTTCTGCGGAGAAAGATCGAAGCAGCTGTGAGAAAAATGGAAAGGACCGCCCGAAAACGGGTTCTTCATCAGATCCCTATGGTAAGTGCCTTACTGAAAGTTTTGATCTGAACTTAGAGCCTTCGTGACAACATATCTACTGTTTACGGTTCTACTTTGGGAACTTCAAATTGATCTGTGTGTGAGTCCATAGTTTTGTACGCTGAAACGCATATTTATTTACGTTAAATTTTGCTCTGGCATTAAACATCACCGACTGTTTGAATGGCATCCTGGTGTGATTAAGCATCAGGGTAGGCTTTCGCTGCAGATTTTTGGTTTGAATCTGTTGGGAAATTTAAAAAAAATTGAGCTACACTTTTCAATTTGTGGAATTGGGGTACTCACTATTTTAGTTTTTGATGATGCTAATCTATTTTTAGCTTTGAAATGGTTTTCAGCCTTAAAATGGTTGAAACACCGAAAATCTAATGAGCACATACTGAGTTGTAAATATTTTATCTTTTTTTTGAATTTGAAAAATCTACATGTATATAATTTATTAATTTTTTTTAACCATTAGTCCCGCTCAATTATATATTTGAAATTTTATATTTATATACTTGACCTATTTTATAGAAGACACATTTTGGTAATATGATTTTGTCATATTAAATAAAGTATTGTATATCCATCTTAAACTTGGATTATAAGAAGTGAGAAAGATTAATCTTCTTAATATGTACAACATTTTATTAGATATTTTGATGTCATATATTGCTTCCTTAATATTTAGTTATACCAAACTTATGTAATGAGGTAATTTGATCTCTAAATATTTGATAGTTTCAGACTTAAAATGGATTTAAGAGTATATATATATGAATCAATCTTATACGAATTAATCCTTTTAATATATATATTTTTAATCAAACATAAATTATATGCGAAAAAATAATTTCTTAAATAAATATTAAAACCAATTTTTTTTTATTTTCTACTAATTTTAAGAAATGGAGTAGTCCCATATTTTAGAAGACTATAATAATAAAGTATATAGAGCAAAAGCAAGTATAAATTTAGTATGAGACAATCATTTTCTACTAATTCCAGGAAATGGAGTAGCTCCACATCAGCAAGAGACTACAGCAGAAATAACATCAGAAAGAGAGTACAGCAGAAATTAGGTATAAATTAATTAAAAGAAAATTTTAATCCAAATGTTACTTCTTTAATATTTTAGGTTAATGATTCTCGCTTTATGGCAGTATCAGATACTTCCGCATTTCGATCACACCAGCTGGGGGGCATAGTATTTAACACATTTACAATTAACGCTTCCGTAATGTTTTACCTAAATACCCATTTGTTTCAGCGTACATCACGGTGACTTCCATTAATATTTTGTTTTAAAAAAGATCAACGCCGTAACAGTAAAGTTTATATATTTCTTCACAAAGGCTATTCATTCAGTTCAAATTCTTCAGCGCGGATCGGATGAAGTACTCGATCGAGTTATTCGGTTTAATTACATGGTAATCCGGTTGATTTCTTTGCTTTTTCTTTTCCTCAGAACTGTTCGGATTATTCTCCACATAATGACTGCGTATATCTCTGTGTGCGCAGACGGTATCTTCAGCTGCAGATGCCAAAAAAACCTGCGATTTTGTGGCCGAATTTCAGATGCGTTGTTTTCATGCAGTGAATTCTATCCAACAAAGCCACAAATTCCTCGAAATTCCTCGGCTGACGAGATTATAGTCGAATAATCAACGGACAGATATATCCCTGTCCAGATTAGTTGACGAGTGGCTACTTTCCTGCTAATATTTCGAAGAATTCCTAGTAACGCGCAAGCTCAGGAAAATAGAAGATACTATCGTTGGCGAGTCTTATTTCAGCGGCTATTCGTCCATGTACGGTTTTAATCTGACGGTGGCCATTCCACCCCTGGGCGCATTAATGGGCGGATAGCCGCTGAAATAAGGCTCGCCGTGCATTAATGGGCGGATAGCCGCTGAAATAAGGCTCGCCGTAACCTTAACCTTGGTAGGCGAGCCTTATTTCAGCGGCTATCCGCCCATTAATGCGCCCAGGGATGGAATGGCCGCCATCAGATTAAAACCATAGATCATCGTGCGGTGCCCATTCCACCTCTGGGTGCATTAATGGGCGAATAGCCACTGAAATAAGACTCGCCTAAGGTTACAACTTGCGTGGTCGGTGAAGATAGGATTGAATGCAAAGCGCATACGCTCTCCGTTCAATCATAGGATTTACTTTTAGACCGACTTGACATTTTGCAGCAGTATATGGCATTGTGGCGTCTGCATTATTAACTTCGATTTAATTTTAAAAAAATCATCCCGGTAATAACGATAATGAGGAATATTATTGGAAGCTTTATATTTATAATTGTTTTATAGTGTGGTGGTATTATATATTTATTATGTTTAATATATCTTTTGGAAATTAAACTCAATATATCTTTTGGAAATTAAACTAGTGACGTTATATCAATTAAGAGTACTTCAACAAAATATCCAATTACTATCAATTCAAGAATTTAGAATTTAATAAATTATATATATATACGCTCTCCGTTCAATCATAGGATTTACTTTTAGACCGACTTGACATTTTGCAGCAGTATATGGCATTGTGGCGTCTGCATTATTAACTTCGATTTAATTTTAAAAAAATCATCCCGGTAATAACGATAATGAGGAATATTATTGGAAGCTTTATATTTATAATTGTTTTATAGTGTGGTGGTATTATATATTTATTATGTTTAATATATCTTTTGGAAATTAAACTCAATATATCTTTTGGAAATTAAACTAGTGACGTTATATCAATTAAGAGTACTTCAACAAAATATCCAATTACTATCAATTCAAGAATTTAGAATTTAATAAATTATATATATATACGCTCTCCGTTCAATCATAGGATTTACTTTTAGACCGACTTGACATTTTGCATCAGTATATGGCATTGTGGCGTCAGCATTTTTAACTTCGATTTAATTTAAAAAAAATCATCCCGGTAATACCGATAATGAGGAATATTATTGGAAGCTTTATATTTATAATTGTTTTATAGTGTGGTGGTATTATATATTTATTATGTTTAATATATCTTTTGGAAATTAAACTAGTGACTTTATATCAATTAAGAGTACTTCAACAAAATATCCAATTACTATCAATTCAAGAATTTAGAATTTAATAAATTATATATATATATACGCTCTCCGTTCAATCATAGGATTTACTTTTAGATCGACTTGACATTTTGCATCAGTATATGGCATTGTGGCGTCAGCATTATTAACTTCGATTTAATTTTAAAAAAATCATCCCGGTAATACCGATAATGAGGAATATTATTGGAAGCTTTATATTTATAATTGTTTTACAGTGTGGTGGTATTAAATATTTATTATGTTTAATATATCTTTTGGAAATTAAACTAGTGCCTTTATATCAATTAAGAGTACTTCAACAAAATCCAATTACCATCAATTCAAGAATTTAGAATTTAATAAATTATATATATATACGCTCTCCGTTCAATCATAGGATTTACTTTTAGACCGACTTGACATTTTGCATTAGTATATGGCATTGTGGCGTCAGCATTATTAGCTTCGATTTAATTTTTAAAAAATCATCTCGGTAATACCGATAATGAGGAATATTATTGGAAGCTTTATATTTATAATTGTTTTATAGTGTGGTGGTATTATATATTTATTATGTTTAATATATCTTTTGGAAATTAAACTAGTGACTTTATATCAATTAAGAGTACTATCAATTCAAGAATTTAGAATTTAATAAATTATATATATATATTTTATCTTTTTCTAGAATTAAATAGAAATTACGTTATCATTATAATATTGAATAAAAAAATGATATGTTACATGTATGATGTTGAATTGTTCGAAATTCAATTAAATATATAGATAATTTATTTCCCCAATAATAATATACTTTCTCCATAAAGTTATTGTTACTTAGAACATGAATTACTAAAGCGTTTCTCAAAAATCTTATTTATCTCGATATGTATATATAATGATGATGATATTGGATGGAAATGGTGTAGCTGTGACAATCATTAATATATAATGATGATGATGATATTGGATGGAAATGGTGGTAGTTGTGACAATTATCTTGATATGATATTGGCATATTTTTATATTTAGTTAGAAATATATTTTTTTGTAATTATGTGTTGTAAGAATGGGTAGCCATAATTTTAGGATATTATTTAGATGTAATTTTTTTTTAAATATTTCATGATTAAAGTTGTTTCATATTGTGATTGATTATGTGTTGATGTGATTGGAAATCTTGTTATGATCATTATTAATTTTATGATTAAGTATTTTGTTATGGTTAGTGTTATAATAGTAAACTCACATTAAAAAGCATTCTCATATATATATGAGAATGATTTTCAATGTTTCTTTCCTATTATAACACTGATAGTATTGGACATTGATATTTGATATAATTCATAATACATATGTATATGATGGATGTATAGTATTGGATACTTTACCTTTGATATGGTCCATTATATATATGCACATTCTAGGTTCCCTCATGTATACATGTATTAGGTACCCTTACTTTGATGTCATTTAACATAATACATATGTTTGGATCACTTCATATAATGTCTACATTTCTTATGAACCTTTTTATTTAATGTGGTTCATAACATGACTTATGATTGGCTAATGAAATATTTTATATGATCATCTAGAATGATGATGCTACATGTATGCATTTGCATTTTAGATGGAATAAAAAATTATAGGTTGAAGTCTTGGTGGAGAATGGGGAAATACACTCAAGTGAATGAATCTTCTCTCATTTAGGATTTCTATCATATCTTAATACCTACAAAGATTGAGAAATATAAAATCGATTTAAAATGACCTCAAAAATTATGTTTGGTAAAAGGATAGAAGGAAAAGGAGTTGTAATTCACTTTTACCCTATTCTAGGAACTTGTAATCTCATTATGAGTCCCAAATTTTCCATTGCATGAATAATATGAAGGGAAATAGGTAATCTTGAGAATATGTGACATTGATATGAATCATAAAAGGGGAAAAATGTGTGAAAATTCCTAAAACTGGGATTCTATTGTAGCAACTCCAAAATATTCACCTAATTGTTAATCTTTACATTAACAATTTTTTTTGCAGTTTCCCTATGACAAACACTGAATACATCACACTGTAACCTTCACTAAATAAACAAATATTCAAAAACAAGAACTGACCAAGAAGAAATAAACACACATATGCCACCATTGTTTTTGGACAAACGTCCCCGGAAAAACCCATTGGGGGGAAATTGGTGCAATAGCTTAGAGTTTGTACTATTAATAAGTAGTTCTGAATACAATCTAGGATTCTTTACTGGCCATCCATATAGATAAAATAACTCGCAAAGAGTTAGTGAGAAAATGACCTCACACTATCACCGATGAATCGACACTTATCCAACCCCAACTTGGTGAGCCTCAAGTTGCCTCTACGCAATCACTGCATTGCTCTACATCACAACTATCACCGATGAATCGATAATTATCCAACCCCAACTTGGTGAGCATCAAGTTGCCTATACGTAATCACTGCATTGCTCTACATCACAACTGATAGGGACTATGTGACACCCTTGGATGATTGATATTCTGACTAGATGATCCAATCTCTAGCCCTCCAGTCTCACACCTCAGCTCCTGGCACTAGAAGTAGACTTCTCCTCAACAAAACTGCGGATATCCACTCACACTCTGAACTGACTTTGTGTGGAACTGTGCTGCCTAGTGTAGTTCTGTGCTACCTCTCTCGATCTATTTCTACCTCCTTTTTGTTGTACTCTATCGATTAGGAAGAAACTTCCACCAGAAACTATCCCTGCCCCTCAATACAAGAATCTCCTCGATGATCTCTCAAGTTGATCTGCGCTAATCATTTAAGAAATCGATTTCTTGATCCCGCTCGAAGTGTTTTCCAAATTTCCATCGAAGTCCTTTAATCCTCTCATTGAGTAACCAACAACCTAAATTAAAACATAATCAAGGGCTAATATTATCTTGACTTAATCTTCATATTTTTCTAGAAGATCGACACCGAGTTCTATTAATACCCTTTAATTATTTTGATTTCCTAAGTTTAGACTTAAGAATCCATTAAAATTAATTAATTATTTTAATAAATCTCTCTCTAAGTGGAGTTTCCCAAAACGATATCTAGGTATTCTAGAATACAGTGTTCTAGCCTCCCTGCAAATTTTGAGGCTTAGATCACATCTGATTCTACCAGAAATCAACAACATGACTATTAGGATTGATGCATTTATATATAAAGATGATGAGTTGGACATAATCTATATTTGTGTCAACCAATCATGTGTGTATTAAGGCGATATGAGTGTGCATGCAACATGAAGAGATACTAAATATCAATATTCATAGTTCCTTGTACCCTTTACCTCTCTCCAAATTATGGGAAATGACTATTTTGTAATTGAAATCTCTAGATAAAGGTTCTAGAAGGATTATTGAAATGCAATATGCCACTATTATGTGGTTTTTATCACTAAAAAATATGAAATTAAGATCCATCCCACTATACAAGGATACTACTACCACTTTTTGATTATTACAATTACATAAAAGTGGTGTTGTGTAAATTAGGAATAAAAAAATAGTAAGAAGAGCATGATATACTCAGCTTTAATACCTCCTCATGATGTAGGAAAACTCTTATCTCCCTAATTCACACAAACTCAAATGTATAGACATAGTTCTTCGCAACCTATGATCCTCATAACACAAGTGCAAAAAACATACATAACTCAATAGAGCATTACCTCATGAGTCAATTTCTCAGAAGTTGGGAATCCACATCAAATTGATTTTACTACCTCATTAAGCTTGAGTCGTGCTAATTGGAAAACACCTATGAAGGTGGTTTCATTGGTTGGGTGGAACATCAACACTTTGTGTAATTTCACCTTTGTTTATTGAAGTCTAGTTTGTAGAATTGTTGAAGAGTGGTTAATGGGTCTATTTTATATTATGCTTATGGATATTTATACATGTTGATTTATGGAAGCTAGAGTGATTAAATTTACATTTGAATTTTTTAATTTACATGATCAATTATTTTACATGGAATATTTAATTGTGTAATTTTTATTATTGGAACAAAATGATATTCAGGTATTTGCATTCAATGTCATGCCATGCATTTTTATTAGTCTATTAGTTGGCTTATATATGTATCTAATTAATGATTCTACATTTGGTCTACTTGTGATATACATAGTTTTTCTCTATTCATGTTAATGTGATTTTGTCTAGCTATTTAATATTTGAGATTGTTATTATTATTAGAACCATTATTATAGGTAATACCATGGTCATATGTCATAAATTAGGGAGACAATTTTATACTTATAAAAAATAATGAATCATTCTAAAATTTGTCTTATTGTTCATATAAATGCATCTTCATCATAAGAATAATCAAATCTCTTGAGTCACACACTTTTGTCTTTTTTTCCAATTTAAAAAAATTTGTGAGAATAATCTAGAATAATGTAGAAATAGTAGTCATTCTATTGAACGAGAGTTTTATCATTAGAGTTTAGCCCCACCAGTTCAGGATTATTGCCCCAAACTTAGGAAGATTAGGTGAATGGTTATGCTATAAATATGTAATGTTTCCATTGGATAAAAAACGTGAGCTCCTACACTATAAATTTATGCGAAAGCATCTGATATGGAGAGATGAAACACTCTGTTGATCGTTTCCCAAGTGGCACAACGGCATCTGGATTGCCTCTTGTGTAGCCTCACAGTGGATGAATTGATACATTAGTCATACACATGTGTGTAGGGAACGTCCGGTAAGTCCACGGCCAGAGATTCAGGGTCCGAGCCGAGGCCGAAATTAAAAATACTGTCGGACCGTAACTATGGTGGATCTGCCCAATAGCGTGCCTCTGTTCGGCGCTGTCACCTGTAGTGATAATAACTCGCCTCCTTTGTTATTATCTCAACTTTGTTTGCCCATATTTCTATGAAGGAAAATTTGCGAGGCGAGGTTTGTGTAGCTGTGTTTCGACTCTGTTTTAGATGAATGTCTGATCTTCCAAACTCACGCGTTGCTAAATCAAGAGGGTCAAGATCGGTGGAAAGATGGTCGCAGAGGTTAAGTCGAGAGCCCACTAGCTTCTCTCAAGCCTGCTCTTCCACGTGAATTCTGCATTTTTAATATCTATCCCATTTAATTTTACTTCATATTTTTGGTGGGCTTTAAACACCGGGGTTTGTTAAAGTTCCGTCACTACGATTTTCTGGATGATTTCAGTAGATGAGCTTCTTTTTAGGTAATTTTATTGCCTGTATCGTGTGCAGAGTGGTTTAATTTTAAGAAAACAATGGCTAATACTCTTTCCGATTCATATTTAAATTAATCCACCAAACTTTATGGAAAAAACTACGTCAATTGGATGTTTAAGCTGATCACCATTCTTGAGGCATACAACCTCTGGACGATTGTCAAAGGTGATGAGCCGAAGCCTGCTGTTGCCACCGTGATTCCAGATTGGGATAAGCGAGAAATGAAAGTGAAAGTGGTGTTGCGCATGTCTGTAAAGGACAACATCATTCCTCACATTCGGGACTGTACATCTTCAAAGCACACGTGGGAAACTCTCAAAGGTTTGTATGAAACTACTAATGCAAACCGCAATTTATTTTTAAAAACAAAGTTACTATCTATCAAAATGGAAGCTAATGAAAGCATCAACAACTTTGTTTCTAGAATTAAGGACTTAAGCGATAAGCTTGGTGACATTGGTGAAAAAGTGTCTAGTAGCGATTTAGTAACGGTTGCTTTGAATGGTTTAGTTCAAGACTATAAAGTATTTATTTTAGCACTATCGGCTAGACCAATGCCTCCTACATTTGATGAATTGCCTGGAATTCTTCTTCAAGAAGAAGAGAGAATGAAATTTTTTGAACTGGATTCAAATGGTTCTGATTTGGCATTGATTGCTAAAGGTAAAAGATCATTCCGAGGGAGACCATGGGACAGGAACAGAGGGCATTTTCAAGCAAAGTAGAAAGGTATGACACATCCTGATTCTTATTTTAAGAGAAATATTGAATGTGATTATTATGTAAAACCTGGACATCTAGCTAAATATTTTTATAGAAGAAAGAATCATGAATCAAATCAGAGACATAGAAGGCATAATGGAAATTTCATGAACAGAGACACTTGATTTACTGATGGATTTAAAAATCTTAAATTATTTCTTTCTAATGATGAATTGTCTGTTGAAACTAATGATGAGACTGCTTGGTTCATAGATTCTGGTGCATCAGCACATATGAATTGTAATAAAGAATGGTATGATAAATATTACAATAAAAATGATGGCACACACATTTATCTAGGAGACAACAAGTCACATAAAGTCCAAGGCTATGGCATAATAAGTGTGTACTTACCTAATGGACAAATGAGATAGATTCATGATGTGATGTATGTTCCTAGTATTAAAAATAATTTGATATCTGTCTCAACTATCATTGATAATAATTTAAAAGTGGAATTTTGTAAATTGGGGTGTATTGTGAAAGATGTTTAGGATCGCTACAGGGTTGTTTCCACAGGTACCAGGGTCGGTGGATTGTATAAATTGGATGTGACGATGAAGCGTCATGTTGCATTGACATCCACAGCAACTTCAACAGCAGAGTTATGGAATCATAGGTATGGACACCTAAATTACAATGATTTATTGTTTTTGTAAAGAAAAACAATGGTTGAAGGTCTTTCTGTGATGAAGTGTGAACATTTACCATGTGAAGCTTGTGCACTTGGTAAGCAGCATAGAGAGGAATTTCCCATTCATACAGAGAAAAGACAATATGATATACTTGAATTAATTCACACTGATGTATGCGGACCTATGCAAACTAGGTCGCTTGGTGGTGCTTCCTACTTTGTTATTTTTGTTGATGATAGATCTAGATATACACGGGTCTACTTCATACGAAGAAAAAGTGATGTCTTCAAATATTTTGAAGAATTCATAACTTTGATTGAAAAGAAAAGAGGGAAATACATTAAAATTCTCAGATCATATCAGGGTGGTGAATAAAAATCAAGAGCGTTTAAAAGGTATTGTAAATTTCATGGGATCCAACAAAAGTTCACCGTACCCCATACTCCTCAACAAAATGTTGTTGCTGAGAGATGGAATAGAACACTGGTGGAGTGTGCTCACAGTATGCTTCAAGGTAAAAACATTTCTAATGGTTTCTGGGTAGAAGCCATTAATACTGCTATTTATTTGAAGAATCAAAGTCCCACTAAAAATTTAGCTTTTCAAACTCCTTTTGAGATTCTTTATGGTCATAAACCTGATGTCAGTCATTTAAGAGTATTTGGATGTACTGCCTTTGCACATATTCCTACGGATAACAGAAGAAAGCTTGATGCAAATTCAATCAAGTGTGTTTTTATTGGGTATTGTACAAATCAGAAAGCATATAAACTGTTTGATCCCAGTTCACATAAACTGTTTGCAAGTTGAGATGTGGTGTTTCATGAGAATGATGATAAAAGTGATACAATGAATGATGTTTGGCATATATTTAATGATGATCATGTCAAAATTGATACTTTGGTTAAACAGGAACAGGAACAGGTACAGGTACAGGTACAGTTTCAAGATCAGAATGAAAGCAGCATGAGCACATCCAACAGCAGTGATTCATCACAAGAGGAAGATTCACCTCAAAGAAGGAGAATCATGGATGGAAATCCAACAGGTATTGTAGAACCAAGAAGGTCAAATCGAGAAACCCAACTTCCTGCAAGGTATAGAGACTATGCCTTGATGTCTAATATCATGAATGTTGTAGAACCAACTGATTATGAACAAGCTAAACATCATGAATAATGGAGAAATGCTATGAATGATGAATATGACTCTCTTATGAAAAATCAAACATGGGAATTAGTTGAACTCCCTGAAAACAAAGTTCCAATTGGAATCAAATGGTTGTATAAATCTAAATTTAAAGCAGATGGTAGCATTGATAAATTTAAGGCGAGATTAGTTGCAAAAGGATATGATCAACAGGAGGGAATTGATTATGAATATACTTTTGCACCAGCAGCTCAATTGAATACAATTAGAGTCTTGATTGCCTTAGCTACAAAACATAATTGGAACATACATCAATTGGATGTCAAATTTGCTTTTCTAAATGGTGATTTAAAAGAAGAAGTTTATTTGGTTCAACCTGAAGGGTTTGTCAAACAGGGATAGGAGCATCTAGTCTACAGGTTAAGAAAGGCCTTATATGGTTTGAAACAGACGTCGAGGTCGTGGTATGTAAATATTGATACCTTATTTCATCATAATGGGTTTGTGAAAAGAAAAAAAGACCCTAACTTGTATATTAAGAAAGATAAAGAAGGAAATGTTGCTTTAATATATTTATATGTGGATGATCTCATTCTCACAGGCAGTGCTTACAAGTTAATTGAAGAAATTAAAATTCAGTTGTCCCAGGAATTTGAAATGAAAGATCTGGGTGAATTGCATTACTATTTAGGAATTGAGGTATGGAGAGAGCTTGGTAAAACATTGATCACTCAAAATAAATACACAAAGGAAATTCTTAAAAATTTCAATATGAGTGATTGCAAAGCCATGTCAACTCCCTTTGAGAAGAATGTAAAGTTGTACAAAGAAGATGGAACTAACGAGGCAAATGGAACTTTATATCGTCAATTGATGGGAAGTATGAACTATCTCACCACTACCAGACCAGACATTGCATAATCAGTCAGTATCCTTAGTCAGTTTATGGGTAAGCCTTCAGGAAATCACTGGAACGCTGCAAAGAAAGTTCTCTGATACTTAAAAGGAACAATCAATTTTGGTATTATGTATCTGATGAATTTGATGTTGCACTGACAGGTTTTTCTAATTCAGATTGGGCAAGAAATCTCAATGACAGACGATATACCTCTGGCTATGCATTTCATATAGGATCAGGGGTTGTGGCACTGAGTAGTAAGAAACAACCAACGGTTTCTTTATCATCAACAGAATCTTAGTACAAAGCATTGATCAATGCCACTTGTGAAGTTGTTTGGTTGCAGAGAATTCTTGTAGACCTCAAAGAGAATAAAAGTGGTTCAACATGCATAAATTGTGATAATCAAAGTTCTATCAAATTAGCACACAATCCAATATATCATGCCAGATCAAAACACATTGAGCTGCAATACCACTTTGTACAAGAGAAGATTGAATAAAATGAAATTGATTTACTAATTTGTAATACCAAGGATAATATGGCTAATATCTTTACCAAGCCTCTTGGTAAACTCAAGTTTGAAGTTTTTAGAAGTAAATTAGGTGTTGTAGAAAATCCATTTCTCCATTAAGGGAGGATGTGAGAATAATCTAGAATAATGTAGAAATAAGAGTGGTTATGGTTTGTTGAACGAGATTTTTATAATTAGATTTTAGTTTCACCAGTTCAGGATTGTTGCCCCAAACTGATGCAGGAGCATTAGCTCAGGAAAATACCTTGTATTTTATTTAAACTAGGGGGTCTTATGTTTGTGAGGAAATATTAATTTCATGTAAATATTAATATTATTTTTGAGTGATTAAATTATATTTTAATTAATTATATATGAGAATTTGTAAATGTTTCCAAATAATTGGAAAACATGAGAGAAATTAGATGAGAGATATCTAAGAGATAATTGTGAGCCTAAATTAGATTTAGTTTCAAGGTTTTAGGGATAAGATTCTAGATTATAGGATTTGTTGAGATATTTGAGGATTTGTTGAGTTAATAAAGGGATGTGAACCAAAATTGGTTCAATTATATTTGTATAAATTATCAAGCCTCAAAGGCATTGAAATCAGAGAGAGAGTGAGAGCAGAGAATTAGAGTAGAAGCAAGGCTTTTGCTTGTAAGCCTGCGGCAATTATAAAGGGCCATAGATCTCGAATATCTGGCCAAAACAAGAGTTTGTAAGTGATTTTGTTTGTTTACATGAAGGTATCATTTCATATTATATATTATTGGTTGATTGAGAAATCACATGTTAGATTCTGTAATTGAGGGTTGAATTATGCGCATATGAATTGGATGAATTTATGCTTTCAAACATATTTGAACTTACAATTCTCTGCGTACAGTTGGAATGAGTTTTGAGTAAAGGGATTTTAAATCTTTTAAAATTCCAATTGCTGTTAGTATAAATCTATGGCAAGATTCATGTGTGGAATCGTTGACTTGAATGGAGACTCGATTTTATAAATCACTGTCAATATTTATATTATAGACCCAATCCAGAATCATTGGGTTGAATGTTGAATGCTCTATTATCATATGTAATGGTTTCAATAGGCGTTAATGAAATTTGGTCTTTCGATGAAGAAACACAGGTTGGCATCAGTTTAGTGAATATACATTGATCTGTTGATAAGTCGATGTCTGTGCAGTCGATTTATAAGAGTCCAGACATAGGAGACAGGATTTAAAGGTTTTATTTTTGTATATAAGTTATCCTACAGTGAATTGACATTTGCAATTGTATAGAAGGAACGCAAGTCAACTTATTCTTGAGCTTGGCAAAGTCGTTGAATTGTAAGCGCTAAATAATTACAATCTGGAAAATTCGCGAATTGCAGCGTTGAAGGAATATGCGTGAAGACGTTGTGTTTAAAGTCGACTAAGATATATCACAGGAGAGAAGGCACAGTAACCTGTGGATGTTTTTTGTTCCAGAATTATCTTTGCAGATCGCTACAGAACAGGGATGTGAGCGCTGGAATGGTAAGTATGCCAAATCTAGTCGATATTTCTATGAATTGAATGAATTTGAATATTAATCGAACATGGTTAATTACAACTCTTGTCTTGAATTGGTGGAGAACTAAATTGGTTGAGTCAAATGCATCATGTGCAAGACTAATTCCAAACTAAACACAATTTGAAGGCCGATTATAAAGTTAAATCCAGATGGGACGTACTTGACAGAGTCGACTTGATTCTGGTTTGAATTGAATCAGAAGTTATTGAAGCCCAGCTCCAATGCGTTCAGAAATTGGGGTTTTCTTGAAATGCCATATTTTCCAGATCACTACAGTTTGAGCACAATGAATATCCATCATTGAATGGACAAGTATGCAATGTGACATTTGATTTCTAGTTAAAAATCTAAGCTTGATATGGATTGCATTGCCATGAGCTTGGTAAGTTGAACAGTAGAGAGCGCATCTATATTTGAGACAAATGTTCCATGAACTTGAAAAGAGGTCATATTGGGTATTGATATATGGTTTTTCATTATAAGCACAGCAACAAAAACATAAGCTTCACATGTGAGTTGAGTGGTTTAATATGTGGTTTTAACTTCACATTTGGGGTTTTAAGACCTTGATGAAAAGATAAGGAACTTCAATTGAAGATCAGTTTGAAATAGCTTCCGCAAGTGATATTGTAAGTTGGGTGTTTAAAATTAAACAAAGATTAACAAAATATTCCACATTATTATTGTGAGTTTTCCCAGATGGGGAGTTTTATTGGAATATAAATATGAAGTGAATTTTATGTGCACATTGAGAGTAAGATTCTGGGTGTGGCAGGATTCGCCCTGCATCAAAGTGGTATCAGAGCCGGAAGGCTCTGTTGAAATTGAAGATGTTATTTTTGAATGAGTGCAGGAAGGTTCTGTTGAGAACTGGAGTGTGTTTTATTTGAATTTGTTCTAAATATGATATGCAAAGGTATACAATTGCAGTGAACAAGATTGCAGAAATGAATGGAGGACACGATCATGCAGGATCTTAAAGGCGAGATAATTTTATGATTTGAAATTTGTGATTAAGGTTTATGGTTGCAGAGAAGATGATGGCAGTGAACCTGACATTTATCTATAGGCTGGATAGGGAGGACAATTGCAGTGTTTTGAAGAGAAGGTGAGTTGAAGAGATAGCATAGAGAGAGTAGAAGAGAGTGCTCAAGAGGTTCCAGAGGTAGTGAACCAATACTTACCAAAAGACTGGGTCCAATGAAGTGGATTAGTGAGGTAAGTGGCAACAGGAGAGCTTGATGTTGCAGAGGCTAGCACAACTCATGGTGAGTGAGAAACTCATGGAGAAGATGATCGTGGAGGATCAGAGAAGAGGTTCAGAGGAATGCCACAGAGGTGAGATGACTGATAAAGTCAGAGAAAGAGAGATTGCAGTAATGAAGGTACAATTGCAGGTACTACAGGAATGGCTGCAAGAGCAGGAAAACCAGAAAGGAGGATGGATCTTTCCACTGAAGGGAAAGAGAGTGATTTGGCAACCATTGCAGATGAGGTTGAGGTAAAGTGAGATTGCCGTATTGAAGGAGGAACTTAGAGTTCTTGAGTCAGAGATGGAATTTGAAGATTCCACATGCAGATCTGTTCAAAGGGAAGTGCTGGAGGAATCAATCAAGACTGAAAAGTCTTGTGGTTTTAAAACTAACAAGTTGTGTATGTTTGTAGGTACAGTACAGCTCAGATCTGAAGTCTGTTCAGATCAATGCTGAGATAGCAAGATCTCGGGAGGAAATGAAAACAAAGGAGTCTAATCAGAATATTGGTGCAGAGAGAGAAGGACTAGCTGTTGATTGGTCAAAAACTGGTGAAGGTATGGAAAATTTTGTAAAGTTTCCAAGTTCTACTCCTAATGAAATTGTTGAATTTTATAGGAAATTAGATCTTCAGAGAAGAGATTTGGAGAGGCAGAGAACTTACACATAGGATAATTTTCTGGTGAAGCAAGACAAGAAAATTTTCATGAATGATAGTCATGAAGCAGAGGATGGAAAGAAGGAGAGACTAGCTGACAGTCTCATGGTAAATGCAAATCAGCATACTGATGTGCTGACAAAGGAGTTGGAAGAAAACTCAGAGCAGCATACGGAAGTGTTGCCAGAGGAAGCTGGGGAGAAAGCCAGTGAAGATTTTATGAGTCCTGAAGAAGACTTGGAGCTGCAGAGAGAAAACTTGGTGACTAAATCAACAAGTGAGACCATTGGGTCTTGTAATTTTAACGCTGACCATTTGATTGTGTTTACAGGTGATATAGAAGACAATCCATCACTTGGAATTGTCTTGGAAGAAGGAGAACTGTTGCAGAAAGGAAATGAGACAGCCATGTCTCATATGCAGAGGCTTGTTACCATGGGTGACAAGAAAGAGTTGGCTTGTCTGAATAGCCAAGAGAAGACTGTGGGCAAAAATTTTGGAACTTCTACCGTGATAAAGGATGAAGCTACAGTGTTTGAAGAACTTGATTCGAGTGCCATAATCAATCAAGATGATGATGGACAATTACTGAAGATTGTCGAAGGGAAAGACGAAGGTTATGCTGGAACTAATTTGCAGCATGTTGATGAAATGTTTGAGGAGAAATGGCTGAAATGTTTGCTAGAGACATTTGAACCAGAGAAAGAATTTGCAGGCACTGAATTAAATTTGCTTGAAGTTGTGAAAGGAGCAGATACTAGTTTTTTAAAATTGATTTTGCTTACTAGTATACAAACAAAGATAAATGGATATGTTACTGCAGGAAGAGAATTAGATGATAATTTATTTTCTGAAGATAAATTTGCAGGTGATGAGAAAAAGAATGTTGCAGAGGGATAGGAAGTTAGGGAGGCAACAACATGTGGTGTGACATCTACAGGAGTAAAACCAATGTTATCAACAATCAGGGAGATGACAGCTGAGACAACATTAGCGGCAGCAACAGGAACTGAAAGCAATAGCAGTAGGTTGGACATAGAGATTGAAAGCATCAGGAGACTGATGATGAAGGTGTCTCAGAGGCAGCAGACAACAGCAAGAAATCAGAAGAATTTCAACAAGGGAAAGACAAACGTAGAGCATGAAAGCATAGCTGGAGGCAAGATGCAGAACAAGATATGGAAACCTGGAGAAAAACAGCAAGCAACAACAGATGATGACTTACAGAACAAAGTGTGGGATCCAGGCAGAAAAAGATTTAAAACGCATGATCAGGAGATCATGATCATTTTCAACCTTGGGAGTCTGATGCAGGAGCATTAGCTCAAGAAAATACCTTGTATTTTATTTAAACTAGGGGGTCTTCTGTTTGTGAGGAAATATTAATTTCATGTAAATATTAATATTGTTTTTGAGTGATTGAATTATATTTTAATTAATTATATGTGAGAATTTGTAAATGTTTCCAAATAATTGGAAAACATGAGAGAAATTAGATGAGAGATATCTAAGAGATATTTATGAGCCTAAATTAGATTTAGTTTCAAGGTTTTAGGGATAAGAATCTAGATTGTAGGATTTGTTGAGATATTTGAGGATTTTTTTGAGTTAATAAAGGGATGTGAACCAAAATTGGTTCAATTCAATTTGTATAAATTATCAAGCCTCAATGGCATTGAAATCAGAGAGAGAGTGAGAGCAGAGAATTAGAGTAGAAGCAAGGCTTTTGCTTGTAAGCCTGCGGCAATTGTAAAGGGCCATAGATCTCAAATATCTGGCCAAAACAAGAGTTTGTAAGTGATTTTGTTTGTTTAAATGAAGGTATCATTTCAGATTATATATATTGGTTGATTTAGAAATCACATGTTAGATTCTATAATCGAGGGTTGAATTATGCGCATATGAATTGGATGAATTTATGCTTTCAAACATATTTGAACTTACAATTCTCTGCGTACAGTTGGAATGAGTTTTGAGTAAAGGGATTTTAAATCTTTTAAAATTCCAATTGCTATTAGTATAAATCTATGGCAAGATTCGTGTGTGGAATCGTTGACTTGAATGGAGACTCGATTTTATAAATCACTGACAATTTTTATATTACAGACCCAATCCAGAATCATTGGGTTGAATGTTGAATGTTCTATTATCATATGTAACGGGTTCAATAGGCGTTAATGAAATTCGGTCTTTCGATGAAGAAACGCAGGTCAGCATCAGTTTAGTGAATATACATTGATCTATTGATAAGTCGATGTCTATGCAGTCGATTTATAAGAGTCCAGACAGAGGAGATAGGATTTAAAGGTTCGATTTTTGTATATAAGTTATCCTACAGTGAATTGACATTTGAAATTGTATAGAAGGAACGCAAGTGAACTTATTCTTGAGCCTGGAAAAGTCGTTGGATTGTAAGCGCTGAAGAATTACAATCTGGCAAAGTCGTGAATTGCAGCGTTGAAGGAATTTGTGTGAAGACGTTGTGTTTAAAGTCGACTAAGATATATCACAGGAGAGAAGGCGCAGTAACCTGTGGATGTTTTTCGTTCCAGAATTATCTTTACAGATCGTTACAGAACAGGGATGTGAGCACTGGAATGGTAAGGACGCCAAATCTAATCGATATTTGTGTGAATTTAACGAATTTGAATATTAATCGAACATGGTTAATTACAGCTCTTGTCTTGAATTGGTGGAGAACTGAATTGGTTGAGTCAAATGCATCATGTGCAAGACTAATTCCAAACTAAACACAATTTGAAGGCCGATTATAAAGTTAAATCCGGATGGGACGTACTTGACAGAGTCGACTTGATTCTGGTTTGAATTGAATCAGAAGTTATTGAAGCCCAGCTCCAATGCGTTCAGAAATTGGGGTTTTCTTGAAATTCCATATTTTCCGGATTGCTACAGTTTGAGCACAATGAACATCCATCATTGAATGGACAGGTATGCAATGTGACATTTGATTTCTAGTTAAAAATCTAAGCTTGATATGGATTGCATTGCCATGAGCTTGGTAAGTTGAATAGTAGAGAGCGCATCTATATTTGAGACAAATGTTCCATGAACTTGAAAAGAGGTCATATTGGGTATTGATATATGGTTTTTGATTATAAGCACAACAACAAAAACATAAGCTTCGCATGTGAGTTGAGTGGTTTAATATGTGGTTTTAACTTCACATTTGGGGTTTTAAGACCTGGATGAAAAGATAAGGAACTTCAATTGAAGATCAGTTTGAAATAGCTTCCACAAGTGATATTGTAAGTTGGGTGTTTAAAATTAAACAGAGATTAACAAAAGATTCCACATTATTATTGTGAGTTTGCCCAGATGGGGAGTTTTATTGGAATATAAATATGAAGTGAATTTTATGTGCACATTGAAAGTAAGATTCTCTGCATCACAAACTTAGGAATATTAAGTGAGTGCCTATGCTATAAATACATAATGTTGTCGTTGAGCTAATGAAAAAAAGTTATGTGAGCTCTATCTCACATTGTGTGTATTGCATTTGATTGATTTAATTAAATTTACGTTAAAATTTCTCATTCCTCCTAAAATATTTAAAATTAATATAAATGTAAATTATCTCACACATCAAAATAATATATTTCTATTTAACAATGAGATCCATCCTATATTCGTATTTGAAGAAATTTTTAAACAATTCACTTTTTTATATCTTACTTTTATTTCATTACCTATCTTCTAAATATAATAATCATCGAAACATAATTATTAACATCACAACACGTACAATTTTATAAAAGTCTTTCGTTAACATTATGAATGACACATATCTATAATCAATGCTTTTTCTTATCTTGAGCATTATGAGCACGTCTTAATATTCGATTAGGCTTGTTTTACATCATATCACTAACGAATCTCTTAATCTTCCATACATATTGCATCTCAAGTATGTGTTCTCAATATTGAAAATTGCTTTGTTGGGGTTGAGAATATGGCTTCACTTTGACGCGTTTTTTCTTAAATCTTTCTAGGTGAAAAATAATATTTTTTTAAAAATAGTAATTCTATTGGACTTCCGTTCATGAGAATGATATTCAGAGCATATGTTATTGAAAAACATATGGGCTATTATTTATTTTTTTAATAATGTTTTTATTAGATACTTTTTAGTAAATATTCGAAGATTATCTTAATAGTTTAGAGATATGCTTGTTTTCATATTTATTAGTGTTTATGTGAGTTATTGTAACATAATTACTCAACTTTACGTAATTATATATGGTAAATCTATTTTGCTTTAACTATTTAATTAAGAAAATCAAGAATCGGTTTGATGTAAAACGAATTCTTGATAACAGACTATGGGTATTGATTATTTACGGGAGATTTCTGGAGAGAATATGGCAAGTGTGGGAGATATTGCAGTGGAGGGAGTGGTAAATCTCATGAATGCCATAGCATTTCTATTGGCATGCTCTCACAATGCCTGACTCAGACTTCATTCATCACATCGGTGGCGTTTCTGTTGGCATGCTCTCACAATGCCCAAGTTGGACTTCATTCATCACGTCAGTCTCGATTCCATTGTTTACCTTCGAATCTACATTGTGGCGAAGGGGTAAAGAGACACCAGTATCAACTTCGAAGCTTCACACGTGATGGAGGCAAGGAGTCGGTCATTGAAGAGTTAAGTAACTATACCACTTCTTGGAAAATATAGGTGTTTATTTTCAATGGATATATCTCTATTTTGCACAAACAAATAACTATTTTGGTTGAGAATAATACATATTCAAACAATAGTTATTGCATTTATGGAAATCAGAATGCCTTCAAAATAAATAATAGTTAAGTTAGAGTTTCTTTAAAAATGATATATCTTTTCTATGTACATAAAAATTCCATTGTTGTGTTGAAGTTTCCTTGAAAGGAGATAGGAATTTGGTTTCTCGAAAAAGAAACATGTGCATGCATGCTTTAAGATTTAACTAATATGCATTTGATTTTTCTTGGAGAGAGATATGTATATTTTGAAATAATTATTACAAGTGAATCTTGCAACTAAAAGAGATAAATATATGCTTTAAAATTTAACTAATATGTATTTGATTTTTCTTGGAGAGAAATATGTATATTTTGAAATAATTCTTGCATGTGAATTTTGTAACTAAAAGAGATAAATATAGAGTAAAACGTGGTTTTACTTAATACGTAAGATTGTGTATTTTCATACCAATAGTCCTTGTGCAATGATATGTAGGCATGAATAGGAATTTTTATGTAGAAGATAAATAACCACGTGATTTTCTTGAAAGAGAGTATGTAGTTTAGCTAAAATTTCTTGAAAATAATAATCTCTGGAAAAGATTGGTATTATGCTAATCTCTTAGAAAGATATTGCTCTTAGTGAATTACCACGGTAAAAGACATAATCTATGTCAGTTCTTGAAAAGTTTGTTATGTTAATATTTTAGAAAAATAATGTTCTTAGAGATATAGCATGGTAAAAGACATAAGGAAACTTACTATGTTAATTTTCTTAAAAAGAATAATCTCTTGGAAAGATTGGTACTATGTTAATCTTTTGCCTTAAAATAGTATTTCATGATGATAGAATTCTAAGAAGAGCATATGTGTTGCCTACATTAAAGGAAAATCTATCTCTCTTGCATGCACAAAGAGGGAGAGTTATCTCTTTTGCATGCACCAAGAATAGCCATTGTGTTATAGAGGTATGTTCTTTGCATGGATAAAAGAAATAATGAGCTATCTTGACCCTTAGGAAAAATATGTGAGTACCTTTATGCTAACAAAACTATTATGTTAGTTTATGTTAGTTTCTTTTGAAATAAGATCATGTATATTCATGCAATACTTGTATTAGTTTTCATTGGAAATAATAAACATTTGTATGTGGGAAATGATAACATGTTTTGTTATCCTACATTGGGAGAGATTATTTTTCAAAGAAGATGTATTACATATACAAAAAATAAAGTATGTTCTGGGTTCCTTGAAATATATATATGGGTAATGCTGGTACAATATTTGGATAATAAGACATGTATTATTATGCTTTATTCCATTAGTTTTATGGAAAAGAAACCATGTCTTTGCATGCCTATTATGTTATATTTCCTGGAAAAGGAAATATGTGTTTGCATGTTTTTTTTGTTAAATATTATTTTGGGAAATTATTTTAGAACTTTATGCATTGTATGCATAGGAACAACATTCATCATGGTAGTTTTATCACCAAAAGCAATAGGTGAAGGGATGGTTCTTTTGCTAAAGTTTAAATAACACGAATGCACATTGTGTCATTTTCCATTAAAGGAATTCCTGGACAATTGTAGTGAATTGTCGTGTATGAATGAGAGCGTGTGCGAGAAGTGTCATAATAATGTGGAGTTTATCTTGACATGAATTGATAAGTACTTGCTTACACTAAGGTAGTGATGTTAGAAGAAAGCATGTTCTGATATTGTATTCACATTTCATGTATATAAATGAATAAGTGTTAAAGGATTGCGTAAAGATTGATTATTGATTGATTGAGGCTTTATCTAATAATGCTATAAAATCTTGTTGATGACATAATAATAGGAAGCGATGATGACCTATGAAAAGGAAATAATATTCTTAACATGGTGGCAGGTAAATGGTTATTGTTGATGAAGATGAGTGTGAGCTACACGATGATCCAATGTCCGATGATCCATTGTAGATAATGATTATGGTTCATGAAGATTAGTGTGAGTTGTAGGATGATCCAATGTACGATGGTCGATTGTAGGTGCATCCATGCCACCAAGATATGAAGATATTAAGATTAGTGGGTAACTGCTATCATATTTATTGTAATGGCTTTAAGCTAAATACTTGTATATTTATTTCTAAGATTTATAATGATGGTTTAGGGATGGTCTCCATTATAAGGCATTGAGTGAGGGCTGAACACCGTCACGAACGTTTAATAATAAAATTAAACGTTTGTTGGTTTTCACCCTACCAGGTTTCCAGGGTATATTGATGTTCAATGATATGATTTATTATTGTATCAAGATGATGATGTTGATTCATTTATTCTTGTAATGTCCATAATGTCAAGTATGTGATGACTACATGAATAATGAAATGAATGCAAGGCATCTCATACAATTTTATGTTAATGTACCATAATAGAGGTTGTTAATGGTTAAGTAACTTACTATTCTTATACTAAGGTTTCACTATAAACTAGTGAACATTCTATCTAATGATGAGTAAGGAATATCTAATAGTGATTTGAATGGTTACCGTGGGTAACTTGTATAATTTTTTTTTAAATCGTTACATTTCCATGTGAAGTTAACGGTGTATGTTACAAGTGGTATCAGAGCTAAAGGTTGTAGCACTGGTGCCTTTGGGATTTGTTAAGAAAAAATAAATTGAAGTATGCTACTAATCACTAGTACATTTGGCGGAAATTCTGACACTTTGGTTCCGACACTTTTGACCAAATGTCGGAAATTTCCCCAAATTTTATCAATTTTTCAAATCCCACCCACAACTGTCGCTATACCGATGTTTGGAGACAAGTGTCAGTATTGCAACACTTAGAGGTTAGTGTCGGTCTTGTGATGTTTGTAGAAAAGCATCTAAATTGCGACAGTTTGGGAAACAGCGTCGGAATTGCGAGAGATTAGAGATAAGTGTCGCTATTGCGACGTTTGTAGGAAAGCGTCGCTATTGAGACAGTTTGGGAAAAAGTGTTGCTATTGCGACTGTTTGGGAAAAAGTGTCAGAATTGCGACGGATTAGAGCTAAGTGTTGCTCTTGCGACGTTTAGATGAAAGTGTCACTATTGCGATGGTTTGGAAATTAATTTCTTTGGCCTCTCCTTTAATAAATAGTAATCTAATGTGAATCTCCTTTTTGAATGGTTGGAGAAACATAATAAGATATATTTAGCTAACATATCACACTGTGATGAAGATGGAAGGTGGTTATGATGGGACTTCTAAGGAGTTTCATAAAATATTAAAGACGTGATGCGCTCACTCCTTGGTTCACTTTTAATGTGTGGCCCCAACCATGATCGGGTGCATCGTGTCGCGCAGTGTGAGGTCGCCCGACAGGGCGCGTTTAGGTCGGTCCATTTTGTTAGAGGGTACCCGTATCAGTTTTACTAAGTTGTGATTGCCTGGGTGCCTTGTGCACGTTTGGGTGTCTCATTTCCTATTTTCTCCCTTGTGGCATCGTTCGTTCGGGCATGCCGTGTCGCGCTGTGTGAGGTCGCTCGACCGGGCGCATTCGAGTCAAGCCGTTTCATTCAACGATGTCCGTATTAGTTTTGCTAATTAGTGACTACCCGAGTGCCTTATGCACATTCAAGTGCTCTGTTTGCCATTGTCTCCCTTGTGGCATCGTTCGTTCGGGTGCGTCATGTCGCGCCATGTGAGGTCGCCCGACCAGGCACGTTCAGGTTGGGTTGTTGCATTCGAGGGTGCCCGTATCAGTTTTTCTAATTTGTGACTGCCCGGGTGCCAGCTTGTGGACGTTCAGGTGGCCTGTTTGTTGTTTTCTCCCTTGTGGCATCGTTCGGTCGGGCACGCCGTGTCACGTAGTGTGAGGTCATCCGACCGGGCACGTTCAGGTTAGGTTGTCTCGTTCGAGGGCGTTTGTATCAATTTTTCTAAGTTGTGACAGCCTGGGTGCCTTGTGCATTTTTGGGTGGCCCGTTTTCCATTTTCTCACTTGTGGCATCATTCGTTCGGGCTTGCTGTGTCATGCCGTGTGAGGTCGCCCGACCAGGCATGTTCGGGTCGGGTTGGGCCATTTTGTTTGAGGGCGCCCATATCAGTTTTGCTAAGTTGTGACCACATGGGTGCCTTGAGCATGTTTGAGTGGCCCGTCTTCTGTTTTCTCCCTTGTGGCATCATTCGATCAGGCGCGCCGTGGTGCACCGTGTGAGGGCGCCCGAACGGGTGTGTTCGGGTCGGGCCGATTCGCTCGAGGGCGCCCATATCAGTTTTGCTAAGTTGTGACCGCCCAGGTGCCTTGTGCACGTTCAGGCAGTCCCTTTTCCATTTTCTTCCTTGTGGCATCATTCGGTCACGCCATGTCGCGCCGTGTGAGGTCGCCCGACAGGACACGTTCGGGTCAGGTCAGGCCATTTCGTTTGAGGGCGCTCGTATCAGTTTTGCTAAGTTGTGACTGCCTGGGTGCCTTGTGCACGTTTAGGTGGCCCATTTTCCATTTTATCCCTTGTGGAATTGTTCGTTCGGGTGCATCGTGCCGTGCCGTGTGAGATCACCCATCTGGTCGTGTTCGAGTCGGGCCATTTTGTTCGAGAGCGCCTGTATCAGTTTTGCTAAGTTGTGACTAACTGGGTCCCTTGTGAATGTTCGGGCGGCCCGTTTGCCATTTTTTCCCTTGTCGCATCGTTTGGTCAGGCGTGCCATGTCGCGCCATGTGAGGTCGCCCGACCGGGCGCATTTGGGTCGGGTCGGGCCATTTCGTTCGAGGGCGCCCGTATCAGTTTTTCTAAGTTGTGACTGCCCGGGTGCCATCTTGTGCACGTTTAGGCGGCCTATTTTCCATTTTCTCCCTTTTGGAATTGTTCGGTTGGGCGTGCCATGTCGCGCAGTGTGAGTTCGCTCGACCTGGCGCGTTCAGGTCAGCCCATTTCGTTCGAGGGCGCCCGTATCAGTTTTGCTAAGTTGTGACCGCATGGGTGCCTTATGCACGTTCGGGTGGCCTGTTTGCCGTTTTCTCCCTTGTGGCATCATTCGGTCCGGCGCGTTGTGTCGCGCCATCTGAGGTCGCTCGATAGGGCGTGTTTGGGTCGGGTCAGGCCGTTTCGTTCGAGGGCACCCGTATTTGTTTTGCTAAGTTGTGACTGCTCGGGTGCCATCTTGTGCATGTTCAGGTGACCTTTTTGCCATTTTCTCCCTTGTGGCACTGTTCGGTCGGGCGCATCGTGTCACGCAGTGTGAGGTCACCCGACCAGGCGCATTCAGGTTGGGCCATTTCGTTCGAGGGCACCCGTATCAATTTTGCTAAGTTGTGACCTCTCGGGTGCCTTGTGCAAGTTCGGGTGGCCCATTTTCCATTTTCTCCCTTGTGGTATTGTTCGGTCGGGCGTGTCGTGTCATGTCATGTGAGGTTGCTCGATCGGGCACGTTCAGGTCGGGTCGGGCTATTTCGTTCGAGGGCGCCAGTATAAGTTTTGCTAAGTTGTGACCACCTAGGTGCCTTGTGCACGTTCGGGTGGCTTGTTTGTCATTTTATCTCTTGTGCCATCATTCGGTCGGGCGCACCGTGTGAGGGCACCTGACCGGGCGCATTCGGGTCGAGCCAATTCATTCGAGGGTGCCCGTATCAGTTTTGCTAAGTTGTGACTGCCCGGGTGCCTTGTGCACATTCGGGCGGCCCGTTTGCCATTTTCTCCCTTGTGGCATCATTTAGTCGGGCGCGCTGTGTCGCATCGTGTGAGGTCGCCCGACCGGGCGCGTTCGGGTCAGGTTGGGCCGTTTCGTTCGAGGGCGCCCGTATCATTTTTTCTAAGTTATGATTGCCCGGGTTCCTTGTAAATGTTCGGGTGGCCCGTTTTCCATTTTCTCCCTTGTAGCATCATTCGGTCAGGCATGCCGTGTCGTGCCATGTGAGGGCGCCCGACCGGGCGCGTTCAGGTAGGGTCGATTCACTCGAGGGTGCTCGTTTCAGTTTTGCTAAGTTGTGACTACTCGAGTGCCTTGTGCACGTTCCGGCGACCCGTTTGCCATTTTCTCCCTTGTGGCATCATTCGGTCGGGTGCGCCATGTCACGCCGTGTGAGGTCGGTCGACTCAGTGTGTTCCAGTCAGGTCGCGCCATTTCGTTCAAGGGTGCCTGTATCAGTTTTGCTAAGTTTTGACCACTCAGGTGCCTTGTGCATGTTCGGGCAGCCCATTTGTCATTTTATCCCTTGTGGCATCGTTCAGTAGGGCGCACCGTGTCGCGCCGTGTGGGGTCGCCCGACCGAGCACGTTCAGGTCAGGTCGGTCCATTTCGCTCGATGGCACCCGTATCAATTTTGCTAATTTGTGACCACTGAGGTGCCTTGTGCACGTTCGAGCAGCCCATTTGTTGTTTTATCCCTTGTGGCATCATTCAGTTGGGCACGTCGTTTCGTGCCATGTGAGGTCGACTGACAGGGCACGTTCAGGTCGGGTCGGGCTGTTTCATTCGAGGGCGCCCGTAACAAATAATATAAATTAATAAATAAATAAGACATGGCAGCAAGTTGCAACAATACTTACAAAATTGTTACATTGAGATGCAAAGAATAAACAAATAATTTAACCCCTAACCCCTAAACTCTTAACCCCTAACCCATTTAACCCTGTAAACCCCTAGTAAACCCCTAACCCATTTAACACCCTAAACCCTAAACCTATAAACCCTTAACCCCTAACCCCTTAAACCCTAAACCATTAAACCCTTAACCTTAACCCCTTAATCCCTAATTCCTGACCCCTAACCCATCTAACCGCTAAAACCTAACCCCATTAGCCCCTAACTTCTAACCCCTAAAATCCTTAACTACTAAATCCCATAACCCCCTAAACCCCTAACCCATTTAACCCCCTAAAACCTAAACCTATAACCTCTTAACCCATATTAACACATTAAACCCTAATTCCCAAACCTTAACCCATTTAACCCCCTAAACCATAAACCTCTAAACCTCTAACCCATTTAACCCCTAAACCTTTAAACCCTTAACCACTAACCCTTAAACCATTAACCCCTAACCCATTTAACCTCCTAAACCCCTAAACTCCTAACCCATTTAACCCCCTAAAACCCTAACCCATTTAACCCCCTACCCTAACCCTTAACCCAAAAAATCGTTAACTACTAAATCCCCTAACCCCCTAAACCTCTAAATCCCTATAACCCATTTAAACCCCTAAACCCTAAATCTCTAAACCCTAATTCCCGACCCCTAACTCATCCAACCCCCTAAAACCTAACCCCATTAGCTGCTAACTTCTAACCCCTAAAATCATTAACTGCTAAATCCCCTAACCCGGCCCTAAACCCCTAACCCATTTAACCCCCTAAACCCTAAACCTATAACCCCTTAACCCCTATTAACCCATTAAACCCTAACTCCCAACCCCTAACCCATTTAACCCCTAAAGCCTAAACCTCTAAACCCCTAACCCATTTAACCCCTAAAGCCTAAACCTCTAAACCCTTAACCACTAACCCTTAAACCCTTAACCCCTAACCCATTTAACCCCCTAAACCCCTAAACCCTAAACCTCTAAACCCTTAACCCCTATCCCCTTAAACCCTATTTCCCAATCGGCCTAACCCATTTAACCCCTTAAAACCCTAACGCATTTAACCCCCTACCCTAACCCTTAACCCAAAAAATCCTTAACTACTAAATCCCCTAACCACCTAAACCTCTAAACCCCTATAACCCATTTAAACCCCTAAACCCTAAATCTCTAACCCCTTAACCCATAACCCCTAGCTAAAATCCTTAATTTTTAAATCCCCCAAGCCCCTAAACCTCTAAATGCGCGCCTAACCCATTTAACCCCATAAAACCTAAACCTCTAACCCTTAACCCCTAACCCCTTAAACACTAATTCCCAACCCCCAACCCATTTAACCACCTAAACCCCTAAAACCTTGACCCATTTAACCCCCTAGACCCTAGCCCCATTAACCCGTAACGACCCCTAACCCCTGAAATCCTTAACTGCTAAATCCACTAACCCCCTACACCTATAAAACCCTAACCCCTTTAACCCCCTAAACCCCAAACATCTAACCCCTAAACCCCTTAACTCCTTGATCTGCTAGGGGCCGGTTACCTTGATATTAATGGTCATGTATTCATACTCCTTCTGAATAACCAATAAAGGGTCAAGGAAATTGACCAATATGTTGTCAAGTTTTATCTTATCCATCTCTGGGGTAAGCTAATTTTTAGCTAGCTCCATTGCTTTTGATCTCGGTTTTTCCAATTGCTTCCTTCTCTCATATGATACCTAACCCTTTGCCTTTCTCTTCCCTTCTAATTCTGTGATAGTATCATAGTGATGCCAACCAACTTCTTTTGAAAGTATTCCTAGCAGACAATACTTGTGACCTGGCTGAAGCCTCAACACTTTCAGAGCATCTGGAATTACCTCTCTCTTCCCCAATCTCTCTCTCTCTCTCTCTCTCTACCCTCCAATCCTCTCATAGCTATATCGCTACCTCTATCCTTCTTTCTGCCCCCCTTTCAACTTTGTGTCACTATCTCCCTCTCTTACCCTTCTCTACCTCTCTCACTCCTCTTCCTCTCTCTCTCTTATTTGATCCATTATTTCTCTGCCCTCTCCTTCAGTTTATCTCCATCTCTCCCTTATCACTCCCCTTGTCTCGCCACCTCTATCAATCTATGTCTTTATAATTATTCCTTCTCATATATATAGAGAGTTAATATATATCATGACATATTGGGACCTACGATTGGGTTAATTCTGCCTTGTTGGCAAGGTTAAAATGGTTAATCTTCGATAAATAAAATGTAGATCAAATATTTCATCAAAAAGAGGGAACCATACCCTATATTCTTCCAGGCTATGCCTATTAGTTGCTTGGCCTCTTCTTGCTCTCACATGAATGTATTCTCTCTTGACTGGTATAGAAGAAGGTTTCGCATTATCAACTATTTGTTTGGGACAACTTTTAGTTGTTTCAACACTGCTACATTCTAATTCAAGATTATCCTTTAAACCATCTTAGTATTTTGTACTCTCTTCAACTTTGTAGTGCTTTCCATTCCTCTCAGTCACATATGTTTCCTTGGTCTGTTAAGGGACAAGGTCGACAACATTAGGATGTTTTTGCAATAAACAAGGGTATTTCTAGGACACAGTCAGGTGGAGCAAGAGTATAAGAGCCAAATTTCTCATGATTGTGGGACACTCGAACTTAAGATTTTCTGGAGTAGTCATGAGGTGCAGTCTGGTTATTAAGACTTCATCAGATGGCCATTCTCCGGACTTAAATTGTGTGACAACACTGTGGCTGAGTTTGAAACTGGAGATTGAACATACATTTGGTTTGATTGCAATAGACATTTTCATCAATAAATGTAAATCAATGGCTAAAAAATACTATAAATTAATAAATAAAGAAGACATGGCAACAAGCAACAATACTTACAAAATTGTTACATTGAGACGCAAAGAATAAGCAACTAATTTAACCCCTAACCCATTTAACCCCTAAACCCCTAGTAAACCCCTAACCCATTTAACCCCCTAAACCCTAAACCTATAAACCCTTAACCCCTAACCCCTTAAACCCTAAACTATTAAACCCTTAACCCTAACCCCTTAAACCCTAATTCCCAACCCCTAACCCATATAACCCCCTAAAACCTAACCCCATTAGCCCCTAACTTCTAACCCCTAAAATCCTTAACTTCTAAATCCCCTAACCCCCTAAACCCCTAAACCATAACCTCTAAACCCCTAACCCATTTAACCCCTAAACCCTAAACCTCCAAACCCTTAACCACTAACCCTTAAACCCTTAACCCCTAACCCATTTAACCCCCTAAACCCCTAAACTCCTAACCCATTTAACCCCCTAAACCCTAAACCTCTAAACCCTTAACCCCTTAAACCCTATTTCCCAACTGGCCTAATTCATGTAACCCCCTACCCTAACCCTTAACCCCAAAAATCCTTAACTACTAAATCCCCTAACCCCCTAAACCTCTAAACCCCTATAACCCATTTAAACCCCTAAACCATAAACCTCGAAGCCCTTGACCCTTTAACCCCTAACCCTTAGTTAAAATCCTTAACTGCTAAATCCCCCAAGCCCCTACACCTCTAAATGCGTGCCTAACCCATTTAACCCCCTAAACCCTAAACCTCTAACCCTTAACCCCTAACCCCTTAAACACTAATTTACCCAAACCATTTTAAATTATTTAATTTATTAATTTTAATTTCTAAAGAGATTTTTAAGGTGTTTAATTCATTTATGTATTCAAAATTTTATTATAAACAATAAGAAATCACAATCTTGATATTGTCAGGTTTCAATCAAAAAAACCATTTCATCTATTAATTAGACTACACTATTATTTATTATAGAAAATGTATCTAATTTGAATGAATGAATACATAGATTACTATCATTAAAGAAAAAAATGTAAATTTCACTTTTAAAGTAATACTTAAAAATAAGTAAAAAATAATACATAAATTATAAAGAAAAAATATATATAAAAAAAAGAGAATAAAACTCCAAATATTTAAAATACAACATAATTTAATAGTGTAAAGTTTAAAACTCCTTTTAATAAAGCATGATGATTTAGTAGGGTAGAAGGATTACTATATGAAAAAATCAGTCCATTATTTACTCATATAACTTTAATTGCTTCTCAAAAAGATATGTTTTATTTTTTGATTGAAAATATTTTTAAACAATCAAAATAAACAAACATTTAATTATTTATAAATTATTTTAATTATTTAAAAATGATTATAATTATTAAAAAATATTATTTTTAAATTAATTTGAGTGGCCTTAGAAAAACACACGTGTTTCATTTCAAAATGTCAAAAAATTTCAAATATCAAAAGTTTTAATTTCCCTCGTTCATTTCCCTCCTGTTGCATGGTTTGTCCAGGGAAGGAGGGAGGATCTGATCCAAATCTGAGTTGGGTCGATAGCAAAAATTCCAGAGATCCTTCACATTCAAGGGGGCCAATGTGCCAACCAGATAGGCTCCAAGTTCCAGGAAGTGGTCTGTGAAGAACATAGGATGGATCCTACTGAGAGATATCAGGGCACTTCAGACCTACAACTTGAAAGGGTTATGGATAGGTCTTCAGACCTGATAACTTCGTTTTTGACCAATCTGGGGCTGGAAACACCTGGGCCAAGGGGCATTACACAGAAGGAGCTGAGCTCATTAATTTTGTGCTTGATGTCGTTAGGAAGGAGACTGAGAGCTGTGATTGCCTGCAAGGTATGTGTCTTTTTTAGATTTGAATCCTTAACCTTGTGTTTTTGAAATGTAGGATTTCATTTGCTAAAATGATGTGGGTTTTTGTTGTGTACAGGGTTTTTGTTGTGTGGGTTTTTGATTACCTAGATTTCGTATTTTTATCATCAATTAGATTTTCAGTTAATATGTCAAATGTATCTTATAAAATTTTCTGCCTTGTGATATTTCTTCATCTGCGAAAAATTCTCGGCGTGAGAAGTTTTTCGATTAAGATATAAGGGTTGATGTGCTTTACCCTGCAAACAAGCAGTATGTATGCTGCTTGTTGGTTAACTAAATGCGATCTAAATACTAAGGATCATTCACAGCTAAACTAACGGAAGCAAAAAAAATGGAGAATTTTGCAAGATGAAGAACTACTGATGAAGTTGCCTCAAAGATCAGTGCAAGATTAAGTCATAAAAAGTCCCAATTTGAAGCCGCAAAGTGTTTTCATCCATGTCTCTGCAAGTCCCAATCTCAAGCTGTAGAGGTACGATCTTGTTCATGCTTTATGTTTTTTTTTTTATTGCATGAAGTTAACTGTTGATGTGATTCTCTGTGATGCCAAATTTGATGATGAGTCTGATGCGCATAATACTTGATGCGAAATGAGGAATTTGTTTGAGAGGTTACAAGTCTTAGTATTACTAGCCGTCGTATGGTGAAAACAACTTGTTTTTCACGACGGTCGAGTTTTACCCTTTTATGTATGTTTCGTTAAAGGGGTGTCTTTGGTATGACAAACAATGCAATTGTGCCCATCATCATGTTTCGGTGGGGTTTAGATTGTCACGTACTTCTTAGAAAAATCAAATATCAACATCATGAAGAACGATTCACCAGAAGGCTTGAAGCCACAATCATGGATTGACCACCTCTTGCAAGATATTCAAGTAGAAATAGCCAAGGAAATAAAAATCTAGTGGCATTGTAGACTTCTTTCCATTATGCCTGTACATAAGCCTAAATACAAGAATTGGACAGGTATTGGCAAGGAAACTTCCAGACTTTAATTATCAACCACTTACCCACTTGTAATTGACCAAGTTTTCCACTTTGTATTTAAGCAATGCATCCCAACATTCCTTGCTGCTTCATCATACAAGGCATCAGTATACTGATTACAGTCTTGCATTTGTAGCTATTATCCAGTATTCATCTGGTTAATTCCCGCAAAACTGTACCATTAATTATGAATATATGGGCTACAGAGAATCAAGATTGATCCCATCCAAAGATTATATGTAGGTGAGATATTTCCTGTTGGTTGTAGTTCTTCATGTTATACTTTAAGAGCATGATTATTGTTTCGATCACTCACAATGCGTACCTAAGGCACCTTTATGTTTAAATTAAATTTATATCAATAAAACTAGAAATTTTTATAGAAAAGCAAACCATGAAATATTAATTGAACCAACAAGCTCAAGGACGGCTTAGGCAAAAGAAAAGGGTCACTCTTAGAATTATTCATTTGTAAACATTGTTATTTTATCACTTGCCAAGCTTGTAAAAATGTACAGTAAATGTGAGTACAAAGATCTCAGGTTCAAATCCCCGATTGTTTATCCGTGAACACCTGCGTTCATGATGGATACAGGGGAGTGATTATTTTGGGGAAAAAACCCATAACTGACATTCTATTGAACTGTGTGTCCATGCAGTTGGTGACTTGAACCACCTGATCTCTGCAACCATGAGAGAAGTTACCTGTTGCCTGAGGTTTCCTGGTCAGTTGAACTCAGATCAAATCCAATGTATTGTAAAATGATCATTAATATATCTTTGAGGCTCAGTTACTATCAAACATCAATGTTGTTTCCATATCAATGTTAACAAGAGGACATATTGTTACAGGTATAATAATGTTGTTAAGTGTTGTCAAATTTAATTTTGTTAAGTGAGGTCACACCTCAAAGTGTCACTGTTAAACTGTTGTCAATGTTTACACCATAATTGTATACATGGAGCTTTAAGGGACTACACATCTGTTAATGAGATTAAGGTGTTTTGTGCTTGAATTATGATCATAAGGATACCCTAAGGATGGGCGAAGGTGATTGCATTAAAATTTCTTTCAAAATCTTACAAACACTCCAAAAAAATCCTTGTTTACTAAGCCACAACTCAAATAACTTTTTTTCCCAAGGTTCATTATCCTAGAGGGCTGAGTGATGTTCATAATTTTCAGTATTAAAGGAGGGCTCATGGCCTTCAGAAGTCACAAGACTCATTTTTATATGTTACTTATGTCACAACGATAAGAATTTCTATTTCATATTAGGTTGTATGAACAAAATTTAGGTTTGATGCCCTAACAAGTCTCCAAACACAATCTAAGGATGTTCGAAAGGAGCATAACTAAGTCCTAAATTTCTTTGTTGATATGAGAAAGGGATCATCATGAATTTATTGATTTTTTGTAGTGGATTCTTTGATGAGGATGAAATAATAGTACAATTAAAAGCAAAGGGATCTGTTCATCCTTGATGACTTCTCCAATGCCTCCTCATTCTTATACTTCAATTGGAGCCTCCCTCTAATATCAATCCCATGATCTGGTCGAAAGCAACAGTAATCCAATTGATTGTTATTCTAATTGCACAAAAAAATATAGACACTGGAAGCCAAGAGAAGCATCAGTGAGTAGCAATTAGAATAACATAGTAAGTTCTAAACAAGAAAACACGTGAAATAGACTTGTAATAGACTTGTAATTCTAGGTTCTAAGAGACTTGTAATTCTATGTAAATATTAAATTTTTGACTTGTAACAGACTTGTAATTCTAGGTTCTAACAGACTTGTAATTCTATTTATATATTAAATTTTTGACATTTGTTACAAATCAACGAAAATAATATGGATAACTATAATAAGGGATACTTACTACTCGCTAAATTTCCAGCAATGCATTCCTCATTCATTTTATTGAAGGGTTTTATAAATTTAGGGACATGTGTTGAGTTTGCTTTACCCTTGTTTTAGCTTATAGAAATTTCATTGGAATGTAAGATCATAAGAAGAATTTTATTTTCTAATATTATTGTGGTGGTAATTGGTACACAGGTTCACATTTGTTTGTCAAAGGGTGAAAAATTTCCCAACTTGCATGGGAAAATCGATGTGAGAGGATTGGAGTTTCAAATTTGGGATGCACCATCATCCTTTCTGTATGTGCCATGCATTGCTTTTGTTTTATTTTACACATAGTGAATGCGTTCTGTGGAAATGGAAGTGCCAGGGGGTTGTTTATCAATTCTGTTTTATGGGTTTGAGAGGTTTCAAGAACCTCATAGGAGATGCTAGGGAAGACTGATGCAGCTATCAGTAGGGGTGTTTGTCCTATTGTTGGGCTTCCCTCTACTTTCCTTAAATAGGCCAAGGACCCATTAACTTTCCCTGTAACCACAATATTGTCAAAGAGTGGGTATCTGTAGTGATGGAGGTCTAATGAGATATTATATATGGTCTATAAATAAGGGTTTAGGGTTAGTTTTTCCTGAGGTGGAAGGAGTTGGATATGGGTATTTGGCATGATGGCCCAAGTTCTAGAAGCCGAAAGTCTTACCTAGCCATAGCAGAAGCAAAATCCAAAACTGACCTATCCTTTATGAACGAAAAATCCATTGTTAGAGTTTCTATGGCAGTTTAACACCCCATTAGGTGCAAGCCATGATTTTCATGTCTTTGAATATCCAGGTGATGGGCAACAATTCAAAAAAAATAGGCCTGAAGAGGCTTATGGAAGCCCACAACCAAGAAATTATTTTATTTAGGAATCTATGATTGAAGGCTTCAGACTCCAAAGTATTTGGGGAATTAGGGAAGCATTCTGTAATGTTAATATACATAATTAATATTAATGACTATATATAATTAATGAATTGAGGAAGTATAGTTCAAGTTTTGTATACGTTGAGGAATTTTTTCTTTTATGTCTTCCAGATCAGAGACTTAAGTGTGAGAATGTTTATTGGATATGGTTTGAACGTTTCATTAATGTAGCCCTAGTTCAAATCATGGGCAACGTGTTTTTCTTTTTGTTGGAATCATAACCGTATTTTGGTGAAACCTAGTAACAACTCATCATAGAATTTAAATTTTTATATGTTCGTGAGACCTATATTAATTTGGTTGAGTTTATAATCAACAAAAGCCAAGAATTGTTATCATAGATACAACTATAATTGGTGTAAATG
This sequence comes from Pinus albicaulis, assembly GCA_034641835.2. Taxonomy (NCBI): domain Eukaryota; kingdom Viridiplantae; phylum Streptophyta; class Pinopsida; order Pinales; family Pinaceae; genus Pinus; species Pinus albicaulis. The sequence continues at coordinate 1,422,306,779 of CM076578.1, forward strand.
GCATGGTTTTAGTTTTTGTTATGGTTGAAGCTTGGTGATTCTAGGAACACCCTATTTTGATTCATTTCCATTGGTCGGAGAAACCACGTAAGTGAAGACCAGACTGGTGGGTCATGTTGATAGGCCATGGGAGTGGCACTTTGGTAGGATTGCCACAATTGAATATGTTTCTAGCACAAGGACTATCCACAGGAGTGTTCACATCCTTAGCTCCATTGGAAGTATATAATACAAAATAATATTAATAATAGTGACTATATATTAATTAATTTTTTTTTTAATTTTTTAAACGTATCCTCGGTATTGCGATGCTTCCTAAGCATCGGTCTTCCAATGCTTTCAACCTACGAAATTTTTGCCTTTCATCGCTCTTGCGATGATTCTTAAGCGCCAGTCTTCCAATGCTTTCAACCTATGAAATTTTTGCCTTTCATCGCTCTTGTGATGCTTCCTAAGTGTCTGTCTTCCGACGCTTTCAACCTACGAAATTTTTTCCTTTCGTCACTCTTGCGACGCTTCCTACTTACGACTATTTTGCCTTTCGTCGGTATTGTGATGCATTATGAAGAGAGACGTTTATGAAGAGCGATGTTCTAAACGTTGGACGACATATCTTCAAAATTGCGACAATTGAAAAATGTTGGAATTGCAACGGTCTGGAAAACGTTAGAAGAGTGATGGCTTGTAAAATGTCAGAAGAGCGACGGTTTGGGATACGTCAAAAGAGAGGTGATTTTGAAACGTCGGAAGAGCAATGGTTTGGAAAACATCGGAAGAGAGACAGTTGTTTGGAAACGTCGGAAAAAGTGTCGCTCTTCCAACACTTTATTGAAGTGTCCGAATTGCGACGTAATGGATAACCACATTTTTCCCAGCCTCAAACTGTCGCTCTTGTGATGCTTATGTATCGGAATAGCAACGAAGTGGCTGTCGGAAATTGGGCCAAATATACTAGTGAATGGACATCAGTTAAGGTATGATTCTATAAATCTACATATTGAATGATATATGCAGCAGTGTACTCTTGACATGAGATGTGTGATTCATGTTTATAACTACATTGAATAGTAAAAAATAATAAATGTTCTTGCAAAATGGTTTTCATAACATTGGAATCCTGTTGAGGATAAAAGATAATAAAACCTTTGTTGTTTCTATGAACAACCTGAGTACTCACTAGTGAAAGTGAGAGTTTTTTATTAAAATTTGGGTATATGACATATTACTCATACATTTAATAAATATAATTAAAGCTACCATGCACTACTTGAAAAAGATGAATGTGTATAGTGATGGTGTGTGAAACTAATGCATGAATGAAAAAGATCAGGAAATTCCTTGAATAGGATGATAGAGTATTTTAAAATGAAATTGAATGAACCCTTTTAGATGTTAAAAATACAAAATGGGTCAAGTAGTGAGACTTGACTATATTGACTAGTTGTCGAATGACTAGTTTTTGAATGAGTCGTGTCATGGATGCATTAAGATTATTAGTGGCATTTATTAGTTAGTGTTGTATGACTAACTAATAAAACCTATATGCATGAATGGGTTTTTATTAAAGATTATTGCAAGTTGTGAATAATTAGTTACTTCACGTGTCTGTCTATTGGTAACAGAATGTTGTGGGAAATGGAAATGTTTGGAATGTTACCCTAACCATTATTAATATATACACATTAATGAATATTTGTATATAATTGTATTCATGACAACATTGTATGCATAAAATTAAAATGATTTCGTAAGATGATACATGCTTAAGAAATGCATATTTACAATTAGCATTGTTACTTATAGTAAGCATGGGTAGTTTAATGACAACAAAAAACCTGTGAAAGTAAAACATCACAAACATCGCAATGCGAATTGCAACAATAAATGTTAAAGTATTATGTTATAATGTGCATGATTGTGTTATTCGGGAAATAATAATGTATAAAAACATGGTATCATGTTATAATGTGCATGATTTTGTTATTGGGAAATAATAATTTACAACACATGTATTTTAGTCATGTTTCCTATTAATTTAGATATCATTTGACCCATGTTAAGAGTGAGTATGATGTATGATGTACATAAATTTTCTTTTGCCTTATGCATAAAGTGCATATGGTTCATTAAGTAAAATAATGTGGGAAAGAATTCTAAAAGAGAAATTTAAAATGCCAGACATTTTTGAACAATTGTGAAAGGCTAGAAGACCTTCGGTTGATGGATGTTATCTGCTTGGAGGGGTTGATGGCGCTTACCTGCCTGGATTTCCTCTCCCTAGATATATATGATCTCAATAATGGAAAAGAGTTGGCCAAAATGGTGAAGAGGGGAAAACTTGAGGCAACTATATTGTTTTTGGAGCCTGTTGGAGGAGGTCCAAAATTTCTCATAGGTTGGATGCTGTCAGAGGAATAGGCATGATGTTGCCAAGAGGAATCCGATATTGGACTTTGAGTGGTCATTGGAATTCTCGAGCTGGTTTGCCAGTGGAATTCCATACTAAACCTGGAATGGTTTTCTGTCAAATAACTATCTGGATATGAAAATGAATCGATTTGGTTGTGGAAACCAACTCCCATGTGTTGGAAGGAGCATTTGTTTACCATTTTGGTTCTCGTAGTCGAACAAGTTAAGTAATAAGTTAGGTGTTATATTAAAATGAATTTTTATATGATTGTGTAAATATCTTATGTAGATATTAAGAGGAAAGGATATTAGCACTCGAAGAATGAATTACTAAATGTATAAATTCATTTTTTTTATTACTAATTTGTTTAAATGTCTTAGCAGGGGCTAGGATATTCCCATGGTGCATTGATTGACCATTGGTACGATTAGAGAGCTAGGTGCTCTCTGAGTACTTTTTGAAGTACCGTGTGGATGTATTTAGCAGGAGCTAAGACAATGTGCACGTGATGCATTGATTAGAGGGTTTGTGCTCTCTGAATACTTGTGGAAGTTCTCTGATTAAAACATCTCTTGATATTGCACGAATTTTTAATATTTTTAATATTTCATTTAAACTATGTGACTAATGTGATTGAATTTGTTAGCCATACATTAAAGGCTCTTTCCATGGAGTGTTGATGGGTTTTTCAACCATTTTGAGAGAGCTTGTGTAAAAGTCATCACTACTTCCAATAGTAATTGGTAAGTAATGCTAAGTTGGTATAGATATTTTTCTATATCTTTATGAATTAGAATAATGGATAAGTGGTTAAAAATAGAAATGGAATAATTTTTTTTAGCTATACATGCTTATGAATATGGATAAAAAAATTATTGTTTTAATTAATGGCATTTAAGGAAACAAAAGTGTTTCCATTGTGAAGGGGAAGGACCCCCTTTGGGTTGTTTATATTATTATATCATGAGTATAAGTTTAAGTTTCAGTGAGAGAAGCACACTGAGGACGACATTCTCTTCAAGGAGGGGAGTATGTAACAGACCTACTCAACCTTACGTAATTACACATGGTAAATCTATTTTACTTTAAATGTTTAATCAAGAAAATCAAGAATCAATTTGATTTAAAATTCATTCTTCATAACAGACTATGGGTATTCAATATTTACAGGAGATCTCTAGAGACAAGATGGCAAGTGTGGGAGATATTCCAGTGGTGGGAGTGGTAAATCTCAATACTTCCATTGCGTTTTTGTTGGAATTTACATTCTCAGGTTGCATCTGATGAACGAGAGAGTTTACTTTCCGAAATTGTATGTGTATGGGTCAAGGAAAATCTTTGTGAACTTGGTCTAGAGAGCTTACATACGTTTTCTCAGTTTGATGCAGGAGGCTCTCAAAATTCCCGAGTCAGACTTCATTCATCACGTCGATCTCGATTCTGTTGTTTACCTTCAAATCTACATTGTGGCGAAGGGGTAAAGATACACTAGTATTAACTTCGAAGCTTCACACATGATGGAGGCACGAAGTCGGTCATTGAAGAGTTAAGAATTATACCACTTCTTGGAAAATATAGGTGTTTATTTGCAATGGATATATGTCTATTTTGCACAAACACATAACTATTTTGGTTGAGAATAATACATATTCAAAAAACAATTATTTCATTTATGGAAAATACAATTCCTACAAAATAAATAACAGTTAAGTTATGGTTTCTTTAAAAAGGATATGTCTTTTCCATGTACACAAAAATTCCATTGTTGTGTTGAAGTTTCCTTAAAAGGAGATAGAAATTTGGTTTCTTGAAAAAGAAACATGTGCATGCATGCTTGAAAATTTAACTAATATGCATTTGATTTTTCATGGAGAGAAATATGTATATTTTGAAATAATTCTTGCATGTGAATCTTGCAACTAAAAGAGATAAATATAGAGTAAAACGTGGTTTTACTTAATACGTAAGATTGTGTATTTTCATACCAATAGTATTTGTGCAATGATATTCAGGCATGCATAGGAATGTTTATGTAAAATATAAATAACCACATGATTTTCTTGAAAGAGAGTATGTGGTTATTTAGCTAAAATTTCTTGAAAATAATAATCTCTGGAAAATATTGGTATTATGCTCATCTCTTAGAATGATATTTCTCTTAGTGAATTACCATGGTAAAAGACATAATCTATGTCAGTTCTTGAAAAGTTTGTTATGTTAATCTTTTACAAAAATAATTTTCTTAGAGATATACCATGGTAAAGGACATAAGGAAAGTTACTATATTAATTTTCTTAAAAAGAACAATCTCTTGGAAAGATTGGTACTATGTCAATATTTTTCCTTAAAATGGTATTTCATGATGATAGAATTCTAAGAGCATATGTGTTGCCTACATTAAAGGAAAATCTATCTCTCTTGCATGCACAAAGAGGGAGAGTTATCTGTTTTTCATGCACCAAGAATAGCCATTGTGTTATAGAGGTATGTTCTTTTCATGGATAAAAGAAATAATGAGCTATCTTAATCCTTAGGAAAAATATGTGAGTACCTTTTTTGATAACAAAACTCTTATGTTAGTTTCTGTTAGTTTATTTTGAAAAAAGATCATGTATATTCAAGCAATATTTGTATTAGATTTCATTGGAAAGAATATATATTTGTATGTGGGAAATGATAACATGTTTTTTTATCCTACATTGGAAAAGATTCTTTGTCAAAAAAGATGAATTACATATACAAAAACTAAAGTAATACTTTGGTTTCCTTGAAATATATATATGGGTAATGTTGGTATAATATTTGGAGAATAAGAAATTTATTATTATACTTTATTCCATTAGTTTTCTGGAAAGGAAACCATGTCTTTGCATGGCTATTATGCTATATTTCATGGAAAAGGAAATATGTGTTTACATGTTTGATTGTGTTAAGTATTATTTTGGGAAATTATTTTAGAGCTTTATGCATTGTATGCATAGGAACAACATTCATCATGTTAGCTTTAGCAGTAAAAGAAATAGCTGAAGGGTTGGTTCTTTTTCTAAAGTTTATGTAACACGAATGCACATTGTGTCATTTTCCATTAAAGGAATTCCTGGACAATTTTAGTGAATTGTCCTGTATGATGTGAGCGTGTGTGAGAAGTGTCATAATAATGTGGGGTTTATCTTGACATGAATTGATAAGTATTGGCTTACACTAAGGTAGTGATGTTAGAAGAAAGCATGTTCTGATATTGTATTCACATTTTATGTATGTAAATGAATAAGTGTTAAAGGATCACTTAAAGATTGATTATTGATTTATTGAGGCCTTATCTAATCATGCTATAAAATCTTGTTTATGACATCAATAACAAGAAGCAATGATAACCTATAAAAAGGAAATATTATTCTTAACATGGTGGCAGGTAAATGGTTATGGTTCATGAAGATGAGTGTGAGCCGCAGGATGATTTAATGTATGGTGGTCCATTGTAGGTAAATGATTATGGTTAAGGCATATGAGTGTGAGTTGTAGGATGATCCAATGTACGATGGTCCATTGTAGGTACATCCATGCCACCAAGATATGAAGATATGAAGATTAGTGGGTAAATGCTATCATATTTATTGTAATGGATTAAAGCTAGATATTTTTATATTTATTTGTAAGATTTGTAACACTGGTTAAGGGATGGTCTCCCTTATAAGTCATTGAGTGAGGACTGAACACCTCACGAGATTTTAATAGTAAAATTAAATGTTAGTTGGTTTTCACCCTACCGAGTTTCTAGGGTATATTGGTGTTCAATGATGTAACTGATTATTGTGTCAAGATGATGATGTCGATTCCTTTCTTGTTGTAATGTTCATAATGTCAAGTATGTGATGACTACATCAATAATGAAATGAATGCAAGGTATCTCATATAGTTTTATATTAATGTACCATAATAGAGGTTGTTAATGGTTAAGCAACTTACTATTCTTATATGAGTAAGGAATATCTAATAGTGATTTGAATGGTTACGGTGGGTAACTTGTATAAATTTGTTTTAACTCCTTGTATTTCCATGTAAAGTTAATAGTATATGTTACAGTTACATTAAATTTTTTTGGAATTATCAACATTAAATATATACTCTCTTTTTTTTTGGAATTAATGAATTTAGTTTCAACATGTTTCAAGATATTGATCATCTCTAACAATCCTTATGTGGTTTGAACCCGGAGCTTTATATTTTTAGTTTTAGAAATCTATTGAATTTGTATTAAGAAGAGAATTTGGTAAAAACTAGTTCTATAAATTCAACTTTAGTGTGTTGAAATCTATTGAATTTATATTAAGAAGAGAATTTGGTGAAAACTATTTCTATAAACTCAATCTTCGGTGTGGTTAGCTAACGGAGAAATAACGTTGTAGATTTAACAAATGTTATCTATATGGGCCCAAGGATTTGGACTCGCGTTTATGATGGTATGAGCATGACTATCATAATTAATCCAAGAAACACACTCTATTTAAGATTATGCATTTGCTAGGAGGTATATGCAGGTATTAGCATAAAAGTCATCAATATTTAAGTTTTGTGGTTCTTCAATATCACAAATCTATTAAATTTAAGTTTAGAAGATTAGGCACATAGATATTACAAATTCCATACACTATCAAAAGAAAAAAAATTAATAAATTAGAAATAAAGTAAAGTTATTTGAGTCGTTCTTGGAATTAGTTGAAAGATAGTGATTTCCTCGAGAATTTTTTCATTCCTTTTCTCTCCTAAATGCCCTTATCAATGAAAAAAGAAGAAGATATGTTTGTGAATAAATAAAGATTTTATAAACATGAAATTAGTATATTTAGAATTTGATCAAATAATAAGAAATAAAAAATCGTTAGTAAACATGATTTTAGTTAATTTTAACTTTATCACTTTATTAACGAATAGACTTTTTTTAATTATCTATTTTGTTTTTGTATTTAAAGATGTTTTTTAAATATAATTATATATTTTAAATAATAATAAAAAATTATTATGAAACAATTTTAGATTTTTTGAAAATTAATTTAAAATTGGAAAATATTTATAATAGTATTATTGTATTAATTTTATGTGTAACGTGATTACACTGTTTCTTTTTTTAGTTATTTAAAAAATAAAATGCTAATGTAATGAGTTTAAAGACTCATTTACAACCTAGTGTGAAACCTATGTGTAAATATGTTGGTTCCTCTTAAAATAAAAATAAAAAAGTAATATATATATATATATATATATATATATATATATATATATAATTTCATGCAAAGTAATTAGAAGTAAACAAATAAAAATTGTGATTAAACTTTTTTACCATGTGATATCAACTTCATTTCATATATATTTATTTATAGAAAATGCCAAATGCTAAAGAAAATATTTTAATGTTGTATTAAATAAAATATACAATGTAAATTATAAAAAAAATATTTTAATATAAATTCATATTGACATGTGTTTAAAAATATATTAATAAAAATAAATTTAATATGTCTTATAATAAACCTATTATGTAATTTTTATAACATTCAAAAATTGAATTTAAACAATAAAAAAATATAAAAAATAACACGTTATTTTTTCAACTTTAAAACAAATTTTATCCTTCCATATCCTTCCATAGCATAAAATCCTTAGTTAAGATAAATCTATCCACAGGTTATCATGTTAATTTAAATTATGAACACATACTCGTATGTGAAAAAGTAATGTGATTATCACCTATTATGGCCACATAGGTGTGAGGGATGACGTTTTTTTTTTTAATATTTTAAACGAGCGTAAAATTCTAAAGCTCTGTGAGAGGATAACAATTTAAATTACTTCGTAGAAAATATTGGCGGCGGCACATGAAGGTATGATTCCTTTCCTATTTTCAGTGATATGCGTGGAATAAATCACAGTATTTAATCCCACTTTCTTTCATGACAGTAATAATTCTCTCCAACGTGAAGGTCTAGAAGCTCTAACGCCGCCCACCATCTCCATGAGGCAAATTGGCAATTTGGATGAGCACAATAAAGATTTTGTGGAACGGGGAAGGAAAATGACGGTCACATCCATCATTTCCGTCCCAATGTGCTCCATTTTCTTCCCTTTAATGCACCGTATCCTCTGAAACTTTAATCTGAATTTTGAGAAATGATTGCCACTCGTCCACTGGCAAACCAATGAGCAAAGAGATATCTCATGGTTGTAGTAAAAAAAAATAACAGAATAGTTTAGAATCTGGCAAAGATTTTGAAAAAATATGGTAAGGATTTATTAGAATCTTGTTTACCTTTGTTAAATTTCAATATTTTAGGTACTTTAAAGGTTTTTGATAGTCCTGAATCCATTTCCAGTATTAAAAATACAATTCAAACACTCCAACTACTTAATTTTTTGAATTTTTTAAATCAGATTCAAGCAAAAAAGTTGCCATCCGAACTATTACGTACGCTGTGTAGACAACTTCTAATCCATGTGCGTTTAATAATGTGGTCACATCATTAGGGTACATAATTGTTTCATGTGCGTTGATGTGCATTGACAAGTTTCCGTCCATGGGAGTTTTCGAATCTCTCCCTCATAAAGTATTTCTTTCTCTAGCCTCGGTTTTGGCCTGGTATTTCATAAAGTATTTCTCTGAAGCTTATACGAGCAATTCTGTATGTAATGGAAACATACATATCGATTGTTCTCTATGAAATTTCTAAGAATGGAGTAGGTTCATGCTGGTTTTAGCTAGGTTTATTGCATATGGGCGATGTAGCAAAGCAAAGGTTTGATTTATTTAGCTTCAAATTCATTCGTTATTGGGTTAGTGTTTGACTAAGTATTTCCATGGAGTCCTACAGAGAACCGAAACGATTGTTCGAGTTTCAAGAGGAATCACGAGCCTCCGCTCCACAGGAGGCCTCTCAAAATGAAATAGATCGAGTAAAAGGAAAACGCCAGCGCACGGCAATAGATAGAATTCAGTTTCGAGGAATTCGAGAAATTCGTTGATTTGTTGGATAGAATTCGATACACGTGAAAAGGAGAGATATGAAAAACAGGATAGACAAAGTTATCAAAAGCAAATCGCGTTACACACCCTCATTCGACCGGGAAGACTTTTCTCCATCTGCAGCTGACGATTCCATAGCTTCACAGAGGGATATATGTAGTCTTTCTGCGGAGAAAAATGGAAAGGACCGTCCGAAAATGGGTCCTTCATCGGATCCCTATGGTAAGTGCCCTTCAAGTCGAACTGTTATAGTTTGGGAACTTCAAATCGAACTGTGTGTGAGTACCATAGTTGTGTACTCCAAAACGCATATTTATTTACGTAAAATTCTGCATTGGCATTAGCAATGAGCCAGTGTTTCATTGGCATCCTGCTGTTATTCTTAAGGATAAGGGTAGGATTTTTCTGCATAGTTTTGGTTTGAATCTGATGGGAACTCTTAACAAATTTTAGATACAATTTTCAATTTGTGGAATTTGGGTGCGCACTAGTTTTTGATGATGCTAATCTGTTGGAATTTTTGAATACAACAAACAGAGGAAATGTGTTTCCCCACAACACCCCACAACAGAGAGAGTACAACAAATTACGTAAAATTAAACAGTCATACATACAGCAAGCGTATTACACAGAAGAGGAACAAACTGTTGTTCTTTATTCCTTCACTCTCTCTCTTTCAACATAATGAAATTACATTTTCTTATATCAAAATGGCCGAAGCCTGTAAGAACCTGATCCTATTCAATGGTGTTCAATGTTGAATAGACGTTCAACAAACATTTGTCCTTGGGCTGTCAAAAGAGTCATTCTTTAATTAAAAATGGTACGCAGACCGTATTCTGAACTACACAGGGAAAAACGTAAAAACGCGTTCAAAACACAAACTGGCATACTTCAAATTTTATCGCCTCTGACTCTGAAACCATATCGCATCTGGTACTCTATCGCAAATCACATACCGGTGATTATAACGTTTAACATTTTCAATATCCATTAAATATTGCGGGCTACGATGTGCGAAAGTGACCTGGCACTTATTCGCATCGCATCCAAAATAACATAGCCTGCGGGCTGTTTAGCAAAAAGCTTAAAAGGTTGCGATTGCGATAGCATATCACATCACAAATAAAATAACATAATTTGCGGAACTTTATAGGTAAACACAAAACCTTTCCATGTGCAAAATGCGCTTGTCGCATTCTAGCACAAATAGCTTATCTTGCGAGTAGTGGAAGGTAAACTTAAAATGTTGCAATGTGGGCACTGCAGGCGGATTTAAAAGGTAAATGGGAAATCTTACGAAGTACGATGAGGTTGTGTGTCCCACCGATATCACATCGGCAAAAACTTAACATAACATGTGGTGAGGCTTACGGCAAAGAGTTGTGATGGTTTGCAATGTGGTTGGGTGTACGGTAGGTCATGCCGATATCGCATCGGTGGGGAAATAAGTTATATGGTGGAGGGCTTAAGGTTAAATCATAAAGGTTGCGAAATGCGTTGTGTGGGTGTCTTTGTGCTCTTCCCTCTCTACAATAAAAATTGATGGAATTGTAGGCTGTTGTCTCTATTATTCATGTCGGTGGTTGGGAGTCAAATTTCAACGCTCCCCCTTAATCACAACTGCCGCCATCAGTCATTCCCAGACATTTTATGAGATACTCAAAACTCTTCTGTGCTAATGGCTTTGTGAGGATATCAGCAAACTGCTCCTTTGTCCTGCAATGCTGTAAAACAATCTCACCATTGTTAACCAATTCTCTTATAAAATGATATTTTTCATCAATATGCTTTGTTCTCTTGTGGAAAACATAATTATTTGACAATGCTATTGCTGAGCTATTCTCACAATAAATTGTGGCTCGTTTGTCTTGCTCATGATACAAATCTCTCAACATCCTTCTCATCCAAAGAGCTCGATAGGTTGTTGTTGTTGTTGCTACATACTCTGTTTCTGCGGTTTATAAAGAAACTATTGGTTGCTTCTCGGAAGCCCATGAAATGGCTCCCGATCCCAAATGAAACACATACCGAGATGTGCTCTTTCTATCATGAACACTTCTAGCCCAATCATTGTCAGTGTAACCAATAAACTTAAAATTATCAGTTGAGGAGTATAGAACACCATACTCCTTTGTTCCATTCACATACCTCATAATTATTTTGTCTGCTTTCCAATGTGTCTCCATTAATCTGGAAATTAAACTTACAACATACATAATATTGGGCATAGTTTTAGTGAAATACATTAGAATGCCAACTATGCTCTTATACAATGTTAGATCGACATTCTTGCCGCAATATTCTTTGCTTAAATTTAACCCCATAATAGTTGGAGTTAATTATGCTTTGCCGTGCTACATGTTAAATCTCTTCAAAACTTCTGCAACATATTTTTCTTGGGAAATAAAAATTCCCTTTTCATTTTTCTTTACTTCTATGCCCAAAAAATATCTCAATAAACCCAAATTAGTCATTTTAAATTCACTCTTCATCACTACTTTAAAATCAGCAATGAGAGAAACTTCATTTCCTCTGAGAATTAAATCATCTACATATAAAACAAAAATAAGGATCTTACCATCATTTTCTTTAATGTAGAGTGTGGGTTCTCCATCACATTATTCAAACCCATTTTCTATGAGGTAAGCATCAATTCTACTATACCATGCTCTTGGTGCTTACTTCAGCCCATAAAGAGCTTTCTTCAATTTTCACACTTTGTGCTCTTGGCCTTCAATTTCATAGCCTGGAGGTTGTTCAACATATACCTCCACTTTCAACACTCCATTCAGAAATTATGATTTCACATCTATTTGGTATACTTTCCACTTTTGTTGTGCTGCAAGGGACAACATTGTCCGCACTGTCTCCATCCTTGCAACTGGTGAAAAGGTTTCTTCATAATCTCTTCCTTGCTCCTACTTGTAGCCTTTCAGAGCAAGTCTTGCCTTATGTCTTTCAATATTTCCTTCAACATTACTCTTGGTATTATAGACCCATTTTACTCCAATGACTTCTTTACCTTGTGGGAGGTCCACTAACTCCCATCTATCATTCTTTTCTATTACACCAATCTCTTCACTCATTGCTTCAATACATTTTTCTTATTTTACTACATCTTCAAAATGAATTTGGTTATCAACATGACAAAAAAAAGAAAATAATTCATTCAAACCATTATTATTATCAACTTCTCGCTCATAAATTTCACTGAAATTTCAGAATCTTGGTCTTCCTGGTGTGCTTGGAGTTCCACTTGAACTCGAGAGAGTTTCTGATCCCTATGGTATGCTTGGAGAAGAACTTCCTTGATTTGTAAAGGATATTTTGCTTCCTTCTTATGGTGTGGTTTGTTGTGCTTGTGAAGGTGGAGGAGAAATCAAGGTGGAGGAATTATTTTCAGCAATCAATTCCTCTTGCTCTTCGTGAGACACACATGTCTTCATGTTCACTGTTTTCTCTAAGTTTCCATCCTGAGCTTCTTCTTCAATGAACTGCACATCTATGTTGAATATTACCTTCTTGGTTGATGTATTATAGAATTTTTATGGCTTGGATTCATCACTGTATCCATCAAATATACACTTCTCCCCCTTGTTGTCCAATTCTTTTCTTAATTGATCTAGGATAAATGCATATGCCAAACATCCAAATACTTCCATTTAAGTGAAAAAATACTTTGTTCCACTCCATGCTTCTTCTAGAACTTAGTTCATAACAGCTTTGGTTGGGCATCTATTCAAAATATACACTGAAAAATTCACAGCTTTAGCCCAATACTCATTTGAAAAATTACTTTGCTTCAGCATACTTCTGACCATGTCCATGATGGTCCTATTCTTCCTTTCTGTAAGACCATTTTGTTGTAGTGCATACCTTGTGAAAAACTACTCGTGTATGCCATTCTCCCTACAGAAACGTAAGAAATATTTGGAGATATATTATCATCCTCTATCAGCTCTTATCACTTTGATGTACTACCCACTCTGCTTCTCAACAAAAGATTTGAAGTGGTAGAATTGTTCAAATGGTTCACTCTTTTGTTTCAAGAAATAGACCCATGTCTTTATTGTATAATCATTTACAAATGTCAAGACATAGTGACTACCAGCTAAAGATGGTGTTTGCATTGGTCCACACAAATTTGAGTGGACAATCTCTAAGGGTGTTTTTTCCCTTATACTCTTATGTGTTGGGAATGCTTCTGTGTGTTTTTTGCCCAAGGTGCAACCTTCACATAGGTTGTTTGGTTTTTATGAGTGGTAATCCTCTTACCATTCCTATTCTATGCAAGAGGTTCAAACCTCCAAAATTGAGATGTCCAAATCTCAAATGCCATAACCAGTTTTCTTCTTTCACTTTTTCTTGAAAGATCTCTTGTGTGACTGCTGCTACCACACCTCCTTCCTTCAAGTCCTTTTTGAGCTTCAGAGGAAACATCCTATTCTTTTTCATATGAACTTTTGCAATGACCATTTTACATGGAGGTATGTCCATGATTGTACACACATCATTCTTAAAAACACATTGTAGTTGTTGAGATTCAACAAGATGATGATCCTAGTGATAATTAAGCACCTACACTAGGTGGGGCCCGCAGGATATTTTTAGGTGTATGTCTATTTTTAGAATGGTTAGCATATTCTATTTATAGTGAGAGTCTATTTATAGATGGTTGAGAAAATTGTATTTATAGATTAGATTCTATTCTTAGATGCATGGGCGAAGTCTATTTATAGATTACATGTCTAAAAATAGATCGAATGTCAATTGTTATTAGCCCTTAATAATAATTAGACAATAAATAATAATCTATTATTTTGAAGCACTTGATTTCAATTAATTGATGTGGAAAACAAGCTAACTGAAGGAATTAAGGGTTCTAAGGTTGGTTGCTGGGACATGCAGAGTGGACTTTGTTGTAACTGAATGATACAAAGTTGTAACAAAGTTGGATGTGTAGTTCTGTGATTTGTTATTTAGTTTAACTCAGTTAAGTGAGTTAAACCCAGTTGTGCTAGCTATAACTAGTTGTAACTAAAGATACACTAGTGAGGGATCAATGAATTGATTATTTAATTAATTCACAAGTAGTGATATCACATGCAACTGGAGAAATACTACTGTTAACTACATGCATGTCAGATACAGTGGAGACCTAGTTGAGAGATAGGTTAAAGGGTCTGTTTAACTATCAGTTGTGACTATAGTGGGTGCACAAGTGCAACCGAACACACATTGGAGATGCCAATGAGGATTGCACATTAAAGGCAAGGAAATATTGAACTCATTGAGTTATATTCATCAGCAAGGATTGTGCATTGGAGGCAGGCTGTCAAGAGGCAGTAAATTGGTGCATGTGTGAGCCAATTTTTGTATGACAACGTGAGACAATTGTATATTGTACTGAGATCTCTTGTAGTAGAGTTTTGTATGAGATTGTTTCATGATCCATGATATACATAATATATGATAGTTGGGGTTTTTAGCTTTATGCTTTCCTAGTAAAAACATCTGTGTTATGTGTGATTGATTTTTCTTCATGTGTTTGCAATTGGCAATTAAATTTCTGCAAAGATTTAAGAAGACAGATTTTGTATTTAACAGTGGCATATAATTGTTAGATCAGGAGAATTTGGCAATAAATCACAGTATTATAAATTTCTACATGGTATCAGAGCAAATAATATTGCAATATTGAAGTAGTAGTTGAGTTTTGTTGGTGGAAACAATTTGAATTTGCTGCAAGAATTTCTTGGTGTGATAGTTGAGTAAACATCGAAATGGCTTTCAATGTTTTGAGGTTAGAGTATGCACTCGAGGGTAGCTCGAGCTTCATTGCATGGAAGGATAGGATGGAGGTAGTGCTTGAAGATAATGGGTTGAAGGAATTCTTCGACAGTGATGTTCCTAAGCCCAATTCGATGGGTGTTGCATTACTTGATGCCTGGAAAAATAATGTAGCGAAGACGAGATGAATTCTATTGGAAGGTGTGAGAGACCATATTGTATCAAGCCTTCATGGGAAAGCCACTCCATTTGCAATGTGGAAGCCTTTGACAGATCTTTTCTAAAGCAGCAGTGACCATAGGAAATTGGCGCTGATGGATAAACTCAGAAAAATCAAAATGGAAAAGGACAACAATATTCCTAAGTATCTCACAAAGTTTGTCCAATCTCGGGATGAACTAGGGAGTGTGGGAATCACTGTTGCTGATGATGATTTGGTGAGCTTGGTTCTCTTGGGACTTTCTAAGAGTTGGCACAGTTATAAAGACTCTGTCAATGGACGAGAAAAACTGTCGGATTGGGAACGACTGTGGTCAGATCTAGTGCAGGAGGAGTTCAGGCAGAACACCAGGGATGGCTCTGCATCAAAGCATGATGACGAAGAGGATTGTGCTTTGGCTACTGAAGCAAGGAAAGAGAACACGAAGAAATTCCACTCAAAATCCGTGGCTAAAGGCAACAAGCTAGATTTTTCCAAGGTGAAGTGTTTTCACTGTCATGAACATGTGCGTCTCGCCACTAACTTGCCATAGAAAAAGAAGAACAAGAAGGTCACTGGAGCTACAGCTGGTGAGGCCCTTGCCTCAAAATTTGAACTTGATTTCTCATTGATCGAATTCTTGGTTTCAAGGGCAATGGGATCAGTGTGATATCTTGATAGTGGTGCGCCCTTCTACATGACGGGAGATAAGGAGCTTTTTCAGTGACTTGGAGGAGAAATATCTCTAGATGCATATAGAGATGGGCGATGATGGATGATATAGTGCAACCGGCATTGATACCATTACCTTTGAGAGGGAGTTAGGTAAACCATTTCTGTTGAAAGATGTTATTCATGTTCCAGGTCTGAAGAAAAACTTGGTCTCAGTCACGATGTTGGAGGATAGAGGTTATGATGTTGTTTTCAGCGATGGAAAATCCTTCCCGCGACATAAAAAAACAGTTCAAACCATGAGGATAGGGATTAGATTAAATAATCTCTACAGGCTAGAGGTATATGGTAGTGGTGCAATGGTCGGCAAAGAAGAGGAAGTGAGCTAGGATGAGGGTGAATTATGGCACAGGCGATTGGGCCGTCTTCACCATGGCGCCCTCAAGATTTTGCAGCATATTTCTACTATAATTCCCAAGGGTAGACTTGCGTAGATAGATCAATGCAAGGGATGTACTATGGGTAAGTTTGTGATGACCACCTTTCATGAAAAGGAGAATTCTTGCTTTGGTGATCTTGGAGAGAGTTCAAACAGACGTGTGTGGGAAATTCTTGGTTGCTTCAACAACAAAACATAGGTATTATGTTATTTTTGTTGATGACTATTCTCGTACATGTTGGATCTTCTTCATGCAGAAGAAATATCAAACATTCTCAAAGTTATTGGAGTTTAAAGCATTGGTGGAGAAAGAGTCAGGGAAGCAAGTGAAGGCTCTACGGAGCGATAATGGTGGTGAATATATCTCAAACGAATTCAAAGACTTCTGTAGAAAAGAAGGAATTCAAAGAGAAATCATAGCACTTCATAACCCACAGCAGAATGGGGTCACGAAGAGAAAGAACAAAATGATCATGGGTGGTGCACGAGCTATGCTGCATTATCAGGGCCTATCAATGCACTTGTGGGCGGAAGCATGCAACGTTGCGGTTTATGTGCAAAACTGTTGTCCTCATAGAGTAATTGGCATTAGTACACCTGAAGAAGCTTTTACTGATAAGAAAACAGATGTTTCTCACTTTAAGATTTTTGGCTCATCTGTTTATGTTCATGTGACCAAGAACACCAGGAAGAAACTGGAGCCGACTGCTAAAGCTGGGATATTTGTGGGGTACATAGAAACAACCCATAATTATCATGTGTATTTTCAAAATAGTCAAATGACTGTGGTGTGATGGGATATAAAATTAAATGAGGAGAAAGCCATGAAGTTGTTGCTTGAGAGGGAGATAGACTTGCATGCAGAGGAGGAACTGCTTGTTCCCAAAGATGAGTCTCTAGATGTGGATAAAATACAGGAGGAGGTTCATGGAGTGGAGGAGTCCACTCCTGCAGAGCCAAACATCATAACTGGGATAAGGCGCACAATAGAAGCTGAGAGGTTGAAGCTTGATGCGGCACAGAATGTAGGAGTGCCTACTTCACAACGCAGACAGAGACAGTCTCCTGACCAATTCACTGGATACATGTCTCTCATGAACAAATGTATTGTGATAGAGCCATCTTCCTTTCAGGAAGCAGTTCAGGAGCTCACATGGGTAGGTGCAATGGTGGAGGAGTATGAATCCATTGTCAGAAACAGTGCTTGGGGAATTGTTCCAAGGCCAGTTGATAAATCAGTGGTCGGTTCAAGATGGATCTAGAAGGTAAAGCAAACTGCTAATGGGAGTGTTGAGAAGTATAAGGAAAGATTTGTGGCCTAGGGCTTCTCGCAGATCGAGGGGATTGATTATGAATAAACCTTTGCACCTGTCGCATGTTATTATTCCATAAGGACCATCCTTGCTCTCTCAGCACAGATGGGATGGCACATTCATCAGATGGATGTCAAGATTGCGCTCCTTAATGGGATCATTGAGGAAGAAGAGTACATTGACAAGCCTGAAGGATTTTAGATCTTTAGGAGTGAGTCACATGTGTGCAAACTCAAAAGAGCATTTTCTAGGCTGAAGCAAGCACCCCGTGGTTGGTACACTCGGATCGATGGCTATTACACTGGACTTGGCTTCACGAAGAGTGAGGTATATGAAAACCTATACCAGATTGTGGTGGAGGGTAAGATTTTAGTCATTTTTCTCTATGTTGATAATTTAATACTGACTGGTGATGAGCAGTTGATACACTCATGTAAGGAGGATCTTGCAAAGGAGTTCGAGATGAAGGATGTGGGCCTCCTTCACTATTTCCTTGGATTGGAAATATGGTAGCGAGAAGGTGAACTATTTGTTTCTCAAGGCAAGTATACAAGGGAGATGCTCAGTAAGTTTCACATGGAGGGTTGCAAACCCATGGATACTCCTCTTCCAGGAAATTGGAGGTAAGACGACGCTACATCTTGATAGGTAGTGAATGCTACTGTCTATCGACAGTTGATGGATTCGCTCATATATTTAGTTAATACAAGACCGAACATATGCTATGTGGTTAATCGGCTTAGTCAAGTGATGGTTAAGCCTACCAAGCTCTTTCAGATGGTGGGCAAGAATGTCCTGCGATATCTCAGGGGCACATCTAAGTATGGCTTATGGTATAGACAGACAGATGAAGTGAAGTTGCATGGCTTCAAAGATGTAGATTGGACGGGCAGCCCAATAGACAGAAAGAGATCATTAGGAGGGGTTTTTAGTATTGGATCTACAGTTTTTTCTTGGTACAATAGGAAACAAATATCATGGCACTCAGTTCAGCACAACCATAATACATGGCAGCAAGTCAAGCTGCATGTGAGGCTATCTGGATGAGGGAGATCCTGGTCAGTTTGTTCGGTTCTCAATTAGATCCTACAGTGATTCATTGTGATAATCAGAGTTGCATTAAACTCTCAATTAATCATGTGTTTCATGATATATCTAAGTATATATATGTCCGGTATCATCATATCAGAGATTTTGTGTAGCAGAAGATCATGTTGCTTTAGTTCATTACTATGAAAGATCAAGATGCAGATATTATGACGAAGGGGCTCACCAGGAGAAAATTCAAATACCATAGCGACATTATCGGGGTGAAGGATAATCCCTTTCTTGTTGAGAGGGAGTGTTGAGATTCAACAAGATGATGATCCTAGTGAAAATTAAGCACCTACACTAGGTGGGGCTCGTAGGCTATTTTTAGGTGTATGTATATTTTTATAATGGTGAGCATATTCTATTTATAGCGAGAGTATATTTATATATGGTTTAGAAAATTCTATTTATAGATGAAATTTCGCTTTTAGATGCATGGGCGAAGTCTATTTATAGACCACATGTCTAAAAACAGATCGAATGTTCATTATTATTAGCCCTTAATAATAATTAGATAATAAATAATAATCTATTCTCTTGAAGCACTTGATTTCAGTTAACTAATGTGGAAAACCAGTTTACTGAAGGAATTACGAGTTCTAAGGTTGGTTGGTGGGACATGCAGAGTGGACTTTGTTGTAACTGAGTGATACAAAGTTGTAACAGAGTTGGATGTGTAGTTATGTGAGTTGTTATTTAGTTTAACTCAGTTAATTGAGTTAAACTCAGTTGTGCTAGTTGTAACTAGTTTTAACTAAAGATACACTAGTGAGAGATCAATGAATTAATTATTTAATTAATTCAAAAGAAGTGGTCTCACATGCAACTGAATAAATACTATTGTTAAATACATGCATGTCAGATCTAGTGGAGACCACATTGAGAGATAGGTGAAAGGGCTATTTGACTATCAGTTGTGACTATAGTGGGTGCACAAGTGCAACCAAACACACATTGGAGATGCCAATGAGGATTTCACATTTAAGGCAAGGCAAGAGCAAATTCATTGAGTCATCTTCATCAGCAGGGATTGTGTAGTGGAGGTAGGCTGTCAAGAGGCAGTAAATTGGTGCATGTGTGAGCCAATTTTTGTATGACAGTGTGAGACAATTATATATTGTACTGAGAGCTCTTGGAGTAGAGTTTTGTTTGAGATTGTTTCATGATCCATGATATACATAATATATGATAGTTGGGTTTTTTAGCTTTATGCTTTCTTGGTAAAAACATATGTGTTATGTGTGATAAATTTATCTTCATGTGTTTGCAATTGGCGATTAAATTTCCGCAAATATTTAAGTAGAAGGATTATGTATTTAACAGTGGCATATAATTATTAGATTAGGATAATCCGACAACACATCACAGTATTATAAATTTCTACAGTAGCCCTTGTTCACGAGATGTCCAATGCTTAGAAGGTTACATTTCAAGTCAGGTACATAATATACATCTGGCACAAACTTATTTTCTCCCTTATGTGTCAATATGTTGACTCTTCCTTTTCCCTTGACAGAGACTCTACTATCAGTCCCCGTTATCACTTCATATTTCACATTCTCATCCAGATTGGAAAACATTGCTATGTTTTCAGTCATGTGGTTACTACAACCTGGGTCCAAGAACCATACATCTTCTTTTTTTTCTTGTGCTACATTACATGTTAAAAGCACATTACTCTAGTTCTTATC
The DNA here is from genome assembly GCA_034641835.2 of Pinus albicaulis. Classification (NCBI taxonomy): domain Eukaryota; kingdom Viridiplantae; phylum Streptophyta; class Pinopsida; order Pinales; family Pinaceae; genus Pinus; species Pinus albicaulis. The sequence continues at coordinate 1,422,327,403 of CM076578.1, forward strand.
TCGTTTTGAAAAGTTAACATTTTGCCTATTATTCATGTCATTTTGTTTCTTTCTACATTCATTGGCATAATACCCATACATTTTACAATAATGACATTTGACTTGGGACTTGTCATACTTTTTTGCATGAGCTTGACTTTGGCTTCAACCTTCACTTTGATTTTGGTTGATGCCCCTTCCACTTGTGCTTGCAAGGCTATTTCTTCCACCTCTCTATGGGCTTCTTCCTCTTCCTCAATATTTTGATCTTCCTTGACCTGGACCTCGATCAAAAGACATTTTCATGTTGAAAGCATGCTCTAATGAGGAGTTCACTATTCTGTTCAGTCTATGTTCATGAGACATCAGGGATGCACAAAGTTCATCCACTGAAAATTGTGAGAGATACTTTGTCTCTTTTATTGCCACTACTATGGCATCAAATGTTGAAGGTATAATTCTCAATATTTTCTCCACTATTTTTCTTTCCTCAAGTGTCTCTCCATGATACCTTATCTGGGTAACCAACCCAATCACATGTGTGAATAATGAGTCTACGTTATCAGACTCTTTCATACAGAGAGTTTCAAAATCTCTCCTCAGCATTTGTAGCGTTATTGTCCTCACCTTCTCCATGCCTTGATAGGCTGCCTTGAGAATATCACACACTTCCTTAGACTTTGTTGCTACTACAATCCTTGGGAAAATACTCTCGCGTACTACTTGAAAGAGATAGAAGAGGGCTTTGGAGTCATTCTTCCTATTATCTCTTAAAAATTCTCTTTGTGTTGCTGTCAAAGTAGCCAACACTGCTGCGTCTGTTGGTTCTTGGAAACCTTGTTCCACCAACTCCCATATATCTTGTGAAGAAAATAGGGCTCTCATTCTAATGGCCCAATAATCATAATTTTCACCATTGACCTATGGTAATTGTGGATTTGTTAGGCTTGTTCCTGCTGCTACCATTCTGACTGTGTTAAACAAAAAATCCTCTTGACTGAGTAAAACATAAGCTTTCTCACTGCCGAAGAAATCTACTTCCTCAAACCAATCTTACAATGTCTATAGTGAAGAGCAAGCTCGTGTGTATTTCCCTGAGAGCCTAGACCTGCTCTGATACCATTTTGGACTTTTTGAATACAAAAAATAGAGGAAATGTGTTTCTCCTCAACACAAAGACTACAAAAAATTGTGGAAAATTAAATAGTCATACACATAGGCAACGTAATACACATGAGAGGAACAAACTGTTGTTTTCTATTCCTTCACTCTCTCTCTCAAGATAATGGAATTACATTGCTTATATCAAAATAGACGAAGCCTGTAAAAACCTATTCCTATTCAATGTTGTTCAATGCTGAATGAACGTTCAACAAAAATTTGTCCTTGGGCTGTCAAAAGACCCATTATTTCATTAAAAACTGTACGCAGACCATATTCTGAACTACACAGTAAAACACATAAAAACGCGTTCAAAACATAAACTGGTGGACTTCAAATTTTGTCGATTCCATCTCTGAAACCATATCACATCCGACGCTCTATCGCAAATCGCATACCAGAGGTTATAACGTTTAAAATTTGCGCTATCCATTAAATATTACAGGTTGCGATGTGCGATAGTGACGTTGCACTTATTCGTATCGCACCGAAAATAACATAACCTACGGGCGGTTTAGCGGAAAACTTAAAATACTGTGATTGCGATATGCGATAGTGATATCGTGTCGCAAAACAAATGAAATAACTTGCAGAACTTTATGGGTAAACACAAAACCTTGTGATGTGTGAAATGCGCTTGTCACATCACATCGCAAATAACTTATCTTGCAGACGGCGGAAGGTAAACCTAAAATTTTGTGAAGTGCACACTGCGGGTGGGTTTAAAAGTTAAGTGGAAAATCTTGGGAAGTGCGATGAGGTTGTGGGTCCTGCCGATATCTCATCGGCGAAAACTTAACATAACATGCGGTGAGGCTTATCGGTAAGAATTAAGATTTGCAACGTGCGGGTGGTGACATGATAAGTTGTGGTAAGTGTGAAATGCACGAATCAAAGTTTTTTGCGGAATAAAAAAGAGTTATGATGGTTTGCAATGTGGTTGGTTTTACGGTAGGTCCTGCCAATATTGCATCGGTGGGGAAATAAGTTATATGGTGAAGGTCTTAAGTTAAAGCGTAAAAGTTGTGAAATTCATTGTGTAAGCATACAATAAGTTGAATGTGATGGTTGAGAAATAAACACAGAGGATGGTCATTGGTCGTTGAAATTTCTTTCAACTCAAGAAACTAGACTCCATCCGAGATTCCACAAAAATAGTAAATAATTATAAATTTGATGGAAAGGTCAAATAAATTAATCATGTTGAACCTAAAATATATTTGATAGCATGTGGACATAGAGTATACACAATGAACGCAAGAATACTTGACTATGTAAATCTCTTTGACTGTAGGAAAATTAAGTGTTCCCTCCATTGACGACATATCATAGGTCACTTAAAATGTTAAATATGAGAGGCAAAATTTGATTTTTTGGTCATCTTCATCATCTTCCACCCAATAAGTTTCAAGAATATTTAGTGCCTCCTCATAAATTTCATTATTGTCATGAATTTGAAAGTTCTCAATTTTCTCAAGTCCTTCAGCATCATCAATATAATGTGCATAGATATTTACACCTCTAGTGTTGCCCAAATCCTTCTCTGCTTCCCCAAGTTTCAAAATATTCTCTAGCCCTTCAAGACTGACAGTTACAATTCTTGGGTATGGACAGACTATAAGATCACATAGAGGCTTAATGCATCCTTGATTCGCAAGATAACTGCAACCAAAAGCAGGAATCAATAGTCTATCTCATTGTATCAGCTGACACAAATTCTTGAACATCTATACATCACATTGACTATTATCGGCAAACACATCTCATAAAATTACATCTTTTAAGTTGACCCCTTTATTCATTACTATACAACCCATTTTAGCAATATGCTTGTGTTAACCATATATATTCATTAAATACATACTTGATTTTATCATGTGTACTAGTAGAAGTAGCATTAGATATACCCATGCTGCTTCTTTCTTGATATCAAACTCAGCAGTTTGTAGCAATTGTACAAGAGGAGGAATAATTCTTGTGTCAATCAGAACCTGTAAACAAATCGAAACTCAGGATATATGAACTTAAACAACATTTTACAAAGAATAAGACATTCAATGAAGTGTCATTCTTAATCTATAAAGCAGTATAGCTAAGGAAACTATATTTGATATTTGCTTCCTGCAGTTATGTTTGAGATGGTCCAGCATGCTTCCTTATTGATACTTTTCTTATGATTATGGGTCAACAGTGCTAAGAGGCAGGGAAGTGCCTGATTGTTGATAATGTACTGAGGCAACACACATCCCCACAAAACTACTTGAGAACATAATCTAGCAAATAAAACACAAGTATTCACTTTATCGCAAAGAACTCACTGAAGCATTTAATTTATGTGTGATTGTATAAATTCTATAAGAATAATTAAATATCCACTTGGATGTGTAGACAATAGATTGACTTGCAATATTTCAAGTTTCAAACCATATGTCAATAGAGACTAGATATACCTAAGTTTGTATGTCGTCTCCAGTTACAATATTTCCCACAGTCTGGAGATCAGGGATAAGAGCAGATGGAGATGGATGACTGTAGAGACAAAAAATGTAGAATTGAAATTTTCAAATGCATTTAGAAAAAGAATAACTCTGATCAATCTCTAACCTTTATCTAAAAACATTAATATGGAACTAATAGAACACATTCTTAACCATAACATTAATATCCTTGCATGAAATACAACTATCTAAAACATTAATAATAGGTAGAAGCTCAAAAATGGTCATTAAATTTTCAGTATTTATTCTTACAATAGAAGCTCAACCAATCTTCGACAAATACCAGCCTTAATCATAGCTTGAATTTTATCATTTGTTCCATAAAAAATATAAGATAGAGGCCAGCAGAAATCTGTTAATACTTCTTCATCATTTGAATGAATCAGATGCTTGAGTGCTGGTAGAGCTGGCTTTGTCTGCAAGAAAACAATTCATGAAAATTCCAGCCCTGCAAAATGTATTTCTATGGCTAAGGATGACAAATTGATAGAACTAACTAGGAAAAGTTATTTAAAAAATCAACACCATAAATTCCCTACCTGGTGAAATGCAGGTTGTGGCTTGCCTCGACAAAAATTAGAGAAGGCCCAATTGGAATTTCTCAACATAGAAATCTTAGTGTGCTCCTTCAATTGAGAAAGGATTGGCATCAGGGCACCATGGCTGTGAACTAGATCTCTGCATTTGGGCAAGTCACCCGCCATAACTGCTATGTGAGGGAGGAATTATTTCGCAGGGAAGAGAGGCACAACATGGGTTTGTTATCTAGTGCCAAACAAAATGGGGTTGTTGAGGCTAGAGGTGTTACGGAGGTCAAGGAAGAGAAGAAGGGTTGGTTCAGTTGGGGTAAGAATAATGTGAAGTAAGAAAATGGAAAGATAGTGCCACCTAGGAGCTCTTTGAGCGTAGATGGAAAGGATAGTGATCTTCTTGGTGAACCGGAAACAAGGGCTCCAAGGAAGGCTGGAATATACTAACCTGAGATTGGCAGAAGATATTTTGATTTAAGGCCTATTAATTACACAGTAGATGATTTTAGGAAGGTAAAAGAGACAAATGGTAGGAAGTCAATAAGTATAGAAACCACTCGCAAGCATAAGCTCGTAGGAAATTATGGTAGACATGAAAGTGAGTGTAAGAAATTATTAAGGCCAGTCCTATGGCTCACATTCCGGTTCATCTCCAGACTGATGAGTTATTTCCACTGCTAGACATTTTGTCAAACAAGCTTAAGGCCATTCACCGCTTAAGGGAATTTCTTACTACGAAGCCTCCACCTGGTACATTTCCTGTCAAGGTTGTTATTCTTGTTGTTCCTAATGTTAGAGGGATTGTTAATTTTACTAGATTTGAAGAACTGCAGCCATCTATAGTGTTTTCTACCCCACCTTCGAGTCCTGGGAATTTGCAATATATGAAGGTAAAAGAATATGATGCTGCACGAAAATATTCAAACTCATGGTTTCAATGGATCATAGGTCCATATAGTCATGGTTCTGTGGTGCCTCTGAGCTAATAAGGTTACCCAGAAGAAGTTCAGGACCCATTTTTTATTCCGAGTGATTATACATGGACATCTACGGATGCTAAAAAACAAAGGACAAAAGAAAATAAACCCAAGACCAAAAAGGGAAAATGATCAAATTTAATAAATGGGATGGAGAAAAAATCCAAGAACTAATTATCAATCTTCCAGGGGGTTTCATGGTAATAGAATTGGCTACCACTATTCATGTCATGGACAATGAAACTAAGAGCTTGTTCTGAAAACTTATGCCTAGATTGAGCATATAGTGCTTAAGTATTGGCATGAAGGATTAAGTCCTTAATGAGATCACAAATTTGTCATTATGAATAAACCTTAAAGCCAGTTTCTTCACTGAAATATCCTCATTTTGATTCATTATGCAAGTGTACCTAACACTACACTGGGAAATTGTGATCATACCTCTTGGAGGATAGTTAGTATGTCCACAAAATTGATCTTACTTTGATTTTTGCTAAATTAGTAATTTTGTATTTGGGCTGACAAGTATAGGATTCTGGTTGATTCTGACATATGAAGGAGGCGTGCAATATCATATTGGTTTGTTGTTCTGATAAATATTTCTAATGAATGATTTGTTGGCTAAGTTCTTTCCTTCCAATCCAATTTGACTAGGTCCAAGTGGATAGATTGGAATCTCCACTCATGCCCATAATGGGTTTAATAACATAAATTCTAACTCCATTTACGAGTTTAGATTCCTCATCCACCAGTCCAGTTTTTCAAATACCTTAACTACAACAAAATGGAATGCCATTACCTAGACGATGAATATAAAATAGGGGAGTTAGGATTCCAACATTGGCACAATAGAATATATGGTAGGAACTCCAATCTAGGATTAAGGATAATGTCGCTAAGGCCACTTAGATATAAGCTTTCACTGAGGGTTGAAGAGGATATTATGCTTTAAGTGATGAGAACTAAGCCACAAACCTTAGATCATGCCATGTTCTTGCCTATCCAATAGCAAAAATCCATGTCTTGGCTTTGCATTTTTACATTGTCATACTACATCTAGCTAGATAGAACCATAGTCCTAATAATTAGAAAACTGTAAACCCATCGCGAACACCCAAAGATAACCTCAAAAACGAAATGCCGAAAGCTCCTCGACCTAATCATCCAAATGTGCAGAATCCTCCAAAGAATTACTAGGATAGCAAAGGGGTACAAAAAAATGTGAATGTGAATTGAATTGAAGCCTTTTATGAATGTTGACTGTATTTTGTTCTTCATCTGGCAAAATTTATAACTGTCACAAAGTTTGGATAGGAAAATTTTCCACTATTCCCATTGCTTTCCATCCTCCCTCCTTTTAAATCCCTCTCTAGTCATTTTTATAGATACTTCATGACCACACTTACTATAATAATGATATAATAAAATAAACTTTCTCCTTTCCCAATCAAATAGAACTACTATTTTTTTTTCCGAGCAAAACCTCATGGGGAAACCCAAGAAATGATTCCCTACGTTCCTGTACAATAGCAACAGTAAAAAAACTTATTTGCATTTGGTTTCTAAAACAATGTTACTCACACAACTCAATGGGCTAGATAAGAATATGAACAAGTGACCTTCGCTTGTAGCAGCGTGGCTGGATGTATGCCAGAGAACAACAATGGATGTGCCAACCACACCATGGATGGCAGATGAGGATCCCGTAAAATAAATACTATGGAAAGCATTTCAGGTCCATATTTAGATGTCCTCTCATGTTATTCATAGTAGTAGGATGTCCACCTTTTCCTTACAGCTCCTGGATAGCACACCATTGGTACCAACCTTAATATTCCTGATACCAGTGCAATAATTATTATTGTTAGACATGTATAATAACCAGTCATACGCAGGGCTAGTGTAGGTGTTGTGGGTCCATATTTCAGAGGTTTATCTATGGTTGGGCAATCAAAAGCTCCCTAGAGAGATATTTGAGACAGACACGACCCTCCACATCAATGGGAATAAATTTTACATCAAATATGGGCATCTGGAAATCCTGGAAAGATATACCTGACTTATAGGAAAATTCTTCACATTCTAGGAGACTAATTTATGTGAACTTTTCAATGTTAAAAATAGCCTTGGCCTAATTTAGAAATACAAAGAACCACAAAATCCAGAGAATTTTCAATGTATAAGGTCATATAATTGCAATATTTACATCATAGTACACCTACAATGGTACCTATCCTACTTGTCTGCTAGAAAAGGACTTAATGGTACCTATCCCACTTGATTAATATATTAATTTCATTCTCTTGATAGCAGACATATTTTCATCTTTTATATTGCCATAGGTTTCATACTACCTATATTTCATTTGATTCTATTCATATATTAAGCGTAAGTATCGCTTATTCACCATGCCTATATTTGTTATTTTTTCCCAATGAAAACTTCACAGTGAAATTAAAGGGATTATTCCCCACATTTGACGATGACACCCCTAGTAAACTGATTGGTATACAAACTAACCAAGTTCCTAGCAACCTTGGTGATAGGTGGTTGAGAGAATCCCTTGGGCTAGTAGCTGCATCAATAACTTCCTCTATAGGAGGACTACAGTCTGTCAAGAAAACGAAACCAATGGTCAGCTGCCTGATGGAAAAAACAAACACAAATAAAATGGAAATTCATTGACAATTAATACATCAGATTTGATCTAAATGCCAATTAAAATAAACTTTTAGAATTGGGTAGTTGCTTCAAATTGGAGGTTAGGTTCATCAGACCATACTCCTGCAACCATAGCAGGAAGACTCTCCAACTACAAAAGAAAAAAACAAAAAACAAAACAAAATAAAATAAAAGTAATTAGAAAAGGAAACAAAATGTCAAATAATGTCATCATAGATGCCATGACATAATTTTACATATTCCTCTAAGCCAAATGAAGCACCTATACTGCCAGTAACCTAGTGAATTGAAAATGGCTCGAAGCTTTTACTGAAAATTAAATATTACTTTTAGCATTCTCTAGATACATAAAGGAACCTCTCAACTGTCTATAAATTGGTTGATCTACCAAATTTAAAATTTAATCTACTGTTAGGTTCGAATTTGATATCATAGGAGTAACCATGGGCTTACAATCCATCCTCTAAAATCTCATATGAATCTTGATTGCATACTTACACTGTCTAAGGAAGGCCTTCTCTAGAGCCTAGGCTCAATAAATAATGCATAAATATGATGTCCTTCATATTGAATTGAGGTGCTAGCTTTGTCTGGCACAATGCATGTTTCATGTCTGAAAAAGCCCCGGGAGACAGCCAGACATCGTACTAGAGATTTACAATCGCAGATGGTGCCAAATATCATCTGAATAACATCTTCAGGAAGGTGATCAAAAAAATATGGTTTTGTATCTTCCATATTCATTGTGCTTCTACAAGACATTCAATAAAATGTAAGTGAGATCATCAATCAACTCTTGCAAAAAAACCTTTAAAATATCCATTATGAATTGTTTAAGTTGAATGTCAAACTACCACTTTAAAGTCTCAGGAAAAGATACACACATACCCGATGCTATACAATATAAATAGCGAAAAAACACGCAAAATTTGAAAGCCTTTAAAAGTAAATCAACAAATTTCCAGCTTGCAAGACCATATTAATCATATTCTTCAGCATTATTGCAAACCGATGAATCGTCTTCATCTCTACGAACCACAAATATTTTTTTATGTCCAACCTACATAACAAACACAAAAAATTAACCTTTGGAAACAAAAGTAAATTCATACTGTGTATTCTGTGATAGCATGTTTATTATGTTGCAATCATACCAACGAAGAAATGGTAATAGGTGACCATGGTTTAATGTAGACTCTCTGACCTAAAGCCTACACGATCTCCTTGGGGCTTAGTTTGCATCATCTCAATATTATATGTAGCCTAAAAACTAGAAACCAAAGTTAATAGAAAAGTTTATGAAAATAAATAAATAAACATAATAATTATGCTTAATGAAAATTATCGATACCTGTGTCACGACTGGAACCTGCGAAGGAATAATCTCTTTAGGCAGCCCTTGATGTGTAGCACATACCTGAAAATTCAATAATGTTAAGAGCCACAACATATAAAATTATGTTCGTCTTAAAGTCACTTTAAATTTAACGTAAAAATCCAAATAGATAATACTTGTGAGACCACCGGAACATATGAAGGCATCATGTCTTCAGGAAGAAGAGAGATTGCAACTTTGCAATTCATTGCACAATCTCATGGAATTCTCCCATATCCAATCAAAAATAAGTAAGGAGATGGTATCTTCCCAAGGCATCTCCTCAGTAATATCACCAGGATGGGTGTAAAGGGGATCATAGCTCGGATTTCGAGAAAACTCATGAACCCTACAACCTCTCCCCCTAGTAGGGCGATGACCACCACTTGTAACATGTTAAATTATTGCACATATTAAAAATTAAATAATTTATAAGGAAACTTTGTATTTAAAAAACTTTTATGGTCATTTGAAATATCTCGTGGAAAAACTATCTCATCCTCTTCGCTCATACTAGGATTGTTCCCTTCCAAGTAATGAAGGGCTCTAATAGCTGTTGTACAAAACATTAAATTTTTTTATAACAAAAGTACATGAGACACACAATAAGTTTCACATTAAACATACATCAAACAATATATTTTCCTTTATATTTTACCTGAACGAGAACTATCCAAGTGTGGGATGCATACCACAGGCTGAGACATTGTTTTCCTTTGTCCCTCACCAGTAACAGGGCCAACCCCAAATCCTACATTTGCACCTATGGAACATTATTTTTTCACATTAAACAAATGTCATTTGAAAAAAAAAATTAACCTGTTCAACATTGAATATAACGTAAACTTGAACATTTTAACTATAAATTTATCTAATGTGTACCTATACTGTGTATAATACACCCCTCAGAATGGGCTCTATGCAATTGTGGATGAACGGGAACAGGGCTACGGGGTTCCTTTTGTTCGATTTGGTGTCTAGGCACATAAGTCATATGAGTGCGTCCACCTGTGCAAGAAAAAAAAAAATTCACATTAATCAATTTTTCACAACAAATAATAAATATAACCTACTTGAAAACATGACATAACTAAACAACCAATTCACTTGATAATCCTCCTCTCATGGAGGGGTTTCTGGAGGGCTCCACTAATGCCATTTTTGCTATAGTATCAAATAAAATTTGTGCCCCTCATAAAAAAATTATCAATTGAAAGTCATGTCATCAACCAATGGATAACAGGTACTATAGCTCCTTGACATACAAGGGCTCAACAATAGTACATGGCATGATATCTCATGGCACTAAATAAGGTGGTTCAATCTTTCCTCTAGTTGTACAACTTGACTCTGATTTCTAATTACTCTCACATGTGAAATCAATCTTAACATTTCTATTGAGATTATTATAAAAAGTTTTTACACTATGAGAGAAGAGAATTTATGAGGAAAGTAGAGATGATTATTTTGAATCCTAAATGATTTTTTTCCACTGTTGTTGTAAAATTATGGAGGATTTCATGAGATGATGAATAGATTTTTGATGTTCATTTGTTGTATTGAATGTACATTTTCCTTCTACTACATTTTTCATCAAGTATATGAGTTTTAGGACCAATATAGACATTCCCCAACTTGGTAGAAATAATTCCTTGGGAATCTATATGGAGTCGTTATATGAAAATTTATCTCAACCCTTGCAGAATGTGTGGAAATTGTCTTTGTGCCTTATTTTCATCAAAGTGATCATACAACCAAACTGTGAGGTTGTGGCTTTGGTATTGCTAAATTGTCCTAGAAGCATGTATGAATATAATGTCCTAGCTTGTGAAAACCCTAGTTTCAAAACCTTCATGATAAACCCTTAGCTAACATTGATGCCCCACAAGATTATTATCTTGAAGGAGATGTGTTTCAAGGAATTTTTTTTTCAGTTGCAAATCAAAGCTTGATGATTTCAACTTGATCCCATTCTCCTCCACATAGGCTAATATTCTCTCTCCCTCTCTTGTTCTTGCAAAAAAATTACATTGATCATACATATTTGTAGCCAAAGGATAATATTAGAAACAAAAAAAATAGACTGCAAGAGAGATAGTACTATGGACCCCTATATAATCCCTTTATGCACCATAATATTTTTATTTTATGTTGTCTGTGTAGGATCATTATGAGTAGAAATGGATATATTTATATTCCACGATGAAGCACTGAAGGCTACATTTCTTGAATACGACTAATGGTTTAGGCATTAATTTGAGGCCAAATTGATGAATACACTTGAACACATTTTACATGCATGCCATAAAATAAGGTTTTCAATCTACCAATGGACATGATACAAATAAACTATGTGCATTTTTCTATGCTAGTATGTTGAGCCACTATTAGTTCTTGAACTTCTATTTCAAACATGTGATTTCCCATATACATGCATATCAGTCCTATATTTATTTTGATGTTCACCTTCTTATGACATTTTTTTTCTCTAAGAAAATGTTGGTACAGGTTATGTCATATCCTTTGTGACCCATACCAACATATGTCATGAAATTTTGGGTTTATTTTTTCCCTAAACGTTTTCCTTTAGGTAGTAAGAGGTGCAGTGTATAGCTTTTCTCTTGAGTATGAGTACCAGACTCTACCATAGCACCTTTTCTAGGGTTAATTACAACCTAATTAACCTTTATTCCCCTTGGATTTCCTCTAAGACATTTCCATGATGAATTCAAAATCTTCACTCTGATCACACAAGCCTTGTTTGATATTTCAGTAAAGATAATTCCTCCTTGAGGGAATGAATTTTAATGGGCTCATGGTCCTTGACAGATCCAATTTCATATTGTTCCATTTTTCAATTGAGAAGGAAATAATTTCAAACTTTAACTTTACATGCATCATCTTTCATAGAAATGGTTTCTGGTTCTTAGACCACTTTCAACTATAAACACTCAATAACAACATCCTCCATTTCTGATCATAGAGGCTTATCCTTTAGTTATTTAAACCCTGGAAATAAGAATTTGAATTATACTATTATTTTTTCATGTGTACCGGTAAATTTGAATTATACTATTATGGAGACAATGTCTTTAATCTTATCTATTGTCTCTATAGAGACAATATAAAACAATGAATCCAGAAAAATATCTCACCATTAAAATAAATCAATATAAAAAATTTAATTAAAAAAATCAACAATATCATTGAATAATTCATGTTAGGGTACAGTGGAATCGAACCACCAACCTCCTGCATGGCAGGTGCTCTTCTAATGAGCTAGCACCCTTTAAAGAATTATGTGAGGAGTTATAAGTCATGACAAGTATAGGACCAGGAGGCAAAGAATCTGTCGTCAATAAGAGCTCCAACATCTTTACACCCACATAAGATTTCCCTGTTTATTCCATGGCCAGGCACACATATGCAGAAAAAAAATAGGTCTAGAAAACTCAATAGAGATTGTCAATTTCTGCAGTTGTTATGCACCCAATTAGGCAATTTCAATATGGGTATAATAGAATAGTGATCATAAGAGAAATATAAAATTCTGCTAGGAGAACTTATGACTCTTGGAGCAGCATGCACAGAGCACAGAAAATCGGAAATACTTCAAAATGACAACCTAACATCAAGATTGGGTAACCAAGGCACCCTAAACTAGTAGAACTAAAGATAAAACATGTCAGCAAACAATAGTTAGGCATATAAAATTGGAAATTAAAAAGGAAAAACCAAGAAACACATAAATGAAGAGTTGATATGCAAGTGACTATTAAAGTGACAAACTTACTCCTGCTTAAATGAATACACATCCAGATCTTATCATGGTTTATCTTTGGATTTTAATAGTTTGCATATGGACAAGCAGAAAAAGGTTGATAACACCTTCCATAAAATAAGTTCGACTTTGTCTAGGGCCTAAAAGATTAGCGCTGATGTGCAGATCGATTATACCACTTAAAAATGAACTTCCGAGGCAATTAACAGTTTTCTGCATCTATCAAATATATCTCCAATTGTAAATGAAAACTGATAGGTTTCTCAGTTTTGAGCTCAGCATTTTATTAGAAGGAAATGCAGGAACGTCTTACACTTGCCATAAGCTAAGCGCACAAGTTTTACAAAGCATAATATCTAAGCATTCAAGCATTGAAATGGAAGGAATAAAGGAAACTCGGTGATCTGTAAATGTTTCAAAATCATAACCACAAAAGAAGCAGCAACCTGTATATTGCATTTCTACTCCAACCATTGCCCATCCCAAATAAAAAAAGTGAGATGCCATTTATTACTTTTATCATAATTTTGTCAAACCACATCAAAAGAGCAGGCCAACAGATCGGAGGATAACATTGTATTTGTCTTCTAATCAAGAAACATAACAAGTCAGCTCACTTTACTCTCCAACAATAAGACCACATCGTGTGCAGTATGTCTTGTTGAAAGATTATCTCAATAAATTACAAATGCATGATATCAGTAGTTAGGCATAACAATAGGTCATGCTGCAGTGTCATGTTAATGGGAAAAGGGATATATAATAAAAAGCTTTGCCAAAAAGTGATACTTTTAACTGAATTCTCTCCATAGTTGCTTGTGACAACAAAAAGGCTTATTCTTCATACGCTAACAAAATAATTTAACTAGAAACCCACCCATTTCTATGGTTGTAGTTCTCTTTTGCTTCCTCTACAAAACAATCAGATTCTTGGATCACATTCAGTTCTTCATATTTGGATAGAAGGAATGATTATAAAGGTCAAACATATGAGTTGGAGTTAAATTTGAAAATCCTGCATACATTTCAAGGATGCTTCTTTGTACCAAAATATAATACAAAATTGTCTGTGTTGATGATTGTGCTACTATCTGAAGCAGGTGGAACTTTCCAGTTCAGTTTCATTTCCTTTCATTCTACACCCAATCATTTTAGTCTCTTCCCCTCTTCCAACTTACAGTTAATTTCTATATTACATATTTTGAGTTTTGTAAAATTCAATGATCGATTTTGTTTCCCTGCATTTAATTTCTCCATAGGGAAATAAAAAATGAACAAAGTAAATACAACATCGTACATCAACAAAATGACAAGATATATATCGAGTATGTGTAAATGCTGGTTACCAGTACATCTTTTGTACCCCACTGGATAGAGAAAAAAAGATTGAAGACTATATGGCATGGCAGAATTAACAATGCCCAGTTGAGTTAGAAAAAGGACTAACCATGAAGACTTAGTCAACCCGTCATTATTTATAAAACACTGATAGGTCTCTACACAAAAAGGGAAATAGTTCAATTAACGTTCATATATAATTTGATGGGCACTATACCACACACCTCAATGCACTTCAACAGTTCAAACCCAGTGTGAGTGACTTTTCCTGTGACTGAAACTATCCTTACTATGTAGACAACTGTTGGTTCCCAATACTATGGTCTTTGATGTGCATCAGCTTTCATTATTGCGAAGGCAAGGTAAATTATTATGGAACAGGTAAGAACTCAACAATCAATTTTGTTAATATACGATCTTATTTTGATGAATTTCTCTGCATATTTTTACTTGTAAGTTCAGCCATTACAAGACACAGATGGTCAGTCATGCACCTCAGCATTGCCTTGCCTTCTTAAATCTATTCTTTTCCTCAGCCACTGATTTAAATATTTCTTTGATATCCGTAGCCTCTTAATGGTTGGAGGCTTTTGTAGAGCCAGCCTCTCAATGGTTGGAGGATTTTGTAGAGAAATTGCAGAGATTTCAAATCTACTGCCAATTTTTTTGTCCTCTTCATGAGTTGAAATCCTATCACTAGTTGTTTGATGATCATTGGTATGGTTAGGTAGTCCATCTTTGACAATTATGTGTCTTCTAGGTACAAGGTCGTTTTGATTACCATAGATAACTAGAAGGCCCAACTCATTTTGAAGGACTTCAACAATAGCATTAGATAGTGTGTTATGTTTGTCAATATCTTTCGCAGTTCCAGTGAAGATTACCACCTCATCTTTAATCGGGTATTCTGTACTTTCAAATACACTAAAATTAGTTTGTCATTTTAACATACAAATCTAAAATATATTAAAAATGAGTATAAAAAAAGAGATGGTATGCACTAAATCACTAACAAGAATATGCCATAAGAGGATGCGAGTAAGTGCAACAGTTGACAAAACCATCCGAATACTATATGCCTATTGCTATATGGATGTCAAATATCTCATACTGAGTTAATTCGTCTTGCACAGCCTCAGGTTTTGTTGAGTAGTATAGTGAAAGTAAGCAGCTGCACATTAAAATTTCATCCATAGGACTTCTATTTTTCTGTTCTGTGGAATGGATAAGAAAGGCTTGTTATCTATAATCACTAACAGTAACAACTTATTGTTTTTGAGTTAGTATTTTCCAAATCTTTTTGGCATGGGCAATGGACAACACCTGATATAGATGGGATATTATTATATATATAGAGAGAGAGATGTGGGGCCATTTCTCATACTGTTCATTGATTCTGTGAATAATTTGACCCTTTGGTTCCACTGAACAGTGATTTTGAACCAAGATAAAAAGAAAAGATATGAAATATTTTTTTTCTTAATGACCGCCTCAATGGATCAAACTAGAAAATTAAAGCATAATGTCCAATAGATGCAACCAAAAAGCCTTAATGAATGTATACACTTCTAGGAGTTGAAACTAGCATACAATATATAGGCTATAGCCTGTCAACCAATTCCATTAATTTTACCAAACCAGGTATATGCATCATCTAAAATCAACTTACCATATCAAACTAAAACGTTGATATTTGTGTCATCCACAAGGTCAATATGATAAAACGTTGACATTTGTGTCATCCACAAGGTCAATATCAGGGATCACTCGTATCAGTAAATGGAACATCAGTCAGGAGTTGATCTCATAAGATAAATAAGAGCAAAAAAATTATTTTGGAAGTTGCTTTGAAATACATGTAATGAAGACATTCTTCAGATGCAGATCCAATGGTTGGACTAAAGGGTATCTATTTCGTAAAATCACCCAGATCCAATGGTAATACTAAAGGCTATCAATTTGGAAAAATCACCCAAAGACTTGCACCCATCTCATCCCTTTTTTGCCATCACATTCAGGTGAGGCAAACAAGGCAAACTATAGAGGGAATGGAAACCTGATGGATGACATAATATTCCGTCGACCTCACTTCTGAACCAAGGCCCCAGTGGTGAATTAGTGAGAAACTGTAGTATATAAGAGATTATTGTAGTTCTCACACAAATAAATTAAAGTTTTTAAGTCCTGAAAAGGAAAGTTACAAGAATGAAACCTTTTCAACTAGGAATAATATCCCCACAGACTGCTGTGATGAAAATATATTTAACGTTAAAACACCTGAGGCCAGTTCCTTGAGAAATTCAGCAATGTTAGAGGAATTCATGAGTATTGAAGTTGAAGAGAGTTGTTTTGATAGGCTTCCTGATCATCTTCTTATTAAAGTGTTTGTGAGGTTGCCTACCTCCAATTGGGTTGCTGCATCATGTGTCTAGAAGCGTTGTGCTAATTTATTTGGGGTGAATCCTTGTGGAAAGTTGCACTAAGTAAGAGATGGCCTTCAGTGGACAGGAAAAAGTGATGGCCAGGACCAACTGGATGAGGCTCAAGCAAATGGTGAGATTTTCTTATATCCCTGTTTTGCTATCCCTGTTTTCTTTTCTTATATCCCTGTTTTGTTATCCCTGTTTTCTTGTAAAATACTTATATCCCTATTTTGCTATCGCTATCAAGCTTAGAAACTTTCATTGCATTCTTGTGTTCATCTTTCGAACAACTCTGGCCTGTAGTAATCAATGTGTAACAAGACTACATAAATAGCAGATGGGATCATCCATTGTAGGGATTTAAATTAAAAGTTTTCAAAGAGTAAATTTAGAGAAAGGGTATTTCAACTAGCCATATGTGTCTAGAGTTTATACTCTATATGCTATTGTGGATATTTTTCCATTTTATATATATACCTATCCATTGACACCAATAGGTGTGGGCTTTAAGGGAATACTAAATCACATATCTGTGGTAATTAAGCTTATGCATCCTTGATATTTAGTCACAGAAGTTCATACCTCAGTTTGCAGAGGGAGGGGATTCACACATTCATGTGTTTAGTTCATGTTTGCCCTTTTTTGTCAGAAAAGTGCATATGTTTACTATCTAGTACTCTACTATAGAATGGAAAAATTTGCAAGGTGATTTATAAGCAGCTGGTGATCAAGCCTGAAGCTCTTGCTTAAGATTGATACAAAAGCTTTTTTACTCATTGCACTTACTGCAGCTCTCTTAGCCTACTTTAGGTTTTGTTTTCTAACCCTAACCAACTTATCTTACTACAATTATATATGAACTCTTATATTAAATGTAAAATCTTTGTACACTCTTTGGATGAGGTGCATAATTTCATTGTGCGGATCTAGAGCAAAATAGAAATAATTAATATTAGCTTGTAGTGTGCATCTGTAGAAATAAACTGTAGTTGTATATATGCAAGAATTTAGGGATGATTGTCAGAGGGTTTTTTCCAGAATATCCTTCTGCTCAATATGACAATTTGAATGCCTAAATAATAAATACAAAAGAGGTTTATGTCTATTTTTCACTGTAAGCTAATGAATTTATTAGTTTACCTGTTTATTTTTTTCTTAATATGTGATATTTTGGATTTTTTTTAGGTTTCTCAAATTTACATATCAGAACAAATGGATTTAAATGATTGTCTTGCAATCGTCTTAGGTGTCATATTGATCTATTTACCATAATCTGTGGTCACTAAAGAAGAATATTGAGAATTGTATTTTCATGATTTTATTTGCTTTAATACATATATTCAAAAGTAATCAGGTGATAATGTAGGGCATTCTTGTGGTTTTTGAATTCACCTTCTTAGACATTCTTGCATAATTCTCTTGTGAAAATAAATTGACATGTGCATCTCCGTTTCAGGAGATATACATCTTTGTATATCAGTAAGAATATATTTTCATTCAGTGGATTGGATGGGGACACTCATGAGCTTGTTGGTCATGTTTTTCTGTTTCTAAAGGAGCAACTTGAGCTGTCAGTTACACCATTGTCGTATGATTTACTTCACTGAACTATAATTGGTACATTTTTGAGAAAAATGGCAATAGAAATTTAAGGCTTGAGCTTGTAATGAGCCTTTATCTCCTGGTTGCAACTAAGTGTAGGCTTGGT
Source organism: Pinus albicaulis (assembly GCA_034641835.2). Lineage (NCBI taxonomy): Eukaryota > Viridiplantae > Streptophyta > Pinopsida > Pinales > Pinaceae > Pinus > Pinus albicaulis. Next base: position 1,422,345,855 of record CM076578.1, read on the forward strand.
CAATATGAAGAAGGCATCTCAATACTGAAAAATGCATTGCTATGTACATCCCTGAGATGGGTTCTGAGATGGCTTTTGGAGCATTTGCAGGGCATATGCAGCTTGGGGATACTTATTCTATGTTGGGTCAATATGAGAATGCCTTGATATCTTACCATGAAGGCCTCAGAATTCAGAAGCAGGCTCTGGGAGATAAGGATCGTCGAGTTGCTGATACTTGCCTGTATATAGCAGAGTCTCATCTGCAGGTGAGCATTCCCTTGAAAGAATGAATGATATTTGGAGCTTCAAGTATAATTTCTTATACCTATTAGGAACCATATGTGTACTGATATTTCTTGATAAATTTCTTATTATTCAGTAGATATTTGAGTATTCTCAGGTAAGATTTTTCAGGATCGAGTTCAGGAAGGTCAGGTAAGTTCCCTTAACTACCCTGCCTGCACCATGAGGCATTTGTAGTGTATGGAAGGACGTAAACTGTAGCAAGTCATGGATATCGCTCATAGCTTTGCTCAAGTCATAAGGATGATAAAACCCTTACTGTGTTGGCCATGCAAGACCAAGCTCATGCAGAGCTATTTTCATGTGGACCTTATCTGAGTAGCGCTTTATCTACCATTTCTTCCGTAGTGCGTACCTATCAAGATCTTTGTTCTCATCGTGTCTTATGGTTTAATCAACTTGTGCTATTTTTCTCTTTTTCCTCAAAAATTGTGGTACTGTTTATCCTTAGGAGATGATCAAATTTTACTTCTAACTATGAAAGTTGGAAAGATATCTTGGAGGTTAAGGGTTATTATGATGGTTCCTTTTTCATGACTCCACAATACCCCATGAGGTTTTCGGGTTTCCGAATCAAACCAAAACCTCAGAAAATCCCTAAACACACATATCAATTGGAACTGTGAAACTATATTTTGCTTAATTTTTGGTAATGGTTACTGGAAAAGGCGTATACAGTGAGACACCTGTATAGGTATGGTAGGGCATGCATAGGCAGACTAGTGAATTATTACCATTCACCTTAAGCCCCTGGATTTGTTGGCTCCTTTTGGGGAGGTAGTTTGGAGAGCAGACTAGTGAATTATTACCATTCACCTTAAGCCCCTAGATTTGTTGGCTCCTTTTGGGGAGGTAGTTTGGAGAGTGCTCCGGGTCATTGAAGTCACTGTAAACAAAATTGTGAATGGGTAGACCTGATCGTGGAAAATTTGTAAGCTGCCAATTTGCAACTTCCAAACCATAATGAGAGAGTAGGTGAATAATAAAAATGAAGTTATATTTGAGCTCTTGGCATTTTCAAGAACTCGATCTGTCCTGGTGTGAAAGTCTAGAAGCTCTTCCTAGCAGTCTTGAGGAGCTCTCATCATTGAGATTATTGGACTTATCCTGGTGTACAAGAATAAAAGATCTCCCTTCTGGCTTAGAAAAGTTAACATCCCTTGCGAACCTTGATCTATATTGTTGTCAGGGACTAAGTACTATTCCTGAAAGCATTGGTCAGCTGAAGTTGAACTCAATCGACTTAGGTCGGACTTGTTTAAAAGGACTTCTCGATGGGTTTTGCAAGTTATCCACTTTAACATAACTTGACATGTGCTGCAGCCGTCTAGAGAAGCTTTCGGAGCGATTTGGAGAACTAAGAAGTTTAAGAAAGCTAACGCTGGTCTCTTGTCACAGTCTAAAGAATCTGCCAAATTTTTTTAGCCAACTCAAGAACTTGGAGCACTTGGATTTATCAAACTGCTCGACTCTTGAGGTATTATGTAAAGATTTCAAAGGTCTATCATCACTGTGAGTTCTATCGCTGGAAGACTGTGAGATGCTACCCCTAGAACTTGATGTGGCTACACTGGATCATATTTTTCATTTTAGAAATAGCGTTAAGGATGTATTTTGGGGTTCTCAAGTGCTCCCAATAAGAACACTTGTCTCCAAGTTGGAGGAAGATATTACCCACAATCATGTGGGGTAACATTGAGTGGTCCTATAACTACTTATTAAAGACAATGATGTAGGCATCAAGGGATAAATCAAACCCCTTGGTTTTTTATGACATTACAAAATTGTTGCAGACTATTAGAATACTTTTTTTTAATTTTCTTTGCTACCCTATGCACCACAGCTGTTAGGACAACCGGTTATTCGGCAGATCTATTATCTGTGACTTCTCATTAATGAATTTATTATGTCATGCATAAGTAGATCTTGTGTCTCCCATTATCTGAATGGAAAATGGATAAGAAGATTTCCTGCCATAGGCCAAAGTACTAGGGTGATTAGGGTATGCTGGATGCAAAATGACCATAAATTTTCAAGAATTTCTTTTAAGAAAAAGGACAGTGTCAGACAATTTACTCCAAGTTGATCACATGTCTTTGGGTGAAGTTGTGCATCCAGTGCTACTAGAATCTATTGTTTCAACAACAATGATATAAGGTAATGTCATACCATGCCATGATCGGGTCTTTGAATAGTACACCTCTACTCAATACTTAAAAATCTCCATATATAGTCAAAATTATGAGGTATGCCATTATCGATAAGCAATGAGTAGGTAATATCCTTTTCCAAGGACTCACATGAGGGCTTCTAGTGTATTTGCATAACAAGTACTTACAATTATGTGCACTCAATGAATGCAATAATGCATAACACCAATGAAGAACCTCAAACTCGGTAATAATCAAATCCTTAAACATGGACACCATGATTACCCTTTATAGTACCCAATGAAATGGTAGGTAATAGGACCAAACCTAGACAAATTTGAACTTTTCCTTGAGGTTCATCAACTTTCAACTTCAAGGTTCAATTTTGATGAATCCCATGACTTTGGTCCAACATAAGTAGTCAAATAGAGATGTAGCTTCACATCAAGCTAGCTTTAGCCTTTTATAATACCGAATAATAAACTTAATTTCTTCCATGACACCACAAAAAAATTAAGTGTGGAGACACAAATATGAGATAAACAACTAAGTCCAAACCGATAAACTAAAGATCATGTAAACAAGCTTTTTTTTTAATTTAATGGGGGGCTCCAAAAAACCTTAAGTTTGTAGTGCCAAGTTGAGAGCATATATTTAAGGCTATAGGCTATGTAATCTTGACATCAATCTATAAAGTTCCTATCAACCATTGGTAAACATAGCAAGCTTATATTTCTAGAAGGGTTTTGAATGATTCCACTCCTAACCCTTCCATCAAATAATTTTATCCACATTGCTTGCTTGAATTTCCCTTTAAGTTATTTCCAAGACACCTCTATCCTGTTCACTTTGTTGCAAGGAATATATAATTCCTTGACTATCTTTATCCTCATTTTGACTGAGTGAGCAGTCAGAACCAAACAATGCATGCAAAAAATTTCAACATTTCCTCCAATCATCAATGTCCACCAAAGAGTGTGCATATTGAAACAGAGCCATGTAATGAATTAATAACCCTCCTAGCTTAAGTATGGTTTGACAACTCCTCAATATTTCTAAATGTTCTGCGCTAAAATAATTCCATTTTCCACACGTCAATCAATGTTGATGCAAGCATATCTTGCTAAAAACTAAGGCCTCTTTGACACTTTTGCTATTTTTCTATATGGTTTTTTTGCAATTACACAATTGCATAGGAGGATCTTTACAACCACTTTTCTCTCTATATATGTGAAGATCTATTTAGCACAAAGAGCTGAAATTTTCCTCTATAACTCCACCTATCTTCCCTCTATGAGCTTAAAGATAGATAATTGCTAGAATGACCTCTCTTGAGGAGAAACACCTATTCCAAACAACTCTATGAACAAACTTCTCCCCATCAATCTTCACCCATAAAAAGGATGGGAGTGGTGTTAGAATTTTATAAGCAGCTGTTAGTGGGGGTCCAACATTAAAAACAATGTGTGTTTGATCGCTAGCACTATGGTGCAAGTTTTGTCAAACTTCTAGTTGCATTTTATTGCTCAATAACCTGAATTTTTTTTTTCTAGCTCTTTACAATATCTATTGCCAAAGCACAATGATGGAAGATTGAAAGAGTAAAGATAAAACCAATAAATTGAAAATTTTCCTTGGTTTTATCAAATCCTACCATAATTTCTCTAGCCACTCAAAAATTCACATGGGCTTTTCCAATAGGCAATTACTTTTAACTTGCTAATGTTGGACCCAAAAGCTCACAAAAGAGATCCAAAATTTCTAGCATATTTCAGAATAATTCATCATCCTCCATAATTGTGAGAAACAAGTCCTCTAAAACATATCCATTAACAAGTTCACCAATATTTTGCTTATGCAAAGTGATGCCTCTGATTTTGCTTTGGTCAACTGCCCATGCTAGAGGATAACCAAAGGCTTTGGTCATGGAGAGTCGAAAAATACAAAGTCAAAGCAAGTAAGCAACCTTGTCTAATTCATATTTTTTATGTAAGACAAGTAGACATGTCTAGAAATGGTCTTAAAAGCATAGAGAGGATAAGAAACCATAGCCTATCACAAGGGGTTAGTTCAACTTCTTGTCGTTGGGCATTTTACTAGTTTCAACTTTCATGAAAATAAGTGCCTTATTTAAATCCCCTTAGGTGAGGCACACTAGTAGAGTAGCCAACAAGTTTTCTAGGGATGCCATTCAAGAATGTGGAAAAGCATCACTTGGGTTTCTCCATGATGTTTTCCTTCAACAAAAAGGTCAAACCCAAACCGTATAGCACTAAGCATTGTAAAGATAAAACACCAAAATTTATAGCCATAATGAATTAGGAGGATAAAAGACCAAAACTTATAGCATAAAACATTAAGTATATTGAACAACAATGCAAAGATGTTGTCAAGGATATAGCACTAGTGATGTTGTCAAGGAGCTATTGTTTGTAAAATTACAAAAGAAACAACCTTTAAAATTCTAGTTGTTGTTTTCCATTAAACATCAAAGAGTGCAAACAATGCATCTTATCTTGTAGCCTTTTTCACTATGTGCATTCAATAAAAACAACAAAAAAACATGCTTAAATAAGCAGGAAGAAGAGGGTTACCAGGCCTCCTGGAGGTGACAGGTAAGATGAAGGGCCATATTTCACATGAATCTTGAAAATAAATGAGGACGAGGTATCATCCTCATATCTCTTCTCTAAACCATCGAAACCATAATTTAGTGGAGATGATAAGAACTTTCATGTATACAAGGCGCAGAGGGGATGAACCTGTTATTGGAGACTGCTCTGCCTGCATCATACTTATTCACATCATCAGAAAAGTTAGATAAAAATAATGATATTACTTTGGATTGAAAGAATGATATTAAATTGACATCACCCAAAAAGTGATAGGGAATTTGCATCTATGTAACAATTTTTAAAATATTAGAAGTATGAAATACAATTACATTAAACCAATTGTTTAAAGTACGAAATCTTCAAGTTAATATCAAAACTCATAAACTGAGTATGTCAGATCCTAGTTAAACATCTGCAATAAATAGTCATGGGCATCACCAGTTGGGCACAAATCCTAAATTTTGATAAAACTGTAGAAGAAAAGTAGTGTATGAGAATTTCATATCTAAAAAAAATTAAGTTACAAAATTTTGAGATAGGATCCGGAAGTCAACAACCTGTAATAGTAAAATATTTCAATTAGACTCTTTACATAATATTTATACCAGGAAATAAAATTTGAAATGAGAAAAAAAATAACAGTAAAAACTTACCTTGTGAATTTGCTAGCAGTTGTGGCCTTGAAAGCCTGTTAATATCATAATAGATGAAAAATCAATGACTGCTGTAAAAATTGTAAGATTTTACATTTCAAAAAAAAATTAGTCTTTAAATAATTGTGATCGATGCTGTAAAAATTGTAAGATTTTACATATTTTTTTTTTAATAGTGGTTAAATAATTGTTTGCAAAATAATAATATATTCTCATTCCTACAAGCAACTTTAACTTAACTTTCTCATTTAATTCCTTCATATCTCATATGAACCGTGATAAAAATAGTGCCTGTGTGTTTCCAAATAGTTGAAAATTTAAACAAGAAAATGCCACTGACTATAACTAGTTTGCAAGAAACCATTTTCCTGTAGAATGGTAATATTCACAAGCTAACTATTATAATCTCCTACCCAAGGAAAAAAACTCCTATTTCAGTACCTGAATGAATAAAAAATGAATATAAGTATCATATAACATATGATCATCCATGGATTAATATGAGGACCAATTCGTGACAATATGGAATATCATAAATAATAATAATAACAATACAACAATGGTTTGCATATAGGAAATTTCCAAACTGCAGAATAGTAATACTGGTTGGATCCTCTACAAAAGTATAGACCTTATCTCAAGGCTCAATCACCTATCATTAAGATAAAATAAAAGATTGTTTTTCCATTCAATAGATGGGCTGCTTTCGACCTATACTTAGCCTAGTATAACCTATAAAATAAATAAATTCAATAAAATATAATACCAATATGAATCATAACCAAACTTTCTCAATATATATATATATATATGATGATAATAGCTGGAACTATAAAATTTGAAAGAAGAATGAAATATACCCTGGTATAACCAAATGTTATCCATAACCAGTGATTTATATTGTGAATAGTATTGTGACTGCAAGCAGGATAATGGGCACAAAACAATATGAATTTCAAAGGGGAACCCAGATTTACAGATTTCACTTCATTCAACAGTATTTCAGCTATTGGTCATAGAATTGAAATCTTCAGAGCTGGGCGTCCAATGGAGATCCTGCAAGTATATTAAATCATGGCCATCAATGGAGGACTAAAGGCTGAGTATATATAAGAAGAGTTGTTATGAAATAATACTATTGACCAGATTATTGAAATTTTCAGACTTGGCTTTCCCTTAGAGATCCTACAAGTATATAACATCATGGCCATCAGTGGAGGGCTGAATGCTGAGTATATATAAGAAGAAATACTATGAAATAAAAACAATAGTTGAGTTAATGGCAATTGAAAGTGTGAGATAATATGAGTGTTTTTGCAAGCTCCATGTGCGTTGAATGTGATGCTTTAAATCTTGTTTGGTTTGATGAGAATCAGATCATATGGCCATCAATGGAGAACTGAAGGCTGAGTATATATAAGAAGAAACACTGAAATAAAACAATATTTGAGTTAATGGAAATTGAAAGCATGAGATAATCTGAGTGTTTTTGCAAGCTCCATGTGCGTAGAATGTGATGTTTTAAATATTGTTTGGTTTGATGAGAATCAGATCATATCATCCTTCACACACTATAAAGTTGGCATATCCTTGTGAAAAATGATAATGAAAAATAACTAATATGTTGTCCTTTTACTTCTCATTCAACTCATGCAAACATCAACCAAAAGATGCTTAGAGGTTATGCAACTACAACAGCCACTTGAGAAGGTCATCATGAAGTATTAGGTATAAAAACCTTGACCCAGTAGGTATGAATTCCAACAGAGCCACTTATAGAGATGAAAGAAAACATAATCATTACCCTACCCTCTGCAATGTTGGATAAATGATAATATGAAAATAAATTATACTCTTCAACTTTCACCCCATTTTCTTCCATGTTACACAAAATGATTAAGCGACATAGGAATAGGCATGCAAGGGATACCTAAAACATGTAGATAAACACAAAAATTAAGCCAATATGATTATCTATTTAAAATGAAGGTTCCATTTGATTAAAAGTAACAAATATGGATGTCAATATGAACAAGATCAGATCAATTGAGCCTTCAGAATGATTGATGAAACCACAACATTTTTAGTTTTTGCTCGAAACTGTTTCATGAGGATGATGCTACCCAAACCATGCTCATTGTTGAAAAAAATTCAAGGTAGGGCACCACTGGAATATTTGATGCTAAAAACCATGGTCACCAAGGTTCTAATATCATCCAATATCTCTAACCTGGTAGGGCAATTGCTAGCTGGATACTTTACACCAGTGTCCAAGACACCAATCAAGCACATCCTAGAAGTTTAGGATCAGATACCAAGTTACTTGGTTGACATGTCCATGATGGTTTGAAGATGATGAAATGATACATAGGATTTTTCTCCATGTCACTGAAAATTCACTACGTAAGAAAACAACCTAAGAGGTTGAATAGATTGGCCAAGGGGAGCCATACATAGCCCAGGGTATCACCAGGGAAATTGTCTCTTGATAGAGCCATTATAACAAATCTTGAAAATGTAATATTTGATTATTATTCAACACCTAAAAACTTAAATTCATCCATATAATGGTTGGGTGGATTTATTGATCCATATAATGGTTTTTGTTTCATGGCAGCTTTCTTATCCATGTCAAAAAAAACTTTGAATTCATAATGATTGAGATATGAGGTTGTGAAAAAGGAGATATAGAAAGGGACATTATAGTTGAAACAATGTTAAGTCCAAAGGAATCATTGGAGTAGATTATTTATATCTCAATCAAATGGAAATATGAACCATATAAAGTAAACAAGAGATAAGAAGCTGAAAGTTGACATTCTTGAGAAAACTTGTAATTTTTTATCACTATATTAAAGAAGTTTATCTCTATCTAGCTAGCGCTAGACACTTTTTGAAAGTCACACCCAGTGATACTTTAGGCATAATTGTTGATGGACACTTTTTGAAAGTCACACTCAGTGATACTTTAGGCATAATTGTTGATGGATTGAAATCATCACGAAGAATATAGGATTAAAAACAACATCCACTTAGATGCTATAAGGAGTAACATCAACAAACAAAACATTTTCCAAATAATTTAGACTATAGGAGATAGTATGGATACATCATATTGCAGATGTCAGTAACTTTAGAAAATAAAAGTGTTATTTAAGATTGGCATTCATGTTTCTCGATCAATCCTAAGTGAGACCGAAATTAAATGGTGTCATCTAAGTTTAGATAAAAGCTATTAAAATTTGTGTCTTCTGACTTCTTGAAATGAAAAATACAGTTTCTTTTTGGGTTAATTAGAAGAGAACATTACCTAGGGTTTGAATATACCATATGTTACACCTCTTCAAATATGTTGGTTGAATATTTTTTCTTTCACTGAAGCAATGTGTGTGGCCTAAGTTCCTTTATTTTGATATTATTCACTTAAGGTGCATCCATCTCTTCTTTCATCTTTCATAGTATGGCTTCTAGATTCTCTGTGAATTGGAATTTTCTCTTATCATTTAACTTAAGATTTCTTGTGTCCTTGGTTGCTTGCATGAATATCATGGAAAAATACTTCTTGTAGCTATAATTTGCACTAACCACTGAAGTATTGACAAGACATGATTATCAGGGACACCGCCCTGCAACTGGAAAAGCACTAGTACAAATAGACATGATTATCAGGGACACCGCCCTGCAACTAGAGAAGCACCAGTCCAAATAGAGGATTAATTAATGCTAACTATAGACTAACCAGTCCAAACAATAGATTAATTAACGCTGACAATAGAATAATTACTCTGTTGTTTCCTAGGTTTTCCTAGAGCATATCAGGAAAACAATAAACCAAAAAGAATTACGCTGTGTGGTATCATGGGAAATATACATACCAGAAATGCAATATTATCTCTGGGTTTTTCCTTTTCCCCTTTCAAAGTTTTCCAAATAATTAAATATGTTTATAAAGATATAAAAGCACCTCCAAAACTGAAGAAATTTTAGACCTTAAGCCTCGAAAATTTACAAATGATGAAGTTAGGTTTTTCTCTATGGAAAAGGACAGTGTAAACTTGGCCCATGGTGCCAGTGGGATGTTACATATTCTTGATCAATGGTACTTCTCATTCAATATTATATTAGGAAGATAGAAACAAATGGGCTGAATTTCATGCCCTCCTAAATACACTAAATAATAAATATTGCATCTGTAAAAGGACTCTCTAAACAGCGTGTTTGTGGATTTTCAAACCTGGTTGTTGAATTTGTAGAAAAATCTTTGAGGCTTAAAAGCATCACTTTAAAACCTCTGCTAGACCAGGTAACAGTTGTTAATTTAGAGGGAAAATCTAGCATCTGGCTGAAGCAGAGCCACAGAACAATGACAGAGGCGGAGGAACTAGAAGGAAAATCCATATCATCCGCCTGTTTCCAGAAATCAACCCTGATCTGATCCAATCCAAGATGGTTAAGAGCCCCATTTTCCCGGTGTTGTTTCCAGCACCCGGCCGGAGCAGAGCCACCAAATAGCAATGGAGGAGGAGGAAGAAAAGGGAAAATCCAGCATGGGCCGAGGAACAGTCACAGAACAACGGCAGAGAAGGAGGAAGAAGAGGGAAAACCATATCCTCTACATGTTTCCAGAAATCAGCCCTGAGCGAGACACCATTTTCTTGGTCTTGTACACAACCATCAACATTGCCCTCGTTCGTAGAGAGAAGTCCAGCGCAAAAGTCATATTCTCCAAGGAGACCTGGCATGAGAGCGAGAGGAGTTCTGGCATGAGAGCAAGATCACATGGTGGTCGATGACCTCCACATCCTTCTCATCTCCCTCTGCAAAGCTACGCCAACTAGAGGAAGAGCCATGCGCATGAAAATTTTAAGACCCTCCACAAAGTTGCGCTGAGGATTTATGTCAGCGGGAAGAAGAGCCACGCACACAAAAAATTTAAGACAGGTTTTCCGAAAGTTCAAGGGAAACGCGCCTAATTAAAATTAATATAAAAAAATAAACAGTCTACAGAAAATGAAAATTTCCAGAAAGTTCAAAATTAAAATTTAATATAAAAAAAATAAACAGCGCACAGAAAATGAATTTTTGAAGTCTAAAAAAAACAGTCCAGAAAATGAAAATTTGAAATCTTGAAATCTCATCGGAGAGTTGAAGGAAACTGGGTTAATTAAAATTAATATAAAAAATATACGATTCACAAAAAAAAAATATTTTTAGATTAGATTATCATTTGATTTTTAGATTAGATCAAGATTTTATTTTTATTTTTATTTTATTTTTTTTAATTTTTTTAAAGAGAATAAGGAGCCATATTTATTTGGGGAAGTTATTTATTAGTACAGATATATTAAAATTATTCATGAAGTTGATATAGTTGAAGGTTTGATAAATATAATAATAAAAAATTATTGCAACATTAATAATGGAAGTTGTCTAATGAGATGAGAAATTGCTTGAACAGCCAAAATTGGCCGAAATCCGGGCCAAATTGACCGAATCATGATTTTGACGGTGGAAATGGATTCAGCACCATCAAAAACATCTAGGACATCCAAAATGTTAAAGTTTGATAGTTATAACGTGGATTTACAAAAATCTCTGCCGGATTTTCTTAAAATCTTACCGGAATTTCCATGAAAGAAGTCTAGTTAGAGTACGGCTAAATAATGTCTTACTAATGCACATATTTACATTAACCATGTAGAAAAAAGTTGTGGGTCAAGTTTAACTTAAAAAAATAAAATAAAAAAATTACACATCTCATTGTAAAATCGACTATTTTGCTAAACAAAATTTGTTTATATATAAATGAATTTTATAAATAATAATGATGAATTTATTATGGAGGAAATTATTAGAGTTGGAATAATCTCAAATCCCTAGAAAAGTGGTGGGTGGAGATCCATGTGGCATGAATCTATTTTTTTCAATTTATTAAAAGTAATGGACCATTTTGCTAAATAAAATTTGCTTATATATAAATGAATGTTATAAATAACAATGAGGAACTTATTAGAATTGGAATTATCTCAAATCCCTAGGAAATTGTTAGGCTAGAGTCACCTGGCACAAATCTAATCTAAGTTAGTGCAACCTAACAAACTCTATAACACACTACAACATATGATAAACATTCAAACGAAGCATATATTGAGCATATTCCCTTGAGAAACAATCTAGGCCCTCAATTAAAAAAAAAAAGAAAAAGTCAAGAGATCCTCATCCACCTTAAGCTAAAATAAGAAGCATTATGCAATTACAAAGGAATATCAATAACAGCTTGACTCGAGTCATGCTTTCCGCGGCCGCATTTGACCAAAGAAATAAAAAATGGAGAACAAAGAAGCACACATCAACAGTGGGAATGTATAGAATGGAATGCGCAGAGGGAAACTGCTGCCACGAGGGCGGTATGGAGAAGTATGGTTTTGTGAAGCAGTTGCATGAGTCTCTCTACTCTCTATGCCACTGCGAAGTTGTTTTGTAGTGCTTTTGATTCTCCAGACTCAAGCAAGTTGCTTTTGTAAGAGATTTGTTATTTGCCAAAGACTGTCATACAATTGAAGTTTGATGCCCAGTTTGACAACGTGCAGAAGTGCAGAAAAGGAGGGAAGAGAACAACAACAACAACAACAGTAGAGGCACGCACCAGGAAAGGAAGAGAGTTGCAACGTGTTTTGGGGATACACGCTTAGTGTTTCACAAGTACCACGAATCAGTTGTATAACAACTGAAGTAATAGTTCCCATCCATGCAGTATTTTTACAGTACCTCTTATGGACTTAGACATGGACGTAAAACAATTTCTTGAAATCCTGTTAGAGACCCCAATTTCGCCTAAACCTGTAGTAATAGTGGCTGAGGGTCAAGTGATACAGCTTCAAACATCCATGAAAAAACCATGGATTCAAATTTCTCATTCTGGAAAACCCAGATAAAACAAATGCTACGGAAAATGGAATTTCTGGAAACTAAAAACAACAAGATTTGTTTATTAATACACACCCTCTCAGCCAAAGTTTCGGAGGTGGAAGGGGATAATTTATCCCAATTTATCCCTTAAGAAGATATTACATGAAATCAAAGAGTGGGAAATTCTCCATCCTCCAAATGATGTGTTGCCTACGGAAATTATAGACCTTAAAAGTAAGCATGAAGAAATTTGATCCCAACATGCCACCTTCAAACAAGAAACTAAGACACACATCAATTCTTGGGCACAAGTGGTTTGGGCAAAGGATAAAACTCCTACCCTTCTTGCAGCAGTTGAGGAGGTGGTGCAAGCAAAACTTGTAGAATAACGCACAATAATGGGAAAGAGAATTGAATCTCAAGGTGAGAGGTCTCCCCTAATTACCTCACCCTCTCCGGATCCTATGAAAGTGGGGGCTAGGTTCCTTCAGGATACCCTTAGTCTCCCCGATATAGCTCTGGACAAAGCATGGTTGGGCTATGATTCCACTCTCTTCCTCAGGTTTTGGACTACATCTAATCAACTTTGCGCCCTCGGGGCTAAGAGAATGTTTTTTTCTCTTCCCAACAATATTTATCTTGGATGAGGACCCCACTCAAGCATAGGTTGTAGAAATTAAACAATCCAGAGAACAGGTTATGGTAGCACGACAAGTAGGGAAATGAGCATTTATCAGGATTCTCCAGGTAGTCATTCGGGACTTCTTCCCACATGGGTAGAAACCCCAAATTGGAGGTTCCAAAAGACAAGCCCGCTTGGGGAGACAACCTCGACCTTACATCCATGTTCTCTCACACTTCTAACCTTTATGATATTATGGGGCATGCTCAAATTCATGTGACCTCCCCACACTCTTCTTGTTACCTATTATCAAACATAGATATTAGAGAGTCCATTTGGGTGATGAACAACAATAAAGCAGTCGATGAAGAAAGCTACCAAGCAAAGTTTTTTAAGCACGGTTTTCATTCTTTGGTTAGATGCTTGGTTGATCTCTTCAACCATGTATTTTATGAAGGTTTTCCATCGGCATGGTCACACCACATCATCCATCCAATCCACAAATCAGGTTCCATCTCAAATCCCAATAACTGTTAGGAATCTCTTTCCCCCAACTGCTAGGAGGCTCGAGGAGGATTGTTGACGATGGAAACCAATACGTTAAGGTACTATTCATTGAGTCATGATTTCATACTATAGGCTAAAATTTTTGGCTAATAAAAGTAATATACATTGAGGATAAAATTGGTATTGTGGGAGGCATTATGGCTCTAGGCAGGAGTGCATGATACCTAATCATGACTTCATTTATCGTTATCAAACTAGTAGAAGAATCACTCGCCTCAATAGAGAAATCACCCAGCATCTCGAATCGGTCAATTCAATGGGTTGGGAAACAGTCCTAGAGGGACTTGGGCAAACACCCTAGAGTCATTGAGGGTGAGAATCGCAGGCGTGCGGGAAGAAATTAGAGGAGAGAAATCGTATGTGGTGTAACGACGAGATGAGGTGAAACATTCGGCTCCAGTGTCGATGTTGCAGACATCCTTGGAAGGGGTATTCCTTCCTTGTAGAGGCATGTGTGCCTTGCAAGTGCCTGTTCTGGAGCTGTCGATAGTGCCAAAACAGATGTGAGTGCTCGCTTTTGGATCATATGTGCATTTCTCACCAGTGGATATTGACTGGCCTTGGAAGTCTCATTCAATGTTTCTCAATTGTTCCTGCACCCTTTATGGGATGTGATCGGAGTGACGAAGAGCACTAATACGTAATAGGAGACAATCACCAACTGCTTGCTGTAATTTCTTAGCAAATCATTGATCATGTTATTTGCAGATGACATGGAATGGAACTTCAACAAAAACTCAATATTAGAGATATACTTTGCTATGGAGGACCTGATGGGATCGATGTGAAACTTCTTCACCCTTTTTATATATTTCTACGTAATCTATATCCATCCTCCAAGTGATCCACATCGCTTTTGGTCACGAAGGCAAATCTGGGCTCACAGTTTCGTTTCATACCCTTATTTCTAGGCTTGCTCCTGATTTCAAAACAAAATATAATGTAAATACGTTGAATGATTATAGAAAAATCTAATGTGAGAAAGGTATTGATTATACAAAAATCTAATGCGAGAAAGGAAGCCTCGATTTGTAAGGTATTGATTAGCCTATGGAGAGAGATGTCATCACAAAGAAAGAAGAGGAAGAAACACTTAATAATGTGTTCTAAGTGTTTGAGCTAGAGGAATCTCAAGTATTAGACATGATATATCCTAAGAAAAGTGGATCCAATCCAAACCAACCACCCTATGAATTTTAAAAACCTAGAGCTAATCCCAACGTTTTATTCTACTTTTGAATTGAAAGAAACTTTTCTTAGTAGTTTGGGATATAGTAGTGTTGAAAACAAAATGAAGGTGGGAATACAAGTAGAAGTGGCATATGTTATGTTTGAATTTTAGCTCAAGTAGGGGAGTAGGCCTAATTATTCAAACATGTCCATAAGGTTTTATCTTAGTGAACAACCCAACCAACGATATGGTTACAGTAGTTCCAAGAACTTTATGAAGAGTGATGGTGATGAAAAACCACATCGATTCTTATGTGGATTCATTTGGAGGGTGAAAAGGATTGTAGTGCTAGTTTCTAAGTTGATAAAGTTCCTAACCACAAAGTGGGGGAAGCTTCTCTAATGGTGCGTGAAGTTCATATAGATTTATCCCTAGGATGTAGCTAAGTCCTTAAATGAATTAAAGGAGATATTTATGTCTAAGTTATAGAGGCTAAACATTGAACAACAAAAAATCACTAAGTTGAAGGATTGTGCGATGTGGACAGCTTCATTTGTGAGGGAAAGCTTTCAGAAGCTTCCAGTGTATTATACTAAGCATGGAGAATATATGATTAAACAAGTAGTATTTGGAGAGCCAAGGTGCGCAGGGGCATAGCTTACTATCAATATAAGTGCACTTAAGAGCTTAGGTTATAGTTGAGAGCTCAACTATCAAATTCAAGGAGCCTACTCTCCAATTGGTTTAGCAGAAAATTACTCAGGAAAAGACAAAATCAACAAGTGATTGACACGCCCTCACAAATACTTCATGTTGAAAAAGGTAATGGATTAAGTTATGGATTCCAAACATACCATGATTTTGTTTCGAATCAAATTTTTAAATAGTGAGATATACATTCCCAAATTTTAAGACCTGATAACTATAATTATAAGCAATTTATTTAACTTACCTTTTTCAATATTAAATTAACTCTGAATAAATGCAATAGTCATGTTTGACGGTCCATAAAAAGTTAAAAAGTCAAAATATTAAAAAAAAAATGGCGTCAATTTCAATGACAAAGAACGATTACATAAACCCCATACTTCTTAATAGCATGGATTCCGAAATTTATAAATTTCCTGGATATAATAACTTATTCACAATGACATTTCATAAAAACTATGCGGAAATTATTGTCCCATAAATTATATTGTAATGGTTGCTAAAATATTGAATATATTAAATAAAAATCAAGAATTTTATTTAATTATTATTATTATTTAATTTTAAAGTTATGGTTAAGCTAGGCACTAAATTGGTGTAAAAAATTTTTTGTTTGTGGGATAAGTGACCCATTTTAGCGTAGTTATTTGACTGCTAAATTTAAGAAGGTATACATACTCTGTTAAATCTATAAAGGCCTCCTCTCATTTTGAACCTATACCTCTTAGCAAACAAAACTTACTCTTAACTGTTAAAATATGTAATTAACTCCCACATGCAAGTTAGATCTAGCCTTATTTTAGATCAATAAGACAATTGGGAGGTTCCTTCATTGATATAGATTCCTACCATGTCTTGTGAGAACATAACCAAGGGATGATTTGGTGGGAGAAAGTTTATTCAAAACAAAATGAAGGGGATATTATAGTTAATGGTGTATTATGCAAACAACTTATTC
Source organism: Pinus albicaulis (assembly GCA_034641835.2). Taxonomy (NCBI): domain Eukaryota; kingdom Viridiplantae; phylum Streptophyta; class Pinopsida; order Pinales; family Pinaceae; genus Pinus; species Pinus albicaulis. Next base: position 1,422,362,493 of record CM076578.1, read on the forward strand.
CCTTTATAGTTAATCAAAGTTTATTTGACAAAGCACCATGTAATCAAAGTTTATTTGTGGAGAAGACAAGCACCATGTAATCAAAGTTTATTTGACAAAGGGATTGATTATTGATTGATTGGTTCAAAGGAAAATATGTCAAGTTATTTATGGTTAGCACCTTCTCGTGCACTTTCCTAGAGACCTTGGCTCCTGATATTACTGGAATGGATGTGATGATACTACAGATCCTCTTGTTGAATTTGGTCAAATCCATTACAGAATTAAAATATGGAGGAGATGATCTTGAACACCTTTCAAGGAAAGTTGGTCAAATCCATTACATAATTACAATATGGAAGATCAAGGAAAAAATGGTGTACATCAAATACAACATAACATGTGCTCCCTTCTTAATTTGTATATATTAAACTGCCTTGTTAGAAGTAGCTCTGTGGTTTCACCACACCAGTCTTTGTGCCTTTTACATCTTTACATTGAGCCTGTGCAGATTCTACTCCATGAATCTTGTAGCTGAGTTGCACATTCTACAACTCAATTCCCTAGCATGGTACACTAGGGCCGCATGAAAGAGAAATAGCCACCTGTGTGGCTGGTAGAGGGGGAACTTTGAGGATCTCACTGCTCCACCTTCACAACTGGTATTGTCCATCATTGGGTCTTTCCAATTGCATACTCTATCATTAACTAGTTCAATTTCAAATTCCCAATTTCTTGCCAAAATAACGAGTGGTTGACTACCAATCGCCACGAGATAATACCAATGACTAACAAAGGCCGAATGAAGAGCACCAGAGAGAAATAAAGATAACAAATTCTCTCGTGAAAGCCAAGGAAATCGATGTAGACCAATAACCATTTCGAACAACAAGTTATTGATCTGCACCTTGCTCACATAATCACATCCTTAGTTAATTGCCTCCATAATGTTTCAAAGCTTGCGCAAAAGCAAATGATTCTTCCCTGGCATGTCTGGACCTTGATGGAAGAGCTCGGTTGCAAGAGAGAATTTCAAGGAATCGACCTCGGATAAGTCAAACCACTACACAAATCTCTCATCCAGAGCCCGCGAGCTCAATGGAACCTCTCAATCACTGAAGAAGTAGAGCAATATCGAGACCTAGAAGGAGCCTTTACTAATACTAATAATTTTAATTAAAAATATAATTCATTTATTTTTTATATCACTATAAAACATATAATAAAATAAAATAAATAAAAAATTTGAGTGATTTAATACTTATTATAAATTAATACCTTTAAGTTATATAAATATATCACATTTATCCACATCACCTCATAATTCCTCATAACCTTTTTCTTTGCAAGATGCTTAAAAAATAAAGGAAAAGAACAACTACCATATATTCGAGCAACCAATGCGCTCTTAGAGTCTTTATTATGCAGCATTCCTTAGACTCATCCCAAATGTTCTAATCAATCCATATTTTTATTTGAAATTTTATAAAATGTTTCATATTGTTTTTCACCTATATTTTTATACATCTTAAAATCAGTTGACTGGTAAATCATCCAAAATATGTCACCTGATATGGCTGCGTGAGTTCATTGATTGTCCAGGTTCGGGAACGTGCAAAAGTTCGACGACGTGAAGGGATGGACACACCATATATCCTGAGTGGGGATGTGAGTGGAGTTAGAGGTTTAGGGGGTTAAATGGGTTAGGCGTTTAGAGGTTTAGGGGGTTAGGGGATTTAGAAGTTAAGGATTTTAGGGGTTAGGGTTTTGGGGGTTAAATGGGTTAGGGTTTTAGGGGTTTAGGGGGTTAAATGGGTTAAGGGTCGAGAATTAGGGTAATTGTGAGGGCATGATAACTAAGGAGTTTCGGTGCATGCTAAGGATTGAAAAGGCATGCTAACACATGCCAAAAAGTGTTGGGCACAACATTTGGGTTGGGCACAACATTGATTTTCCAATGACTTGGTTGGGTTCCCAAGTCGCAAAAAAAGTAAGGCTATCTATGACGGCATGAAAGCTAAGGAATACCAAGGTGTGGCAGGGAATGCCTAGAACTACTAACACATGCTAGGAAGTTCCAAGGCATGATAAGCATTCCAAGATGTGCCAGGTGCCAGGGTGTGGCATGAACACATCCTAGGGAGTGTGAGGGCCAAGTGTCAGGGAAACACAAGGGAGCACTAGTTTCAAATGCATGGAAATGAAGTATTAGCCAGTTCCAGGTGTGCTAAGAAGGGAGTGACACAGTATTATAGGAAGTGCCAAGGCATGTTAGAGTGCTATGGAAGCATACAAAGATGTTCCAAGTTCCAAGGTGTGCCAATGTGTGCTAAGGAGTGTTAAGGAGTGCCAGGAAAACATAACAGAGCACTAGGTCAAAATGCATAAATGAATGAATAAGAGTGTGTGACAGGGAGTGTTAGCGAGTTTTAGGTATCTCGAGGAGGGAGTAACATGGTATGATAGGGACCCCGATAATTTTTTTCCATGGAGAATTATTTACGTTGTATCCATTGCATTAAAGCAAGAGGTCTGTTAATGATTTTTTGTATGTGTTTATAAATTGGAAGAGACCTTAAAATCTACCTCACCAATCTGACCACAATTGGTGAGTGCAAGCATTTGCGAAATGGCATCATGAGTGGCACCTTTTCCAAAAGAGATTATTCATTTACATTACAATATATACAACATGTAGTTAGAGTTCCATCCATGTTAGCGCACACACCTGATGGTATAAGTCCTTAAACTGGTACAAAAAAAATGATTTTATATATTCACATATGGGACAGTCACAAGATGTAAACAAAATCACATACTTATCGAAATCCTCAACTAGGAATATGCTAAATTGCTTCAAAATGTGCTTGCAACTAGGTAGGAATCAAAGACAATCATAATGGGTTAAGGGGATCTAAGAGAGAATTATGTAAGGAGCTTCTTCTAGGTAAAGGAAATTGGTATTACTATTGTTAAAGGGGGTGGCCTACAAGGATACATTGGTAGCTATTGATGCAAGAGCATAATTTCAAAAATTTATTTCAAAATTTGTATTTGTCCTCCAGAAGGTCTTAGAGATTTATAGGAGGAAGTTGGTTTCCTTGTTGCCCTATAATTTTGTAGAATTTCTAGTTTCATATTTGGGATAGGAAATTTTAGTAATTTTAGGCATAAGTTAAGATGTTGTTTGATTTTTAAGGCCTCCTAGTCATTTGGAAAGTTTAGTTTTATGATTAGGATTACTTCTGGCATCCTATGTATTTTTCAAACTCCAATACACCAAGGAAAATATGTGGAGGACATTTGGGGGAAGTGTGATTTTCCATAAAATGTAGATCGGATTTGGGGAACTTGTAGCTCTTTTCCTTGGACCCTACTAGTTCTTAGAGGTTGTATTTGGAGCGGTTAGTAGGAAAAAGCATAATATTCCCAAGAATATTAGTGTTGGAGCACCTGTGGTTTGGGAGAAAGGATAAGGGGTTCTAGGAGTTAAGGGGTTTAAGGGTTTAGGAGCAAGGGGTTAAGGGTAAAGGGTAAAGGGTTAGGGCTTATGGGATTTAGAGGTTAGGGGGTTGAGGTATAGGGGGTTTAAGGGTTATAGGTTAATGACTTAGTGGTTAAGGGATTCAAGGGTTAAAGATTAACCATCAAGGGCTTACATGTCAAGGGATTTAGGGGTTAAGTGTCTAATGGTTATGGTATTTAGGTGTCAACGAGTTAAGGGGTTAGGGGTTAATGATTTTAGGGGTTAGGGGTTATGGGTTAAGGGTCAAGGTTTAAGAGGATATGGGATTAGGGTTTATGGGGTTCAAGGATTCTAAGTTAGGGGTTAGGGGTTAGTGGCTTTGGGTTTAAGGGATCAAGGGGTTAATTTGTTATGAGTTATGGGTGTAGGGGTTAAGGGATTGTGGCTTTGGGGTTAAAGGGATAGGTATTTTAGTGGTTATGGGTTAAGTGTGTATGGGTTGTGATAATGTGGCCCCTAATCCCCTTGTCAAAACTATTGGGGTTTCCCCTATAAATTTCTCTCATTGCCTTACCTATAGGTCCCCTACCCCCTATCTCATAAGGCCCTAAGGCTCCTTCTCATTCTCTAATGTTAGGATTATAGATCTCAGTAAACCATGCTCGAACCTCTCACTTCTACCCATCCATGCTACCCTTATGTCCCCTTGCCCCGTTCAATACACCAAAAGATCCCCATCCCCCAAAATTCATGATAATTGAACATTTGGAGGCGATAATTTAACAACAAATTCACAACTAGTCCATTTATAATGGTGTCTTGGAGCTATTAGATGTCATTTCATTGAGCTACAGTGATAGGTGAGAGTTATGCATAGCTCACTAAAGGTGTATCAAGAGGCTATTAGTCTATTGGCTATAGAATTTGACTCTTTTTATTTGTAACTTAGCGAAATGGAAAAGATGTGGAGACAATCTCCATTCTTCTTCTTTCATCGGGCCATGTAAAATAAATGAAGCAAATAGTCTCAACCCCTTGGAGAAGGAAAGTTGAGAGCAATAATTAGCATAATTAGCATGAACAAACAAAGAATCCAATGAGTTAAGTTTAGAGGCATCTCCCTTTGTAAACAAGCATCCATAAGCTTGTTAGTGTTAGTATGAATCTTTACTAGAGGTTGAGTAGTCTTCACATCACCAACCACATCCAATTGAAAGGTACCAACCCCTACAATAAAAATGATGTCTCCAACTAAGGTGTAGTTAATACCAATAATATCACCTTATGAATCTATTACAATATGATTTGGAAAGTACATTTCCATACATGTGTGAAAGAAACAATCCATTTGGTTAGCAAAAGGAAGTCTTTTTTAAGACCTCCAGAAACCCCCTTGAAGGAGACAAGAAGGGTTTGAAACCATATAATACAAGTCGATCTATGAACCCTATTTCTGATGTTTTCTATGCATGTGTTTGTTCACTTGGTTTGACATGTGATAGACAATATATGAAGCCTTTTTTTCCACATATCATCTTCATTAGATATCATGTTTCTAAGAATGAAGTGTCTCGATTAGAGTTAAAGTTCCTATTTTAGTTTGTTGTCTTTTTTTGTCTTTTAGAGTACAAATATTTTTGGTATATTGTGCTAAGGTAGTTTGGCTTTCAAATATTCAAGGAATATGTGAGCTAATATAAGAAAATATTGTAATATTTGAAATAACATGATGAACTATTTAGCACAATTTATGGTGTTGGATTGATTGAGATGTTTATTTTTGGATGGATGGATGTACATCTCTTTAGCTAATAGACAAAACTCATTAAGCATTGTTGCAAGTATGTTATTGACATGTTGAAGTGCCATTGAGACTTAGAGGTAGAAGATTTAGACTTGTATGTTTTCACCTATCCGGGTGTGATGATACCTTGTGGAGGTAAGAAAAATTTCCATTTTTTTAACTCTTGGATATATTCTATACGCTCTTGAGAGAATTTCAACCTTTTAAATAAATTACAAACAAATGTACATTCATGCAATAATTACTAATTGATTTGGGGGTGACTCAACAAATTGTAGCATGTTGGCTTGTTGAATTTGTTAGCAAGTTAATTAGGGCTTGATAAATTTGTAAGCTTCAGTGGGATTTATTGCGGTTCTATGTGTTTTAGAGAAGCAAGTTTGGAGTGGTGGTTGTGCTTCCTTTATTGAATTTTATTTCTTTGGTTCTTCTTCTTGTGCATGCCCACTGTGGTATATTCTCGTTAGTGGTTAAGGGGTTAGGGATTGGGGGCTTAAGGGTTAGGGGCATAATGAATTAGTATTTAAGGGATTAGGGATTGGGGTTAGGGGAATAATGAGTTAGTGGTTAAGGGGTTATCGATTGGGGGGTTAGGGATTAGGGGATTTAGGCGCATTTAAGGGTTAGAGGAATAATGAGTTAGTGGTTAATGGATTAGGGGCTTAGGGGTTAGGGGATTTAGGCATAGTTAGGTGTTAGGTGAATAATGAGCTAGTGGTTAAGGGATTAGGGATTAGGGGCTTAGGGCTTAGTGGATTTAGCAGTTAAGGATTTTAGGGGTTAGGGGTGAGGGGTTAATGGGTTAATGGTTAAGCGTTAACGATTTATGGGTTTAGGGGTTAAGGGGTTAGGGGTTTAGGTGTTAGTGGTTTATGTGTTTAAGGGTTTAAAGGTTTAGGGTTTAGGGGTTAAATGGGTTAGGTTTTTAGGGGTTTAGGGGGTTAAATGGGTTAGGGGTTGGGAATTAGGGCTTCAGGGGTTAGGGGTTAAGGGTTAGACGTTTAGGGTTTATGGGTTTAAATGGGTTTAGGAGTTTAGAGGTTTAGGGGGTTAGGGTATTTAGTAGTTAAGGATTTTAGGGGTTAGGGGATAAGGGGTTAGAGGTTAAGGGGTTAGATGTTTAGGGGGTTAGGGGATTTAGCAGTTAAGTATTTTAGGGGTTAGGGGTTAGGTTTTGGGGGTTAAATGGGTTGGGGTTTTAGGGGTTTAGGGGGTTAAATGGGTTAGGGGTCGGGAATTAGGGTTTAAGGGGTTAGGGGTTAAGAGTTTAGGGGGTTTAATGGGTTAGGGGTTTAGGATTTAGGGGGTTAAATGGGCGAGGGGTTATAGTCATTTCTTAGGTGAACAAGGCACAATCTAGTTGTAGTAACCGTAACTTGGTCAAGTTATTATAGTCAAGGCAAGACTTGGTTGGGTTCCCAAGTTCCAAAAAAGTAATGGTAATTGCGAGGGCATGATAACTAAGGAGTGACAATGTGTGCCAAGGAATGAAAAGACATGCTAACACATGCCATAAAGTGTCAATGGATGTCGAGGAGTGTTAGGGTGTGTCAAGACATTGCAAGGGAGAACTAGGTCAAAATGCATGGAAATGAACAAATAAGAGTGTGTGCCAAGTAGTGTCAACGAATTCCAAGTGTCTCAAGGATAAAGTGTGTTAGGGGAAGGTCAGAATAAGACTTGTAGGAGGTAAGGCTATGGTTAAATAAAGGGTTGGACAAAGTAGTTTCAGACAAAGGGAAACTTTGGGCTGGGCACAACATCAATTTTCCAATGACTTGGTTGGGTTCCCAAGTCACAAAAAAAGCAAGGTTATCTATGACGACATGAAAGCTAAGGAATACCAAGGTGTGTCAGGGAATTCCTAGAAGTACTAAGACATGTTAGGCAATTCCAAGGCGTGATAGGCATGCCAAGATGTGGCAGGTGCCAATTTGTGGCATGAACACATGCTAGAGAGTGTGAGGGCCAAGTGTCAGGGAAACACAAGGGGGAACTAGTTTCAAATGTATGGAAATGAAGTATAAGCCAGTTTTAGGTGTGCTAAGAAGGGAGTGACATGGTATTCTAGGAAGTGCCAAGGCATGTTAGAGTGCTAGGGGAGCATACAAAGTTGTTCCAAGTGCCAAGTTGTGCCAATGTGTGCTAAGGAGTGTTAGGGAGTGTCAGGAAAACATAACAGAGGCGCACTACGTTAAAATTCATAAATGAATGAATAGAGTGTGTGACAGGGAGTGTTAGCGAGTTTTAGGTGTCTCGAGGAGGGAGTGACATGGTATGATAGGTAGTACTAAGTCTTGTTATAGTGTCAGGGCGACATGCATCCAAGATTTTATATATTCACATATGGGATAGTCACAAGATGTCAACAAAATCACATACTTATCGAAATCCTCAACTGACAATATGCTACATTGCTTCTTAATGTTCTTGCAACTAGGTAGGCATCAAAGACAATCATTGCAATGGGTTAAGGGGATCTAAGAGAGAATTATGTAAGGATCAAGTACCTTCTAGCTGGTAAAGGACATTGGTATTACTATTGTTAAAGGGGGTGGCCTACAAGGATACATTGGTAGCTATTGATGCAAGAGCATAATTTCAACAATTTATTTCAAAATTTGTATTTGTCCTCCATAAGGTCTTAGATATTTTTAGAAGAGGAAGTTGGTTTCCTTGTTGCCCTATAATTTTGTAGAATTTCTAATTTCATATTTGGGATAGGAAATTTTAGTAATTTTAGGCATAAGTTAAGATGTTTTTTATTTTTATTTTTAAGGCCTCCTAGTCATTAGGAAAGTTGAGTCTTATGATTAGGATTACTTATGGCATCCTATGTATTTTTCAAACTCCAATACACCAAGGCAAATATGTGGAGGACATTTGGGGGAAATGTGATTGTCTATGAAATGTAGATCGGATTTGGGGAGCTTGTAGCTCTTTTCCTTGGACCCTACTAGTTCTTAGAGGTTGTATTTGGAGCGGTTAGCAGGAAAAAACATAATATGCCCAAGAATATTAGTGTTGGAGCACCTATGGTTAAAACATGAGATTCAAAGTTCAAATCCCCTTGAGTTGCCAACCAAAAAATAATATTTTTTTATCTATATATTTATTAAATTTTTAGAATGTGGTTTAATGAAAAAAGAAAAATATAATATAAAAGAAATAAATATGACATGATTAAATTTCATGTGGTTTGAATATCTATTTTCAAAAATAAAAAATATAATTTTATCCACTATCCACTCATGGATATTTCAATGCAAACTTCCTAATGCTAATGATTTTGTCTTAATTGCTAACTATCTTAAATGGGTTTCGTCTTAATGGTCATTGTCTTAAGTCGCCATTGTCTTAAATATAAAGTTCCGTCTTAAATATTTTTGTCTCAAAGTGCTTTTGTCTTAAATCTAAAATTTTGTCTTAAAATATTTTTGTCTCAAATTGCTTTTGTCTTAAAATATATTTGTCTCAAACTACTTTTGTCTTAAATATAAAGTTTTGTCTTAAAATATTTTTGTCTCAAACTCGTTTTGTCTTAAATATAAAATTTTGTCTTAAAATACTTTTGTCTTAAATTTTTTTGTCTTAAATATTTTTGTCTCAAATTGTTTTTGTCTTAAATATAAAGTTTTGTCTCAAATTATTTTTGTCTCACACTATTTTTGTCTTAAATTTTATATTGAAGACAATTCAATTGATATTAAATTTTAATATAAAATAACTAAAATAAAAAGTGACTTTTTAAGACAAAAGATTTTTTTTGTCTTAAACAAATGTCTTAAAATGCCCTTGGTGTGTAGTAGTGTCACTGAAAAATTCTTCATTACTTCCATGGGCAATACCATGAGAAACTTCTTATTGACAACTTTAAAAGTTGGCTTATATTTCTTACATCCATATTTTATTTTTTATTGTTCATTTTCATTCATCATCATCCTTCAAAATCACATTCTTTGTTTCACATTCCTCGTTCTTATTTTCTCATTAGTAAAGGAGTTCTACTATCCATAATTTATTTTTTCATCACATTCCTTGTTTTTATTTTCTCATCTAGTAAACGAGCTCTATTATCCATAACTTATTTTTTCAATTTAACAGTTGATTTCTTGATGGACTGGCCTTATTGACCCAACCTGCTTGTTGAAAATGAATTCATCTTTCAAGACAATTATTCTTCAATATTTGCAGTGCCATTTATTCTAGTCACGTGTTAGGTGAAAGTTTAATTGCACAATTTTTTTCTTAAACTGATTATCTCTTCTAGGATATGTTTGGTGCTACTCCCTTATGGCCTTTGAAGTTACAAGAGAAATTGTAAATAGAACTTTCTCTTTTATTTCTAGCTTTCCAATCAAGAAATCTCTAAAATGCATAATGCAACAATTCTATCCTCATGATATTGCCACTCCCCCTATGAAGTTCTCACTAGTATCTATTTAATTGTTGAATCTATTTGTATATGTTTTTGTTTTCTTTATGTTCCCCATTTCAGTATGATCTCATACACAACTTTGATCTCACCATGTTCATGATCATCTAAGGAAATTTTATGGGCAGCTCTCCTCTGGGATGTTGCTTCTCTTTGTGAAAATTCCTAGATCCTAGATCTAAGAATCCCTACTGCAACCACTGAACTACTTCTCCTACTTGTAAATTCAGATTTAACAAGTTATTAATAGATTACTTCTAGAAATAATAAAGCAATTACGGAAGCAACCTTCACTCATTAAAATACATTTGTGAAAAGGAAACTGAGCAAGAAAGAATAATGCAAACACAAAACACCATTATTTTTGGACAAACATCCCTGAAAAAAACCCGATGCGGGAAAACTAGTGCAGCAGATCTGACAGTTTATATATTATGCATGAATACAAGTTTGAGATGCATTTTTGGATATATATGTATAGAATATGACTGACAAGAAAGTTAGTGAGATAAATCTCACTCTAATCTGGAAGCTCGATTGACCAACAACCCCGAATCTGCAGGCCCTCTAGTGCTCTATGCAATCACTATGTATTCTCAAAGTCACACTGCATGGCTTTTGCGTGGCTGGTCTTTTGTTGGCTGGATCTACCATTTTTTCCTCTTCCGATCTCACACCCCGACTCTCCAGCGTTGAGTTTGGCTGACCCTCAACTGAATCTAAAAATTCCCTTGAATTTGCAGTGTTGCCTCTACATGGGACTGTGTTGGCTCTGCATAGCTACTATGCTGCCTCTAGTGATCTTCTCTCTGCTTTTTCTTCTATGTATTCTCTGACTCAGGAAAATCTCCAACCAAAATTATTTCCCCTCACCACAATCAAGAATCACTTAAATCTGATCTTTGTCCGAGCACTTGCTCCATTAGAATAAATTTATCTCTAGATCCTCTTGGTGTATCTTACAAACAACCCTCAAGCCTTCCTTTATAGTCTTCTCACTGACAAATCAATGTCACAGATTATATCTCCAATCAATGACTAATATTAAATTAGACTTGATCTGATTTTTATAGAAGTTTCACACACAATTTACATTAATACTGATTAATTATTTTAATTTCCTAAGTTAAAATTAGGGTCCTCATAAAAAATAATTATTTTTTCTTATAAAATTGATTCTGGGTGGAATTTCCCAAAACGATATATGGGTTATCTGTAATGCATGTATCTAAGCCTCTCCACAAAATTTTGGGCTTAGAGCACCTTCGATGCTACCAAAATTCAACACTCCCTCTTAGCGAGGAGTGTTCTCTGACATATATGCCCTATTGCATACTGATTTTTTTCTGAAGCATCTCCCTTTGCGTTGATGATGTATGATAGGTTTCCCATCAACCACTGCACTGATGCTAACCCTGCCATGATCAGCATTGCATCCATATTAAAACTCCCCCTCAAATGTTGTATCTGTTGCTAGCACTGTCACTGCTAAATCTGCACTGCAACTTAGCTGCTGAGAGAAGCAACTAAAAATGTCCAAATCCTGAACAAGTGTTCAGTGATGCATCTCGGTGCTAAAGACACTGACTACTGATAGCTACTGCATTTTCCCTCCAATGCACTGCCTTGTTGTTTCTCTACACTGTGATGCGTTGTTGTTGCTCTACACTATGTTGTGAGACTCTGCGCTGGGCTGTTGCTGCTCTGCACTACGTTGTGCAACTCTGCACTGTGTTGCTACTACTCTGCACTATGCTGCTGCAACTCTGTTATGCGTTGCGCAGAAGTTGGCGCTGCTAACCACTGCATCTATCATCTCTCCACTCCTCTGAACCGAGTGAAAAATCCTCCATCCTGCTACTATTGATTATGGGCACCCATAGAAATATTGTGATTTGAGAGGTGGACTCCTCTAGGATCCTTCCCAGCTGAAGTTCTTGTGAACTTACAGCTTAATTTTGCCCCGTCTCCCTCCTGGATATGTGTGGGCACTCATGGCATACTCATCGCGAAGACAATAGATTCTTGCATTCCAGATCACGTAGTTGGAGGCTCCCTCCAACTGGTCCTGATATCTAATCCCGTGAGCTTCCATGGTCGTCAAATCTGTCGAATATCCTCTTCTTCCCCCTTTGCATAACAATAGATAGGATTACGCACTCCTTGTGGAGATCTTAGATTTGCTGCCCAGATCTTTTGCTCAAATTGGAAAAAATGAAATTCCCCAGCTAGCCTACTTCTTGAGAGAGAAAATTCCCTCATTTTGTTGCTTCTTCCTCTCCTGACACTTTCCTCCCAGCAAAAAAAAAAAATCTGCCTGCAGAACTGCGTCCCACCAGCTCTGCGTTGAGACTCTGTGCTACTCCCTATGGCTCGGAAAAATTCTGATCTGGATATCTTACCTCTCTGTCAACTCACTCCGATAGAGATCTACCAAGAAACTTTAGCCTTCAGGATTGGACTGTGTAATCCCTATGGGGATTCAAACTACTACTTTTTGCAGCTTTTTAGCCTCCATCATGTGTTGGATCTACTCTTCCAATTTCACAATGCAAGCTTTGATACCATGTGAAAATTCCTAGATCCTACACCTAAGAATCCCTACTGCAACAACTAAACTACTTCTCCTAGTTGTAAATTTAGATTTAACAAGTTATTAATATATTACTTCTGGAAACACTTAAGTAGTTACTGAAGCAAAATTCACTCATTAAAATAAATTTGTGAAAAGGAAACTAAGCAAGAAATAATAATGCAAACACATGACACCATTATTTTTGGACCAACGTCCCTAGAAAAACACAATGCGGGAAAACTGGTGCAACAGATCTAAGGGTTTATATATTATGAAGTAAATTTATAAATACAAATATGAAATGCATTTTTGGAAATATATGTAGAGAATATGACTGACAATAACGTTAGTGAGAGAAATATCACACTGATCTGGCAGCCAGATTGACCAGCAACCTCAGATCTGTAGGCCATCCACTGCTCTGTGCAGTCTCTCTGTCACTCTATGTGGGGACTGTGTGGCTTATACGTGGCTAATCTTCTGCTGGATGGATTTTCCCTTTTGGACTCTTCCAATCTCAAACCCTAACTCTCTGGCGCTGAGTCTGGCTGACCCTCAATGGAATCTCACAATTCCCTTGAAGCTACAGCGCTGCCTCTGCGTGGGATTGTGATGGCTCAGTGTAGCTACTATGCTGCCTCTACTGATCTGCTCTCTGCCTTCTATGTTGTGTATTCTACGGCTCAGGAAAATATCCAATAGGAATTACTACCCCTCACTGCAATCAAGAATCACTTAGATCTGATTTTCATCCGAGCACTAACTCTGTCAAAATAATTTGATCTCTAGATCCTCTCTGTGTACCTTACAAATGACCATCATGCCTTCCTTTATAGTATTCTTGTTAACAAATCAACAACCGAGATTAGATCTCCAATCAATGACTAAGATTAATTAGACATGTTCCTTTTTTTTTCTAGAAGTTTCACCCATAATTTACATTAGTACTGATTAATTATTTTAATTTCCTAAGTTAGACTTAGGGTCCTCATTAAAAATAATTATTTCTCTTATAAAACTGTTTCTGGGTGGAATTTCCCAAAATTATTTCTGGGTTATCTGTAATGTATGTGTCTAAGACTATCCACAAAATTTGTGGCTTAGAGCACATCCGATGCTACCAAAATCAACACTCTTGTAACACTGGTTGTATGACTTCCTTGCTTCCTAGAGAAGCTCCCCCTGGACCATTATGACTTCAATATGTCATTGAAGTAATGAGATGCTCCTTCGTATTCCTCTTCAACACTTTATTGGGATTCCTACTGTCTGCATTTCTTTTTTATTCATAATTTGGTATACTTTGTTTGGGTTCCATCATCTGTCTAGAGGTCTTTAATGAATATGGAAGCTTGTAGTCATTGGCTTTGTGTCCAAAGTTGTGACATAAATAACACCTTATTTGACCAAGAAAATTTGGAAAATGTTTGTATCTTATTGATTCATTTCTATTTTTTATATACATTTGACATTCAATAGATTTATGTCCAAATCCATTGAAAATGTAACAATAACCATAAAAATGATTTGTATACCTAATGCATAATTGTCTATGTGTTTGATTTCTTGAGGGAGCCTCCTTATTTGTTGCATCTTGTGATGATTAGTTTTGATCTATTTGTTCTTACAATCTATTTCCACATGACCATGTTCATAGCAAGAAAAACATGTGATGGCTTTTTCAGGAGCAAAGAATCTCCTTTGAGATCTTCCGAACTTGTTCAACTCATTTTTATGAGAGAATGATTTTCTTGCAGTGAACCCTTTCTTCATCTCATTCATTGGCTTCTTATATTGCTACTTATTTTTTTTATTCTTCTTTATTAATATCGGTGCTTTTATTTTCTCCTACAGGTATTTTTAGAAAAAATTCATTATCATTTTCATGTATGCTCTTTTTGAGTACTTCATGGAGGCAAACTCCTCTTCTAGCTTCTTACACAACTTGTTCTTTTCACCCAACTGTCTTCTAGCTGAAATAATCCCAGATTCTAATCTTGTACATTGCATCTCTTTCTCGTTTAGTTGATTATTCATCATCTCTTCTATTCTCCTTACTGCTTCAATCTGTGTCTTCAAACTGAAAATTTCCTCGTTGTACTTATGCTCTCTCTCATCACATATTTGCACCAGTTTCTTTACATCTTTGTTTTCATTTTTCAATATTTCTATTTCAGTCAAGGTTATGTCAAGCTTGGATTTTCCTTCAACCATATTTTCTTCATGGCAATCAGGTTCATTCAAACTATCAGAGAGCTCATTTGACTAAATATTTTCGTTTTGACAAGGATATTTATTCTTCCTGTTTATGTTATCATTCTTGAAAGTGAAACTACTAGTGCCACATTTTTCTTTAGCATTCCATTATTGTTCTTTCAAAGAGGGAGAGTCTTTGGAGTAACCATTACACACAAGCTTCCATACACCAGGTCCATAAGTTATCAATTCATATTTGACCTTATCTCTCCATTCATGAAAGTTTGCTACACTCAACACAGGTACACTTTGATAGTCCATGACTCAACCAAACCTACCTTCAATCTGTTAGGCTTATACAGAAGGAACCTGATTTAATACCAATTGATGAAATATTGACTAAACTAAGAGGGGGCGTGAATCAGTTTGGTCCATTCATGGACATTAAAATTGTTTTTATTAAAATCATTAACTGAAAAATTACATGAGAAACTTTAAAAATAATGACCAACAAATTGAATATGTGAACACCAAGTAATAAGCAGACGAATACATCACATCAGCATATAATAACAATGCATAGGGACAACAGCTATAAGTTGAAACCCATAAGGGAAAAAGCCACGCTTTTATCACTGTTGTGGTGCAAAGGAAAGCCCATACTCATTACATCTGATTTTTTGTAGGCTCCAACCTACAGGAGGTTTCTACCTCAATTTTCTACAAACTACAACATGCAAGGAATATCCAACTACCATATGTTTTCTATAGGCTACAACACACAAGAGGCTCCTACCTAAACCTACTGCAACTGAATATTTATCAAGACACAACTTGAAAGGAGACTGCAATCCCCTCATACAAAATGAAAACAATATGTTGATTTACCTGATCATCAATTATGCATACCTCCATCTTTACTTACACATATTTTCCCCTTCAAATCTGCTTCACATTAGCTTCATATGTACCGAGTAACTAATGCATAATACATCAATCAACTCTCTCACATTCTCCCACTCTCTAACCATTTTATTCCCTCCAAAATCAAATCTTTTATAAATACAATTTTCTGGTTGTTTGTATTCCACATAAGAATATGAAGTGAACAGGCTTGACTCTTTGCCTTCCACTCATTCATTTCCAAAATCTTCATATTATAACATAAAATAAAAAATCCATCCAATATTAATTCCAACCACATGTAATGATTAAATGCGTCAACCTAATGAAAACATGAAATAAAACTATTTGTCATTAATGCATCACAGCAATTTTTCAACATCTTTGCCTTTTCCTTGGAGTCTTGCCTTTGCATCACAACAATTCATCTCAATCAACAATTTCACATCACAACAAAATCTTCAATATAGCAATCTCTGCAACATTATCAAAACATTTAAATGTATCACAATTCCTCCTCCTTATTTTTCTCCTTTGCATGGTTCAATCTTGTGATGCTCCTTTGCTTGCTGCTCCTTTCCTTTCTATTCCTTTTCTTGTTGCTCCTTGCCTTGCTACTCCTTTGCTTTCTTCTCTTTTTCTTTGTTGATATTTTTCCTTGTTTACCTTGTTGTTGCTCTTACATACCTTGTTTCTACTCATTGTCTTTGATGTTGCTCCTGTATGCCTTTGCTGATCTCGATTTGCTCATTTTTCTCCTTTGCCATCAATGAAAATATTGTCAACAACTCTAAGTGTCCAAGAGTGAGAGAGAGAGAATAATGAGAGAGATAAAAAATGTGAGAAAAATATTTCCAACTGATCCTCATATGCCTTTTTATCAATGAGGCCTCTATTTTCTTCATTTTCCATTATTTTCCTTCATTCTCCTCCTCACATGCAACCTGTGACTTTTCACCTTCCTTTTCTCCTATTTTCCATTATTTTCATAAATAAATGTGCCAAAAATGCCATTTTTCCTTTCCAAAGCCTTTTCTAATTTCTTTAGCCATAATAAACCAAATTAACACCCAATAGGATGTTTTTCCCAACATTCATCTTGGAATAAGTGTCCCATCGACCACGGTTATTATTTTTAACTTTTATTACATGGAATTTTCACCAACGATGTTACAACTCCTTTTGTTCTTTAACCTCCTCCTTTTGCAGTTCTGATGAGGATGCCTCCATGGGATAGTAATAAATTTGGAATATCTTCAAATCAAATTCCTAATCCATCTTCTCATTCTTCTTCTGCTTTTCATGATTCAGACTCAATGGAGGAAATTCCTTAATGGCTCATGAAACCTATGATGAAGACTAACTCCTCCATTCCGCAAGAAGATGCCACTATTAATAACTCTAGTCTCGAATATGATCTAGATTTATGTTATCCTCTATCATCTACATGCCATGAATCTTTGAACCGTGACCCACTCGATCGATTTTCTCCACCAGCTAGTTTTTTACACTCTCTTGATTTTCAAGTGTCTGTTCCAAATTGAAATCAGGTTCAAGATAGTCTTATTAGATAGGTAAAGGAGTAGGAAGGTGAAGATGCTTTCAATATTTATTCTCTTTTTCAAAATCCTCCATGTGAAGATGATGCATTTACACTCTTGGAGGATTTTCAATATACTATTCTCGGTAATGAATCAAATGAAATCAACTCTTCCAATCAATCTATAGCCCTAGGAAGCAATCATTCCAATGATGATGACTATGTTTATGTGTGCGATCATGTATGTCATGATTTACCAAATTAACCTTTGGTTTCTCATGAAGATTTTACTTTAGATCCAGAACCTGATTCGGTCAAAGAAGATGTGCTTATCAAAACTTCCTCTTCATATCACTATACCTTATGCTTTATCATTTGTGATGCATCTACTAGAGAAGAAGATACTCCATGCACTTTATGCTCCTCATCTGATGAGTTAACCTCTCAATTGAAACAAGGTGGTGAGATTATCCATGATGAAAATTAAAACAATCAAATCATTGAGTACTCTTTCCATCCATCATCATCTCTTCTTTCATGAACACAACTCTCCAGACCAACTTTCTCTTGAAATATTTCTGATTCATATATCTTCAGATTTTTGATCAGATGGATATTTCATCCTAAGTAATTTGGTTCTTGAAGTTGAAAATTTTGATCAAACTAGCGATAAAGATGGATGCCACCTGGTTAATAGGGATCTCATCAAAATTAGTGAAAGAAGTTATCCTCACACAATGCATGATCTGGTTCAATCTTCAGAATGATATTTTACAATCCTTGAAATTTTTGGGACTTTCTAGGAAGTCAAGGCACCTCAACTTTCGTTGATGGTTATGTGAGAATCTTGTAACTCTAGCAAGACCCCCGAAATGAGTTAGGTATGGTTTTCTTTGCGAAACTCTTCTTTCTGCATGGTTTCGATCGATGTAAATTCTTTCTTGAAATATATTCGGCATTACGTATATGATCTTTCAAACTTTCAAGATTTGGTTTCTGATTGGATTCAAGTTTCTATTTCAGATGACTCATATTCATGCAAATATCCTCTATCAAACTCGAGTTTGGAATATGTATCTCTCATAAAATCATGGAATTGTGAATTTGATTATTTTGAAGAGTATCTTTGGCCAAAGGAGTCATACCTTCCACACTCTTTTGAAAACAATGAGCTCTTGATCCTGCTTATGAATATTTTGATGCTAATATTTTTCTTCATCACAACTGAAATCCCCTTGATTTTCAGTGAATGCATGTATTATTTGATGAATGAAATTCTTCTACACCTGTTTTATGCTAACTGGTTTTAAGTGTTTGTTATACTAGCATTCATTTTTACTCATTTCAAGGATTACGATGCTAGGGAAAGATGTAGCTAGTTAAAAGAACATGGTTTTTTAGAGTCATTACGTGAAAAAGATGATTCTATTATGAAAAGAATTTGTGATACTGTTCAAATTGATTTATCTTTGGTAATTACAAATTAGGAATATGATTATTTAATCAGGCTATCTGATTATGATTTTGTTTATGATGGCTTTCATTCAATTTACTCTTTCCTCATCAATACATCCAATGAAATTCATTTTACATCCTTTGATTTTTATGGTTTAACATATCACTATCCAGGTACTTGTCAAGCAGTTTAGGCACTTCTTCACTCATGGGTGGTTATTTCAAGTCCTCATCGTCTTGACATGCATGTTGAATATGATCAGATATATTGTCCCTCATGATATTATCATCATAATCCTGTGCCTCTAATCGAAAATCTATATTTTCAAATATTTCTGAGTTTTCAAGAGGATTATCATGAATTTTACGATCCAATCACTGAATGATTGGAACAGTCTTACCTCAAAAGATCTGTCACAAATAAAAGATTTCGATATTTCCTCGCGCTTGCTAAGGAGTTCGGTGTAGATGGAGACACATTCACGAGAATTTTCCAAGGGATTTTGAATGATGGTTCTTATCAATGAGGTAAGAATATAAACTGGTTAGAATTAGTGGATATGGCTTATCTTTCTGCTCATAGGCGAGACCTTCACATCTATGTGCAAGTTATTAAAATTCTTATCTTTTATGTTACACAAGAATTTATATATATTTTAATCGATCGTATATTTTTCATTGTAGGTTGGGAGAAATTACTGTGGATACATTATAAATTCCAATATACGTGACCCTAGACTTTTAGTTGGTTAGATTAGGAGTAGGTCTAGTTGTATTTTAGTTTACCTACACATCCATCCTGCATTCATTTCCTGTATTTTGTCTTGTGTTTTCTCGTTTTGGTTGCAAATTATGTTTTTCTTTAGCCATTTTCTATATTCTCTTTTGGTTTTTTTTCCTTGTTGTGTGTAGTCTTTCCTTTCATTCTGTAAGACCATGCATGAGGATGCTTTGTTGGATAAAAAGGTAATGTGGAAAAATTGAAAGGGACTTTGTAACAATGCAACATTTGTCTAACTCTCTTTCCTTATTCCTTGTATGGGTTATATCTTTTGGTAGATGGTGTTCTAACAGATATATGATCCTTGCATTACGAAATCTTTGTGTCGAACCAGGAACTCCATGTATTTTTTGGAAAACTCATGCCTGCACTCAATTTTTTATGTTTTGTTGTTTTCAAGATGATCCAATCAAGTATAGAAGGAGAAGGGGAAAATATAAATGAGAAAACTAGTAATATAGGTCGTATATATTATTCTCTAAAGGGACAACCTCTCCTTCTCTCAATAAGTTGGGGTCCTTCTTGTTCCCATGAAATAAATAAGTGTCGATGCACAGTCCTATATAAATAAATAAATAAAGGCAAAAGAAGAGAAAGGCTTCCCGCGCTGAGAGGTGAAGCAAGCAACTCCGCTGGGGTACAAATATTTTGGGGCCAGGCTTCCATTAGTTTCATGTCTCCCAATCTTAAATTTGGATCCCAAAAATTCAGATTTGTTAGAACGAAATTGTGCATACAAAATTCAGCTAGATTTTCCCTATCTTCCATACTTCTTGCTTGAAAAAATCAATAAACTTCCTATAGTCTTGAAAATGCAAAGATTCGTATTGTGCTAGTGTCTTAATTTGGAATTGTAGTGACCCTTCTTTGAGGAATAGAGCATAGGATTTTGATGGCTTCTTGCATTGTTTGGCTTCCATGGAGAGGCTTTCCATAGTGGCAAGTTGTGTTTCTTTTTCTTGGAACTTCTCTCTCAACTTTGGGTTTTATGCATGTAGCTGCTCCCTCATCATTGAATTTCTTAGTCTCAAATCACTAAGATCCTTTCACATTTCAATGAATGTTTCCTACATGAGGCCCACATCTTATACATTTCTAGATTTGGCAATTTACATCCATCTATGTGTCCTGCCTCTTTCTATCTCTAGCTCATAGAGGAGTGGGACTACAAATGTTTTAGGGATAATCCTACCTCCACCAAAAAATTTGTATTAGGAATCTAATATGGGATGTGGATAAGGCTCTCGAAGCTCTTTGAGGAAATTTTCATCTACTTTTTAGGTTTTTTCCCCTTCTTATAGCTCCTTATTTTGCTCTTATAGCATCCCATGTTTCTCCTGTAGAAACCCCTGTTTCTCCTGTCACTCTCCTTTTTCTACTTTCTTAAGGGTAGTTTGTGTCTTGGGTCTCTTGAAGGTCATTTCCCTAGTCGTGGGCCTTGCCACAGATGTCACAGGTGGCTTGGCTTTGGCCTTAGGAGAGGTAATCTCCTCAAATTCTCCTTCACTATGCCCCAATTCTTCCATTTTACTTGGTGACTCATAAATAATGAAAGGGACCTTTGAAGGAGGCTATGGTTTCCCCAGCCTGATCCTTGTGCTCTTCCTCATTTTGAAATATAGGGTACCTTGCCTTGAATTCCTTATTTTGGGCTTGACACATGTGCCCAATGTAGCCAATGTTTCTGCCAATTGTTTCTCAGTATTCCATGGAGAGAGGCTTGTCTGATGTCCTTTTTTCTCTATTTCTGGGGGCTTATAAGTCTCCTAAGGGTTTTTTGTTTATTCTACTTGTTTATTTCCTTATTATTCCTTAATCTCTTATTATTATTCCTTTGTTTCTGCTGCATCTTCTTCCTCTATTCCCCCCTCTTCTTCCTCTATTTTTCCTCCCCTACCGCTAGTGTTATAGGCTGGTGTTTCTCCAAGTGTGATGGTTTGGGTTTCAATGAATAACTCCCTGTCCATGTATACAAAATAAGTCCATAGGATAGGGTTCCTTAAGTGGCTCAAAGCATCCATTACAATTAACTTGATGATCCATGGTTCTCTATGTTTTGATGCTTCCCTTCCCTCACCTTTTGGCTCATTTCAGTGATTGATTGCAAGAGGAAATGGGGAACACTAAGTATTTAAGGGAGAGGAAATATTTCCTTGAATATTAGCTTGTGGAGTAGTCTAAAATGGTAGGAATATAAAACAATCAATCTCCCTTCACATTATACATATATTTGAGGATATGATAAGCCACCTCATCCCAGGGGTAAGTTAGTCTCTCCCTTATCAATCCATTCTTATCTTATACAGGTTTCTTTTTCAGAATGAAGAAGTTTTTCCTAGCTGTGACACTCACCTCTTTGTCTTATTTTCTCCATCTAATTCCCAGGGGTAAGGTGGTCACTCTACTTATGATTCCGGGGCTTAAAGAGATGGATAATCCTCTGACAACAATGGTGGCACTATATTCTCCTTGATAATGTAATTCCATGTAAAATTCATGATTTATATCATCATCATACCCTTTTAATAATTAAAAGAAAACCAACCATTGATGTCTTCTAAAACTTTTCACTACAGGAGGGTGTTGGTGAATTATATTAGTGTCTATGGGTTCTCTTCTATTAAATCCTCCTCCAATTTCTTCTATTGCCCCTTCTTGGTGTTACTAAGGTGTGAAATTCAAAATTTTCAAGGTAGTCTCAGTGGCATAAATAGTGTTAAACTTCCTTCTTATTAGTGAGGGAGAAGGATGCTAGAATTTATATCAAACTAACCATTTTTAATTCTTCTCCTATATTTCCTTCACACACAATAATTTCCAAAAAGACATTCTACTCAATTTTCTATTACATGATATAAACTTCAGGAAGTATTTTTCATGCAATTTGATGGAAATCAAGGAGGGAGGAAGTCACTTACTTATTTTCAAAATATATTTGTATGTGAATGAGGGTTTGGAGACATTTCGGCTCACTATGGCTCCCTTTCACCCTTCAATTCCCCCTGTAGCTCCTTCTTTTCCCTCCTGTAGAATTTCAGACCCTCCTATATCTTCCTCCTATAACACCTGTATACAAAGTTCAAATATTCTCGGTGGCACCCTAGGTAGTCTGATAGTAATAGCTCATCCTTCCTCTAACTGATTTTTTGAAATGAGCAATGGTGCAAAAGGAATCGAGCCAAGTACATAATATTCCATTTGTGGTAAAGGTTCATAGTGCTTTGGTGACATGGCACATACACGATTTTCCTATTTTGGACTGTTGTCCCCACTCCTTGCAATGATTTCGCTTCTCCTTGTGATTATCACACGCTCCTCGTAAACACCATTTCAATTGAGTTGACATCTCCATGTTGCATGGGGTCTAATAAAAAATTTAGTTTACTAGCCGAGGGTGGCCAAGTTCACTGGCCACGTCTAGCCTCTTAAAACTCCTTCCTTGACTTTTAACACATTTTATCTTTTTTTATGAATATGGAAGAGGTGAGGGTTGTCATACCTGAGCCTACCTATGGATCGAATTGCTGGAGCTGATTTCATGATGGAGATGGGCCTCAAAATATAAATGATCTTGAGGGATTTTATTTATTTTTCTTGCTTTTTCCATATCTTCATAGCCTGATGATCTTCTGACTGATAACTTTTCTGTGTGTGGAGGTGCCTTCCTTGTGTCCAAGTTGCTACTGGTGGAGTAGATGGACTACTTCTTAAGGATGATGTGCCTCCTCTCTATTGCAAAAATGGCTCCATGATGCTCTTTCTAGGTGATAGAATAATAGAAAACATGGATCTCTGTGTTTTTTAGATGCATGAAAGAGTGGAAATTTCAAGCAAATTTTGGCTAGATGGAGTCTATGGTTGATGGAGTTGACATTTGAGGACCCCTATTAACATTTCCTAGATACAACATGGCCTTCTAGTATCTTTCTCCCATTGGATCGAACTCTTGTAACCTCACAGGCTCCTCTTGTAGCATTACAAGACCTCCTGTAGCATTATAGGTCCCTCCTCTAGAATCACAATGAAGGGGAAAAATTGGAGTCTCTTGTTGGTTGGATGATGGAGAGAGGTGGGTATGTGAGTGGAGATTGTGGAAATGAAATGTATATATGGAGGAATGGAGAAATACTTGTGGATTCTAACCTGTAGCCACAATTTTGTCAATTGTTTGTAGTCCTGCAAAAATAAAATGCTAGTAGAAGTGGTGTAAGAACTCCTTCCTCGTGCTTCTCTTTTTCTCTTTTATTTTTTTTTAGACAAGTAGGCTTCCTCTGCATATGTTTTCAATCTGTATGTCTACCCTATGTGCCTCATACGAGTTTTTCACCTAGGTATCTTTTTTTTTTTTTTTTTCCTTTTTTTTTTCTCTCGGGATGTCTCAAAGAGGTTTTCAACCCAGGATTTGGCCTCAGATGCCTCAAGGGGGTTCTCATATAGGACCTATTATTATTATTATTATTCTAGTGGACTAAGGTATATGAGCCTCCCAAACACATTTAACTCTCCGTTGACTGAACTAACAAACTCTTCCTTGAACAAAGGTTTCTTATACAACTTAAACCTATGACCATTGACAACTAAGGAAATTCCTTCCTCATCAATGGTTCTGATTTGGACAAACCCATTCTCATGAAACTTCTCTACTAGATAGGGACCCAACCATATTTTCATTGATTTCCATTTGAAATACTTAAATATGGAATCATACAACAGGACCCAATATCCTTCTTGCAAAATTCATTTCTCTGATGTGATTTTCATGCCAAATATTCCTTTGCAGCTAGATTACCTCAGTTTGTATGAGAGCTTGAATTTTGAATTCATCCAAACCATTGAGTTGGAGCAACCTTCTTGTTGTGCTTTAGTGAGATCCAATAATCTTCTTTTTGTGCTTTAGTGAGATCCAATTCTAACTGAGTTTCCATCCTCAAGGTGTTGCACTCAAATTTAATAGACAACAGGGAATTCTTCCCATAGACCAGTTCAAATGGAGTGAATCCACTGATGGTCTTCCAAGTGGTGTTGTAGGCCCATGTGGCTTCCACATGGTTTTCTTCCAAATATTTTCTGTTGCTACTATAAACTTGGTAAGAATGCTCTCCAGTTCTCTTTTGGTGACTTCTACCTACCCATTTTCTTGAGGCTGATAGGTGTTATCACTCCAATAATTCCTAGGTTTTTTATGCTTTTTTGTTTAAAGAAATATTAGAGGTAACCACAAACCTACTTTTATGTTTAGGATCTAGCCTTCCTAATGCTCAGAGAGGGCTCTCTCTTTATGATTTAACTTTGTTGTTTTTAGCTGATTTTAGGCTTGTTATGTAAGATTTATTGGTTTTGATTTTTCTTTGGTTTTGTGGTGTAATCACTAATTCAGATGGATAGACGCATGTTTGTTTTCCATTGGGATATGGAGTCAATTTATCAAGAAATAGATCAGAATCAAGTTCTAAAGGAATTTTTCACAAGGAAAGGTAGTTGAGTAAATTCAGATCTTTAGGCTGGATGGTGAAATGGTTTCAATTTGGATGAGGGAGAAATTAAGGATTCTTAGATATGGATAATGAGGGAAATGACAAAGGTCAATAGAAACTAGGGAGAAATTAAGAATTCCATAATCTGGATATCAGTATAAAACATCAAAATATATAACAGTTCAGAATAGAGTGCACTTAAACAATTTCTGCAATAATATTCCTGTTATAATATTTAGATTTAGAAAACATGCAAGTATGTGAAAAACTTCAGAAAATAACAAAGAAAAAGTGAAAGTACTTCACTGAAGTGGCTTAACACATGAATCCTGTAATATAATGCTTTATTTCTCAATCCAGTCCGCTAACTTGAAAATGCTACAATAAACCCTCTGGTTCAGATCAATGCAACTATAGGAATGTTTAGCAATCCATAATCCACACTCAATACTTTGAATTGTGAAGTATTTATACAAAAAACTAATACAAAATATCCTAAATTGACTTAGGAATTATTCAAGGAATAATAAATATCTTCATGCAAGAAGATAGAGACAGCTATCTAACTAATGCAAGTTGTCCCAACTTTTATTGATTTTGTTGTTTGTTGTTTGATCTTTTGCTGATTTATGTTAGGATATTCCAACACATAGGAAATATTTAAGAATAACTTAGTCTAGTGTAGAGTTAGGTAAAGAGTGTTTCTTTACCATTTACATTTGTAACTTATAATCCGACGGTCATGATTTGTAGTGATCCAACGGTTATCTCTCACCTCGGTATTAACGACACATGATCTATGGCTTAGCACCCGATTGGTCCATGATCTCTATTTAAAGAGCATGGAGGGTCATTTTTCCAGTAACCGTTTATGAGAGAAACATATGTAACTTTTCTTTTATATTAATAAATTCCCTGAAGTGGCCGCGTTGGCTCAGGGTGTGAACTGTTTCGCTCTTTGAGGGTTTTAACCACGTGATTATACTGGTGTACTAATTTGTGATCTGTTTGTGAGCGGTGACCTTTGGTTCTTGATCTACAGAAATTACCCTATAAATTCCTAAATGGTATCAAATCTATTTTAAGGGTTGCGTCCGTTGTTGATCAAAATCCGAAGCCGGTTTGACTGCATGTGAATGCCGTTTTGTAGATCTACTATTTCTGAACATTTTTGGGCTTGGATAACTGCTTGGTTGTGTCCAAAACATCTATTACAGCGAGGAACACCTTTTGTTTCATGCGAAAAGGTTTCCGGCTGCCCAAGTTATGTCAGTTTAGATCTGGAGGTTTAAAGCATCTATTTTGCAGTTATATTTGTTAATACTTTTGTTTATTTCGGTTTTTTTCTATATTAAGGTTTTATTTATTTGCTAGATCTATACCCTCTTCTCTATGTATGCTCTTGGATGTGTACTACATGCGATCTCGGCAAATCAGAAATAGGAAAAAGGGATTTTTTTTTGCTAGGTATGCTCTTTCCCTGTGTCTTTGTGCAATCTCAGGAAATCAGAAATAGTAAAAAAGTGATAGTTGTCGGTAAGGCTAACCGAAAATCTAACATTCTTCTGTAAGGATTTTCATTTCATTTTTTTCTCCTTTTTTGTGTTTTTTGTGTAGGAAAAGGCACACACACTAAAGGCTAATAATAATAATAACAATAACAATAACAATAAAAATAACAATAACAATAATAATAATAATCCCCCCTTCCTCCTTTCTAAAATAACATAATTCTTTTACTATCTCACTTGGTGAGGGGTTATTTTATGAGAATAGAGGTCTTGGGTTCAAATCTCCTTCTCAAGCTTCTTTTGTAAAAAAATTTTGTTCAAAGGGGCAGATTTTTTTTTTAAAAAGCCGCACTTCATCCCGTTCCTGCAACTATTCAACATCTACAACTCAGATTTTTCAAAAGGCATAATGTCTTCATCCGGAAGCCATTTTTTTTTAAACGGCCTATTTTTTTTAGATCTTTCCGTTGGAGCAGTTATTTTCAGCTTTTCTCAACTTCATTTTTTTTTAAATGGAAAGTGCATGCCAGGTTATTCTTAACAGCACCAATTATTTCCAATGGCTACCTCACATGGTAGATATACTTAGAAGTAAAGGGCTTTATATAATAGCCACAGGTCAAGAAACTAAACCTTATGATGATGATAAAGTTCCTAAATGGGAAAATAGACAAGATCAAGCACGAGGGTTGATAGGAATGTCCATTGCTCAAGATCGTCGATTTCACATCCTTGACATTGACACCCCTGATAAAGCCTTGGAAAAGCTAAATTCTGTTTTTGGAATTCAAAATCAAATCAGGGCCCACCAGCTTGGAAATGAGTTGCTTACTTTGGATCCTAATAATTTCTTCTCTATTGAAGACTTTTTGTCCAAATTCAAGACCCTTAGATTTCTTTTAGAAGGGTGTAAGGTCAAAAAGGAAGATGGTAGCCTCATATATTGCATTCTTGCTAAGCTTGGTCCTGCATATTCTGTATTTGTTTCTGCCTTCCATTCCACCATAGAAGCCATCATTTCTTCAGGAACCACCCACAAGAATCCCTATTTTGATGCCTTTTGTGATTCTTTGATAAGAGAACAAGAAAAAATTTGACACCTTGGTCTTATCACTGCTGGAAATGCTTCTAAGAAAGCCTTAGCAGCCCAACAACAACCATATCAAAAGAATCCCAAGAAGCAGTATCCTAAAAAATTTGGTCCTAAACCAAACAAGGGCTCTAAGCAATTTCAGCCGCAAACTGAAAAATCAAATCCCCAAAATAATAAGGCAAATCAAAACAAAGGGAAGAAGGCAGATAGAAATTGCAACTTTTGCAATTGGGATGGCCATATAGAGTCCAAAGTTTTTAAGAATATGGAAGCCTTAGAAGCAGCAATGAAGAAGCACAACATCAATTTGGAGCACTCTTCACCTTCATCTTTAGGTATGACACCTTTTGCTTGTGGTTGTCAAGCATCAAGATCTGGTTATGCATTAAATGTATCTTCTTCTTCTCCTTCTCATGAGTGACTCATTGATTTTGGAGCTTCTTACCACATGGCTAAAAATAAATCCATTTTTTCTTATTTAAATGATTGTAACACCAAACATATTTATGTTGGTGATGATAGATCTCTTAGTGTTGTAGTATCTGGAACCATTCATCTAGATAATGGTCATTTTAATGATGTACTATGTGTTCCTACCTTGTCATGCAACCTTCTATCTGTTTATCAGATAACTCATTCAGGTGAAGGGAAAATAGTAGAATTCTCACCTCATGATGTTGTAATCAAGGACCTCAAAGATCCTAAACATATTTTAGCCACTGGCATTGCTGATGATTCCAAAAAGTTGTCTAAGTTTGACAACTTTGGGTCATCATCTCTTCCCTCGGTTTTTGTTGCTTATAATGATGATGTGAGCAAACTTTGGCATGACCAATTTGGTCACTTAAACTATCGCTCTCTTCAAACTCTATGTAAGGAAAATATGGTGACGGGCCTTCCTATGGTATCTTGTCGAGATGGTGTTTGCTCCAGATGTGTACTCATAAAACATCATCGAGACAGTTTTGACAAACATGCCTCTTGGCATGCTTCAACCCCTTTGCTGCTTGTGCAAAGTGATTTATGTGGTCCTCTTCCTATTCTTTCTTTCTCTGGTTGCAAGTACTTCTTAACGTTCATTAATGATTTTTCCAAACGCACTTGGGTATATTTCTTAAAACTCAAGAGTGAAGTTTTTAACATGTTCTTGTCCTTCAACGCCTTTGTTGAGAAACAATCTGGACATCAAATTCTTAAGTTAAGATCAAAAAATGGTGGAGAATATGCTAAAAACAAATTTATCAACTTGTGCACTGAGCATGGCATTCAATTGCAATATATTGTTCCATATAATCCACAAAAAAATGGTGTAGCTGAAAGGAAGAATCGCACCTTAAAA
This sequence comes from Pinus albicaulis, assembly GCA_034641835.2. NCBI lineage: Eukaryota > Viridiplantae > Streptophyta > Pinopsida > Pinales > Pinaceae > Pinus > Pinus albicaulis. The sequence continues at coordinate 1,422,391,044 of CM076578.1, forward strand.
GAAATGGCTAATTGTATGCTTCAATCTAAAGGACTCGGTCTCATTTTTGGGCAGAAGCCATTAACTGTGCAAATTACATAGTAAATCACACTCCTACTAAGGTTTTAAAGAATATAACTCTAGAAGAAGCTTGGAGCTCAATTAAACTAGATGTAAGTCACTTTCGTGTTTTTGGAAGTGATGCTTGGGCCCATATTCCAGATTCGAAACATAAAGCCTTAGAACAGAAGAGTGAAAAATGTTTTTTTGCTGGATATTATGAAGATGTCAAAGGATATAGACTTCTTCAAAAAAAATCCAAAAATATTATCATTAGAAGAGATGTAAAATTTGATGAAAATATATCAGCCTGCGAGCCTAGTTCGACAAGTGTGCCACCTTTGGCCTGTGAGCCTGATTCGGCATATGTGCCACCTCTCTCTCTCTCTTCTATTTTTAATAGCATTCCTTCTAGTTTAGATGATGACAATGAGGAGGAAAATCCTCCTCCAGCTTGTGAAATTGTTCCTTATACTCCACCGCTTCCAAGATGGGTCTGCTTTACTCGGGATGCAACAGGTTCTCTTGCAGGTGACCCTGCCGATCGATGGCGTACATGTTCTCAGTTCGAAAGAGATTATTCCTTATTGGCTCAAGTTCCAGAAAAAATTGATCCAGAAACCTTTGAAGAAGCCTTCGGTCATCCAGATTGGGATGAAGCTATGAATGAAGAGTATCGTTCCTTATTGGTAAATAATACTTGGGATCTTGTTCCTCTTCCAAAAGGAAGAACACTTGTTAGATGCAGATGGGTTTACAAAACAAAGTTTGAACCAAATGGAAAAGTGGATAGACATAAAGCTCGTCTTGTCGCTAAAGGTTTTTCACAAGTTGAAGGCATTGACTATACTAAAACCTGCTCCCCTGTTGCCAAAATGAATTCTATTTTCCTTGTTCTTTCCCTTGCTGCCTCCTTTAAATGGGAAGTCCATCAGATGGATGTTAAATTTGCCTTCTTATATGGAGATTTGCATGAAGAAATCTACATGGAACAACCCCCTGGCTTTATCCAAAAAGATTCCAGCCTTTTTTTTCACCTTAGGAAGTCTCTCTATGGTCTCAAACAAGCTCCTCGGGCTTGGTATGCCAAAATGGATAGATTTCTCTTAGATAATGGCTTTTTCAAGTGGCATTCTGACAACACTTTCTACACCAAGAAAGTGGGTAATTCCTTCACCATCCTTGTTCTTTATGTTGATGATATTATCCTTACTGGTAGTGATCCAAACCATATAAACCATGTAAAGTCTAGGCTCAAAAAGAAGTTTGAAATGACAGACTTAGGACACTTGCATGATTTCCTTGGTCTTCAAGTCTTGCAATCCAAGAAAGGCATTACCCTCTCTCAGTCCAAGTATTCCTGTGATCTTCTACACCAATCTCACATGGAATACTGTAAGCCTGCCCCTTCTCCCTTTCAGTCTGGAGTCAAGCTTTCAATCAACTGTACTACCCCTGAAGTTGATGCTACCTTATACCGTCAACTTGTTGGTAAAATTTTGTATCTAACCCATACTCGTCCTGACCTTTCCTTTGTCGTTGGTCTTGTCGCTTGGTTTATGCACCAACCTCATGAAAGTCACTGGAAAGAAGCTAAAAGAATACTTCAATATATTTGAGTTATAGTTCAGTTCGGGATTCATTACAGTACAGGAGCCTCTCCCTTGTTGATTGGTTTCATTGATTCTGATTGGACTGGTGACCCTGATGATCGGAAGTCCACTGCAGGATATGTAATCACTCTTGGTTCAAGACCTATTGCTTGGTCTTGTAAGAAACAAAGTGCCATCTCCCTTTCTTCAACAGAAGCAGAGTATCATGGTGCAGTTGAAGCCAGCAAGGAAGCCATGTGGCTTCGTCAGATCCTGTCTGAATTTGGTCTTCATCAGCAACATCCAATCACACTTTGGTGTGATAATCAGAGTGCCATTCAGCTATGTAAAGATCCAGTTCAGCATCAACGTATGAAACACATTGAACTCCACATACACTTCATCAAAAAGCTCATTCATGACCGTGTTCTTGAAGTGCATTATTGTCCAACCAATGATCAGGTAGTCGATATCTTTACAAAGGATCTCACAGAAGTGAAGTTTACCAAACTTCGATCCATTCTTGGAGTTCAAGAAAGTTGTCATTAAGGGGGGATAGGCTCTAATGCCTCCTTCCTTCTCCTATTGTGTCAATTTTATAAATCCTTCAATCCTATCCCAATTTGTTCTTAAGGGGGGATGTTAGGATATTTAGACACATAGGAAATAGACTCCTTTTGTGTCACCTTTGTAAATCCTTCAATCCTATCCCAAGTTGTTCTTAAGGGGGGATGTTAGGATATTACGACACATAGGAAATATTTAAGAATGACTTAGTCTACTGTAGATTTAGGTAAAGTGTGTTTCTTTACCATGTACATTTGTAACTTATAATCTGACGGTCATGATTTATAGTGATCTAACGGTTATCTCTCACCTCGGTATTAACGACACCTGATCCATGGCTTAACACCTGATTGGTCCATGATCTCTATTTAAAGAGCATGGAGGGTCATTTTTCCAGGAACCGTTTATGAGAGAAACATATGTAAATTTTCTTTTATATTAATAAATTCCCTGAAGTGGCCGCATTGGCTTAGGGCATGGACTATTTCCCTCTTTGAGGGTTTTAACCACGTGATTATACTGGTGTACTAATTTATGATCTGTTTGTGAGTGGTGACCTTTGCTTCTTGATCTACAGAACTTACCCTGTAAATTCCTACAATTTATCTCTGACTGTTGCTCAACAAAGGTTTTCTTTTAGGTTATTTGAGTGTCCTTTACATTGGTCGTATTTCACTCTGATTTATCTCTGTTTTGACTTTAAAACTTATCTTTCATCTGATACTCTTTAAATTTAATTGATACTCTTTAAACTGTCTCTATTTTCACTTTGACCTTTGACTGCTATTTTTAAATGTAAACTGCTTGCTCTATTTTCACTTTGACTGCTCTATTTTACCTTTTATCTTTTTACAGTAAATCAGTCAACTTATCCCAATCCTCTGCATCTGGTAACTTAATTTTTTCCATCCTTCTGAATATCTCAACATCTTCTGTATACTTTTCAAAAGTTGGCTTGTTAATGAATAGATATTTTACCTCATGTTGGAGGTAAAAGAGGTTTTCAAAAGTCTGATAAAGCACTTTTCTTATAGGAATTCCTTTTGAGGAAGGAATGTTAGACTGCTCCTTTGCCACTTCTCTCATTTTCTTATCATAATCCTCATGTTTCATCAACATGTCATTAATAACCAATGGATTAGGCAGACCTTTCTGCCTTAAAATATCAAAATTTACCATGAATCTGGTTATGGTAAGTTCCATGTTCTGACATTTGTCTTCTAGTTGTACTATTAAGTTCTTCTTAGAAATTACCTTCCTAACTTCTAGGATTGTTTCAGTTCTATCACTAATGCCAATTTCTTCCAATTCCTGTTTGTTCTCAGAATTAATAAGCTTAATGATTTCATTGGCCTCTTCTGGCTTATTACCAAGTTCTTCCTTGATTTTCTGAATGGCTTCACTTGTTGCTTTGATTAGATCCTTCTTCTCATAAATAAATTGAATGGATGGCCAAATATTATTGGCAGAGTCAATGATATTGGCCCATAACTGTTGTTTTTCTAATGAACGTGGTTATGTCAATGTCAATTCCTTTTCTAGCCTCTAGACTTTCTTAGTCAATCTGTTTTCCTTCTGTACTTCATTCTTGTGCATGTTTTGTACTAGTTCCTTCTCATCCTCAAGAATTTTTAACTGTTCTTTAAGTCTATTTATTTCATTAGTCTAGATGGACATCTCCTGCATTGCTTTAACTATTTTACATGCTTCATCATTTGGATCTATTGCTGTTGTAGATGACTCTGTAGCTGATGTAGTTGCTGATGAAATGGGAAGTGTTGTAGCTACTGGAACTAATGGGGCCAATGCCTCTGCTAAAGTAGAAGGAATTGATGTAGTGACTATAGGAATAGCAGTGACAGGGATTTCTTCCATGCTGGCCTTTTTCTCGTGCACTAAGTTATCCATCTCATTTTCCATTTCTTTCAATTGGGTAGTTAACTGAAGAATGAGGTTCATCATCTCATATTTTTGTCCTTAATTTTCTAACACTTATTTTACCTGTGGATTTTCAGTAGGAGGAAATTTGAGTTGTTTCTTTAATGCATCAATGTCTACATTCTTTTTCGTTATGAGTTCTTCTACAACTTTAATGTTCTTGGGATCATATCCCACTTCTATGACCAATTCTTCTAGGGATTTGATTTTTTTATCCTTGGCTTGTGAGGAAGCCTTTTCTATCTTTAGCTGACCTCTGATGTTTTCTAGAGTATTTTGCAAATTTTGTTCACTCATGGCTTTATTTTTCATAGTAGAATACAAAATTTCACCAGCTTGCTTATGGAATTCCATTTTGTCTATAGGATGAAGATATTTAGCTTGAACTTCATATGATGTCTTCTTATAATCTGCTGATGAATTAGGATGCTTCACTGTGGGCTGTAAGAAAGCCATATACATTTTCCTGGTCTTGTAATCAAATGAAAAAAGTAACCTGATTTGGTCACTAGCTGTCTGTTGGGAAAAATACTGAGAGGGGGGGGGGGGGGGGTGAATCAGTATTTACTGCATATTCAAAAATTTTTACTTTTTCACTCTCTAAAACCCATACGCTACTTTACTTTAGTAAACTCGCGTATACACGCGGATATCCTTCATACAACTCGCGTATTAGCAAAGATCTAAATATGCAGATATTTATTAACTTATTTCTTTGCAATATTCATTCATCTGATGTTAGGTTAACAGTAAACATGTGTAGTAACAATAGAATAACCATCACACAAAGCATCACACATGAACACCAGGATTTTTAGGTGGAAACCCAAGTTGGGAGAAAACCATCGCTGTAGTTGCTCAGCCTTCAATATTTTATTATAGAGAAAACATCTTACAACATATGTGCTGGTGCAGACTCCTACCAGCATGCAGGCACCCACCTGCGCTCATTTACCAGCCTCTCCTGGAAGGGGAGTCGCACCCCCCGACTCGTTTACCGGCCTCTCCCCGGAAGGGAGCTATGACCCCCGCTCCGTTGCTACTCGGCCTCACTTGGAAGGGAGCTACGACCCCCTGACTGAAGGCTACAACCCTCAGCACCTCTATGGACCACGTTTCATCAATTTTCACACTGGATCCAACAACTTCAATAGAACAACATTTGCAAGCCACATTTCATCATACTTTCAGACTGGACCCTTTCCATACTTTTAAGCACAAACATACATCAGCAACAGATACTTATCAACACAGATCAGATAGCAGAAACACAGCATAACAGATCAGATATTTCATACCCCTTGCTTCAGCAAACCCTAGTTTGCATACGCGCTTTCACTTCACTGATGTCGCGTATATACGCGCTTTCGTCCACATAAACCATCGTATACTTCTGTACATATTATAGATTTAATTTTATTGCGCATACGCGCTTTCTCTTCAGCTAAGCCGCGTATATACGCACTTCCTCTTCGGTGAACTAGCGTATGGTTCTTCAGAATTTTATGTCATTGCAATTCTTCACAACAGATACATCACTTCAGATTTTACCCTTTACCTTAGACAGATGTTCGCCTCATCACAGATCTAATCATTCCATAAACAGATCTAGAAAATACAAGTACATTTCAGATCTAGATCCCCTTCTTCATCATTGGTGCATCATACATTCAGATCTATCATTCAACTGTAACCCTTTCCATTCAGATCTACTTCAGAGAGAAGTATTCATTCAAGCTCAGACATCTTGCACCCACACTCATGATTTGCACAATGAATTTCTTCTCTTTATATAGGTTTACCCTTTTTTTCAATACCATGAACCAAAACCACATTACTTCCGATGGTATTCCTGGACGAGGTCATTTAGACGAATCTTTACCTAATACAATGGGTCAATACCATGGTGGTTACCCCTGGTTTTTCACTTTAAGAGCGCTTTTGCCCATATGCGACTTGGCACGTTGTTTCCCGCTTGCATACGCGACTTATCCTAGATAGATCCGCGTATGCCTTGAGACATACTCTTTTCACCATAGATTTAGCACATGCTGAATTCCTTTCTTCATTGCCTTCTGTACTCATTGTAGATACATCATATTTAGATCATCAAGACATATTCTATCAAGCACAACTTCATTAAGTGGGTTTCCATTCAAGGACAACACTCATCATCATATTGCTAACAAACATCATTTCATATTATATTTACATCATTTACCAAGTCCATCAGGTCAAGACTAACTTCATCAGGTGGTTTGCCATCAAGGACAACACATGTCAACAATCTCATGTCTTCATCTTCATTTAGTGGGTTGCCATCAAGGACAACACTCTGCATCATAATGCCAACAATCTCCCCCTTTGGACTTGATGGCAACCATGATGGTGTTTGATCATCACAACAGATAGGTACATTAAGAATATAATGACACCATGTCACTCTCCCCATTTTTTGACACCATTCTTTCTCTTCATTCAAACACCATGTTACTCTCCCCCTTTGACATCAAGGGCAAAGGGCGGATCAAAACCAACACACTCTCCCCCTGTTCTGCAGATCTGATATACTGAAGTGACCAAGCTCCCCCTGAGTTCATGCTGAAAGTTCATCCATATGTTTCAATGAAGTACATGACTCTATGAACTTCCTATCACCAAAGACTCATACTTACATCAAATATCCATCCAAGTGGATTTACATATGAGACTCAACTACCCAACCAAGTGGGTTTACAAATTTGACTCAGCTACCCAATCAAGTGGGTTTACAATATTTGACTCAGCTACCCATCCAACTGGGTTTACAAATTTGACAAGTCCTTACATGACTGAAAATTACAATTTTACATCATGGATCTCTACATGAACTTTTCGTCAAACTACAAATATAACTTTAAGACCAACACCAGAAAGTTCTCAAGAAAGAGAACATATTTCAGAACCATCATAATGCTAACAATGCATTATACTCAGCAAAGCTAATGCTCCTTCTGAAACTGTGCATCAAAGCATCCTTTTCATATGACTAAGGCTCCCCCTTAGTTTGTGCATCCTGAACACTTTCACCAATAAATCATCAAGGCACCTTTATCAAAACATTAGAAATAGAATTATGAGAACTGAAACACCACCAAAGATACCAAACAGTATCAGAGATACCAAACAGCACTGCAGCTGTGCTGAAGAGAGCTGACTCCAAACAGAAAAATGTCAGCAATCAGACATACGCAGTTTTCTGTGCATGAACTCGCGTATTATACGTGATCGTAGCGCCAGAAACTGTATCCAATGCCATCTTCTAAATTTATGCACTGTTCTTTGACTAGCAGAGAACACCCTACCTTTTGTCTTAGATACTCCCAACGCCCCCCGGCGTAGGTTTGCAAAGATATCAACAACTTGTTCTTTGAGGGAAATATACCCAACTTCAATCTTTGCTCCTAAAGCACTTTTTCACGTAAGAAGTGATACTGATGGGAATGTGCTTGTCTCTAATGCATAACAAGATTCTTTGAAATGTCGATGGCACTTGTATTGTCACACTTAATGGGGACAGAGGTGTACATTTGATTTGAATATCTTGTGTAAGGTTTGCATCATCCAAAGGAGTTGAGTGCACAAGATGCGGCAAACACATATTCTCGTCATCATAGATAAGGCACAGAATTTTTCTTCTTCTTGCCGAACCAAGATACTAACCGGGGTCCCATAGTAGTAGGGAATGCACCACCACTAGTGCTTTTTCCGATCATCAACACTTCCACCTAACTGCATCAGTTGTAAGCATGAAGAGTAAGATCGGCATTCTTTGGATACCAGACTAAAGTCTTGAAAGTTCCTCAGAGATATTTGAAAATTCTTTTAACAGCCCTAAGGTGAGACTCTTGATTAGCTTGGAATCGTCCAACAATCCCAACTACATGCATAATGTTCCGGTTCATCCTGAGATAAAGTAGACTTCCTATCATTTATTCTGTATTCGGTTGATTCACCGTGGGAGAATCATCATGAGAACTGAGATTGCATCCGGTTATCATTGGTGTATCTACAGGTTTGCATTCTTCCATGCCACTTCTTCAACTGTTTAAGATATTTTTGCTTGTGATAGGAATATACCATCTGCGCTTTCTGATGCACTTGTAAGCCAAGAAAGAATGTTAGTTCCCCAAGTAAGGACATCTCAAATTTTGTCGCATGACAAGCCAAATTGACTCATAGATTCTTCGTTACTCCCAAAAATGATATCATCAACATATACAACCATAATCAATAGTTTATCATTTTCAATTTTTGTGTATAAGCTACACGTCAGGACTTTGAAAATCCTTGTTGATGAAGACATTTGTCAAGACGATAATAGCATGCCCTTGAGCCTGCTTGAGACCATATAGAGCCTTTTAAGTCTACAAACAATATTTTCAAGGATTTCCCAAAATGAATCCTTCTCAAGCTGTTCTATATATACTCTTCTAGATCACCATTAAGAAAAAGCATTTAACATCCATTTGATAAACCTTGATTTGTTGATAACTTGAAAAAGAAAGAAACATTCTTATGGCTTCAAGTCTAGCTACGTGAGCAAAAGTTTCTTAAAAGTCTATACCTTCGTTGAGTATACCCTTTGCAAAAACCGGCCTAGCTTTGTTCTCATAACATCCCCATTCTCATTTAACTTGTTCTTGAAAATCCATTTAGTTCTAATGACATTTTTATCATGTGGTCTTGGTACCAATTCCCAAGTGTCATTCTTTTCAATTTGATCGAGCTCTTCATCCATGGCTTGCTTCCAAAATTCATCTGCTTAGCCTTGACGATGCTATGTGGTTCAATTGTGGATAGAAGTGCCGATGACTAGAAGATCCCACCGCAGTTCTCCTCAAGCCATACACCCGATTCCTTGTCTCCCAAAATTTGAGAGATTCAAAGATGATTCTTTTGAACATATCCTGATGGAGCTCTTTCGGTATAGATCATCTCGTGTTCTTCATTGGATCCACTCATGTTTAACATTTATATTTGATGTAAAAGGCCATAAGTCACCATCATCTTCTTTTGTTGTTTGTTTTTCTTCTTTAGGATTTCAGGAGACTCATCAATAACAACAACATCAATACATTCAACAATCTTTCAGCCTTTTATCAGAACATGTGTATGCTTTCGTTTGAAGATGAGTAACCAAGAAATATCCCTTCATTCGATCTAGGTTCAAATCAAGTTACATCATTATTTTTGATAAAGCATTTACTTCCAAAACTCTAAAATGCTTCACAAAGGGGGAGAATTACCATACCGTAGTTCATATGGAGTTTTATCACTATTTACCCGAATATTTCGTTGAGAATGTTAGTCGTCGTATGTGCCGCTTCACCCAACATGTCAGAGTTCCAGACCATCAAGCATAGCTCTAGCCATTTGAACAATTGTTCTATTCATTCTTCGCTACGCCATTTTGTTGTGGAGTCTGCCATGAGAACTGCCTTATGCTGTTGTTCACAAAATTCAAAGAATTCATTTGATGTATATTCTCCCTCCCTCGATCGATCTAAGACACTTGATTTTTAGATCTAATTCATTTTCTACCAATGCTTTGAAGATCTCAAAATTTTTCAAATGCTTCATCTTGTTTAATGAACCCGATCCAACACATTCTAGAGTAGTCATCAATAAATAAGATATAGTATTCTCCCCACGTAGTGACTTTTTCCTCATAGGTCCACAACATGTCGCATGAATGAGTTCAAGAGGCTTACTTGAAGATCCCTTCTTTGGCATCAACCGCACTGTCCGTCACCGAATTGACAAGATTTGCATATGATACTTCTTCCTCGTAGATTAATATTGGGAAGATCAACGTAAAAGCTTGAAATCGCTTCAGCTTTGTTGATTTGAGAGAAGCTCGTGATGCCCCAAATTCTCTATGCCATAGCCAATTTTCTCAAGACTTGCTCAAGTAACATTGATTTTTGCGCTTTAGTACATACAAAGTTAAGCTGGATTTCTTCCTTTTATAATAATTTTACCCGTATCAAGATCACGAACCACACATTATTTTGAACTAAAGACAACTTCAGCTTCCTTGATCACACATTTGACTTACATCACTGCATTATGCCTTAATCCATCCACATACATGACATCCTTAGCCTTCACCTTTCTTTTTAGAAACACGGACTTCTTTTCCTTTAATTACAATAGGAGAATCATTTCCAAAAGTTACTTTTCTTTTCTTTTTCTAGAGCATTATATGTATGAGCTTTTTGTCACCAATCATGTGTCTTGAGAATCCACTATCAATGTACCATTGATTTTCTTCACCTTTCTCGCAAATAATTCTATCCCACAATTTTCAACCTGTGAATTCTTCTTTTTCCATACTGGGAACTCTGAGGGAAAGTGTTGTTTTGGCCGGACTTTGCTCCCGATTCGTATTCTTCATGGCCAAAGTTATTGCAATAAGCACATTCAACTTCATTTTGAAGAGGAGAAAGTTTATAGTGTATTCTTCTTTGGTTCAAGATTCAACCTTTCTTTCTTGCTTTTCCTCATTAAGTGATGGTTTTGTAAGCAACACATCGAGTAGCCTTGTGGCCAAAATTGTGACATGTAAAATATCGTCTATTGAAATAGACATTTTTGTAATTACGAAATCTTCTATTTGGATTTACTCCTGGTTGGAGCTCCTTTGAAAGTTATTCCCACAAGAGCCAAGTGCGATGATCCCGTTTACTCGTAAAGAATCCTTGCTTCCCTTGTCGAGAAGGCATATTGTAAACGTAGTTGCCGCCTTAGATAGTTTTGGTGGCCGAAGCCCGAGAGGATTCTCCAATATATCCAAGACCTGTTTTTATGAGAGGAGAACGTTTGAGCATTGATATCCTCATCTAAGGTTTCTAACTCTTAGCAAATCTAAGATTGAGAGTTTTTCCTTTCTCATTATCTTTCCTTAGACTTACTACTTCACACTCCAATTCTTCAATGCGTTTTTGTTTCAAGCCGATTTTCAAGAGTTTCTATGATTATGTTCTTTTCTTTCAGGCTTACTTTGAGTTGATTGTTTTCTTCAAGAAAAATAATTATCTTCCGTGAGCATCCACAAAAGTATTCTTTTCTTCTCTAGATTCTTTTGCCATGAGCAAGTATCATCATGGCCGAATCTTCTTCATCTTCACTAGACACTTCATCATCATCTTCATTTGCATAATAACTCTTCCTTTCAAATTGTTTCTTTACCACGTTTTTTCTCTATAGGGACATTTAGCAACATAAAGTTGACCAAATTTTCCACACTCAAACATTTGAAAGGAAGCTTTACTCTTGAATCTTCCAAAGACTAGTTGGAGCTTTTCACAAAATTCGCTCTTCTTCTTCGATATATAGCTGATTCACAACTTTTCTTTTCCTCTGCGTATACCTTAAAAGTGCCTTTCTTGATTTGAGATTTAATTCTCCTGTCTCATTTCAAAAGCAAATGTATCACCATGTAATTGAACAATAAGAAGAGTTTGGTGCATCTTGCCTTTCTTCAATAGCCGAAACTTTAGAGTCAAATTTTGAAGTCAAGGATCTTAAGACTTTTTCCACCAAAGTAGTATCGCTTATGGTTTCACCTAAATTTCTCATTCGATTTACAATATCATCCGTGACGAAGAAGAAATGGGAAAGGGTCTCATCACTATGCATCTTCAAATTTTCACATTCAATTCTAAGAGTTTGGAGTTTTGCACTTTACCTTTGTGTCTCCTTCATAGCTTAGAATGATTTTGTCCCATATTTCTTTTGCTGAATGTAGCTACATCACTTTAGCAAATTCTCGTTCGAAATGCTTCCCTAATAAGACATTTACCGTTTGGCATTGATTTCATACTTCTTCCTTTCCTCGCCGTACTCGTAGGAATACTTGCCGGGTATTGATAACCTTCTTCCACGATTGCCCACATCTCACTAAGACTTTGGCAGATATGATTTTGTCTTCGTATTCTTCCTAATATCGATTGCTTCCATTGAATAGAGGTGGCTTTATAGACATCACTCCTTCGACTCTCCCATTATGGCGATCTCCCTTCAAAGTCAGATCTAAGTTTCCTTAAGAACCCGTCGATGGTACCAATTGTTGGTACATCGTAGAGTAACTCAATATTTACCGCATATTCAAAAATTTTTTACTTTTTTCACTCTCTAAAACCCATACGCTACTTTCCTTAGTAAACTCGCGTATACACGCGGATATCCTTCATACAACCTGCGTATTAGTAGAGATCTAAATATGTATATTTATTAACTTACTTCTTTGTAATATTCATTCATCCGATGTTAAAGTTAACAAGAAACATGTAGTAACAACAGAATAACCATCACACAAAGCATCACACATGAACACCAGGATTTCTTAGGTGGAAACCCCAAGCTCAGAGAAACCACCGTTTTTGTTTTTGTCAAATTCCTTCAATATTTTATTATAGAGAAAACATTCACAACATATGTGCCGGTGCATCTCTACCAAAGACGCAGTGCACCCACCGCGCTCATTTACCAACCTCTCCCCGGAAGGAGCTCCAACCCCCCGACTCGTTTACCACCTCCCTCCTCCCCGGAAGGGAGCTACGACCCCCTCGCTCTCGTTTACTCGCCTCACTGGAAGGGAGCTAACTCCGATCAAGGCTACAACCTCAAAGACTCTATGGACCATGTTTCATCAATTTTCACACTGATCCAAAGCTTCCTTAGGACACCACTAGAGGCCACATTTCATCATATTTTCGTACCTGGACCTTTTCCATACTTTTAAGCACAATCAACCATGAAATAGATACATATAACTCAATTTACGTATATCAGAACTGGTATCAGATCGTACATTTTCATCATTGCATCAAAGAAACCCTAGTTTGCATACGTGCTTTCCTTCGTGATGTCGCGCATATACGCGTCGTTCACATAAACCACGTATACTTCTATACATATTATAGAGTTAATTTTATTGCGCATACTATTGCTCAGCCTAAGCCACGTATATACGTGTTTCCTCTTTCATTAACCAGCGTATGGTTCTTTCGTACTTTATGTCATTGCGATTCTTCACAATGATACATCACTTCAGATTTTACCCTTTACCTTGTATACATTTCGCTCATCGCGTATCTAATCATTCCATAAATGCATCTAGAAAATACAAGTACATTTCAAATCGAGATCCCCTTCTTCATCATTGGTGCATCATACATTCGATCTATCATTCAACTATAACCCTTTCCATTCAGATCTACTTCGCAGAGAAGTATTCATTCAAGCTCTGTACATCTTGCACCCACACTCATGATTCGTACAATGAATTTCTTCTTTATATAGGTTTACCCTTTTTTTCAATACCATGAGCCAAAACCACATTACTTCCGATGGTATTCTCGGACGGGGTCATTTAGACGAATCTTTACCCAATAAAATGGGTCAATACCATGGTGGTTACCCTCGTTTTGCACTTTATGAGCGTTTGCCCATACGCGACTCGTACGTTGTTTCCCGCATGCATACACGACTTATCCTAGATGTATCCGCGTATGCCTTGAGACATACTCTTTCACTATAGATTTAGCATATGCCGACCTTTTCTTCATTGCCTTCTATACTCACCGAGATACATCATATTTAGATCATCAAGACATATTCTATCAAGCACAAATTCATCAAGTGGGTCGTCATTCAAGGACAACACTCATCATCATATTACACAAAACATCATTTCATATTAGATTTACATCATTTACCAGTCCATCAGTCAAGACTAACTTCATCAGTGGTTTTCCATCAAGGACAACACATGTCAACAATCTCATGTCTTCATCTTCATTCAAAGGGTCGCCATCAAGGACAACACTGCATCATATTGCCAACAATTTCACTACTAACCTTCTTCCACGTATTGCCCATAACATCCACCAAGACTTTGCGTATATGCTTTGCCATCTTCCAATATTAGATTGCTTCCATTGAATAGAGGTGGTTTTATAGACATCATCATCCTTCTTGATTTCCATTGCTTACCTGGGATTCCTTCAAGCGATCAAGCTTCTCGCAGAAGAACCCGCTCCTCGATACCAATTGTTGGGAAAATACCGAGTAACCGCATTTCATCGCATATTCAAAACTTTTTACTTTTTCTTACCTTCTAAAAATCCATACGCCATTTTCCTTAGTAAACTCACATACACACCGGATATCCTTCATGCAACTCACGTACAGCGTAGATCTAAATATGCATATTTATTAGCTTAGTTCCCTTTGGTAATATCTGATTCATCCGGGTTAAGTTAACAAGAAACATGTGTAAGAATAACAGAATAACCATCAAGCACAGCATCACACATGAACATCAGATTTTTAGGTTGAAACCCAAGCTCTAGAGAAACCACCGTCAGCTTGCTCACCCTTCAATATTTTATTATAGAGAAAACATCTTACAACATATGTGTCAAAAGTGCACTTGACTAAAGACGCAGCACCCACTGCGCTCGTTTACCAGCCTCTCCCGAAGGGAGCTCCAACCCCCGACTCGTTTACCAGCCTCTCCGGAAGGGAGCTCCAACCCCCTCGACTCGTTTACCAAATTTCTCCCCGGAAGGGAGCTAATGCACTCTCGATCTCGCGTTATCAACCTCTCCCGGAAGGGAGCTACAACCCCCCGACCGAAGGCTACAACCCCCGCACCTCTATGGACCACGTTTCATCAATTTTCGTTAATCGGATCGAAAGCTTCCTTTAGGACACCACTTGCGGTGCCACGCTTCATCAATATTCTTCGCACCGGACCCACCCATACCTTTTAAGCACAACAACCATGAAACCGATACAAATAACTCAATCGATAGATATCGAATCCAGCTTAACAGATCGTACATTTCTTACCACAGACTTTAGCAACCCTAGTTTGCATACGCGTTTCCTTTCATCGATGTCGCGTATACGCGTCTTCCGTTCACATAAACTAGCGTATACTTCGTACAAATTACGTATCCAATTTTATTGTGCATACGCGTTTCTCTTCAGCCACGCGTATATATCGCGCGCTTCCTCTTCGGAGAACTAGCGTATGGTTCTTCGTATATTTAGGTCATTCCAATTCTTCGCAATGTATACATCACACGTATTTTACCCTTTACTTCCGTACGATGTTCACTATCTGCATCCAATCATTCCATAAATGTATCTAGCAAATACAAGTACACTTCGATCTGTATACCCTTCTTCATCATCGGTGCATCATGCATTCGCATTCATCATTCAACTCGTAACCCTTTCCATTCGATATACTCTAGAGTGAAGTATTCATTCAAGCTCGTATACTCCGCACCCACTCTCATCATCATTCGCACAATGAATTTCTTCTCTTTATAAAGGTTTACCCTTTTTCAATACCATGAGCCAAAACCACATTACTTCCGATGGTATTCCTGGATGGGGTCATTTGTATTTTAATCATTACCCAATACAATGGGTCAATACCATGGTGGTTACCCCTATTTTGCACTTTATGAGCGCTTTGCCCATACGACTTGGCAATGTACTTTGGCCGTGCATATGCAACTTCCCACAAATCCACGTATGCCTAGAGATATACTCTTTCACTTATAGATCTAGCATATACCGAATTCCTTTCTTCAATGCCTTCGTATCACCTGTAGATACATCGAATTACATTATCAAGACATATTCTATTAAGCACAACTCTCATCCAAGTTAAGTTGCCATTATCTTCATTAATTGGGTTGCCATTCAAGGAAAAACTCAAACATCATATTGCTAGCAAACACGCTCGTATATCAGATTTACATCATTTACTAAGTCCATCATCAAGAATAACTTCATCGTGTTTTCAACAGACAACACATGTCAACAATCTCATGTCTTTATCTTCACTCAGTGGGTTGCCATCAAGGACAACACTCTGCATCATATTGCCAACAATCTCCCCCTTTGGACTTGATGGCAACCACGATGGTGTATGATCATCACAACAGATAGGTACATTAAGAATACAATGACACCATGTCACTCTCCCATTTTTGACACCATTCTTTCTCTTCAAACACTATGTCACTCTCCCCTTGACATCAAGGGCAAAGGGATCAAAACCAACACACTCTCCCGGTTTCGTAGATCGATATACCTGTCGACCAAGTCTCTCGAGTTCATGTCGAAAGTTCATCCATATGATTCAATGGGAAGTACATGACTCTATGAACTTCCTATCATCAAAGACTCATACTTACATCAAATATCCAACTAAGTGGATTTACATATAAGACTCAGTACCCAACCAAGTGGGTTTACACATTTCAACTCAACTACCCAACCAAGTGGGTTTACAAAAATTTGACTCAAATACCCAACCAAGTGGGTTTACAAATTCGACAAGTCCTTACATGAATGAATATTACAATTTTACATCATGGATCTCTACATGACCTTTTCATCAACTTTAATGCCTCACTTCCGAGCTTGATTTCCTTGTACTTCAAGATAATATCCTCGTTTCTTATCTTCTCACATTTGATGAAGATACTTCAACACTATGTTGTTTTTAAATAATCCGAGTGTTAGATGTTGAAGGTCAGAGTTTCTTCCTAAACTGGTGGAGGTGCATTGTCCTTTACCAATCGTACCTCTATCTATGATCTCAATTGTCTCAACTTGTTCATTTACGTGATTTAATTTGGGCTTCTTCCGTATATCAGCTTCAATTTTGTTTCAGTTGGTGGTATGAGTTGAGTATGATCCTTCTTCTCCACTCTTTGGAGTTTCTATCCCGTGGGTCAAGACTTTCAAGATTGAACTAGCATCACCTTGTTTCCTATGCTCTCATTCAAAGTGTTCTCCAACCATTCGGCAGTGGTCGAGTATTTCTCAAATGTCCTGGCTTCGGACTCATGGAAAAAGGAATTAACTTAAAATTAACCCTTGGCTTTCCTTACAACTCCTAAAGGATCATAATACCATCTAAAACTTTCATCAACCTAAATTCCCGAAAAATATGTTTCTACTTGTCGACTGTGCTGTACTTCATATCGCATGAAGGGACCAATCTCGTTTTTTTATTTAAATTTGTTTTCTTCTTCTGGCCGATAGAAATTCAACTTCATCGAGTTAAGAATCATCGATATACTATGAAAATAACCTCATTGGGAGGTATTTTTGCGCTTATATGGGGTTAGCTTCTAATAACCATAAACTCTAATATCTCAGGTATTTTTGGTAAAGATACCAACTTCCTATCCTACTATGTTATGATAACTACAGGACCCTTTTTATATCATCATCGACTTCGTTGACCTGTTGTTCAAAATGTTGACAATTGAGCTGGCTGAATGAGTTAATGAAGTCTTTGTATGTGAAATTTGTGTAGTCTTTCCCATTAATGAAGTTCAAAATATTACTGATCGAGAATTACCTTCAACATCTAGTTTTTGAATGTTGATTGCAACTCATTCGTATTTAGTGGAAGCAGAAAACATGTGAAATAGAATAGATGAATACTTGAAGACACCTTCTTCGTGTAATTTGACCAACTGCTCATGGATTGTATCAAAGAGGTATTGGGAAAAAATTTAATTTAAAGAGGGGTCACATCAGGGAAAAATAGACAAAAAACCTAGGACCGAAGCATCAACATGCTCACTGGCAAAATAACCTAGAATATATGGACAACATGGTGATAATATGCTTGGTTCTTTCATAAAATATAAAGGATAGATAAGGAGAGGGTTAGTCTCTGGGGAGTTGCTACCGATGAGGGAATGAATGTTTGGAATATATGGAACCCCTTGGGAAGTCCAAATTTAAATAAAATTCAAAGAGAGGATCTCAATAGACAATGGGGTTTCATCACCCTAGGTTGAATCTTTAGCATCCGGTTTATGGATTCAGTCGCGATGGTGAATAAAATATCTTTATTAGGGGTTGGCAATGGGTTTTTAGTCAGCAAATAACAAGTTTTGAAAAGAATAATAGCCTCTAAAAAACCGGAAGGTATGTGGGACAATATACTTGGGAAAATTATACTCCCAAAGAAGCACACATCATCATCTTCGTCAATTGACTTATCATGGTTCCAATGGAGCTCAAGGAGGTTGAATTTAGTGACAAGGTCACTAATTTTAAGTACATGTCTGCAGTGAGTATGTTACACATCAACAAATGGAGGTTGCAAGGGATTGACTCATACAATGACTTGGGAAGCCATTGGTTTGTTTATTTTTCTCAATTTATTTACTCTTCTCGTGATCAAGAAATAAACTTAGATGTCCTAGATAACTTGTGAACAGATGAATTGGGTATGCGTAAAATGGTTTGGAGGAAATAATAGTTTTTTTTGTGGTCCGCAAATTTCCTAACTTGTTCAATTAGTTAATGTGTAACTTTCTTTGCTTAGGAACAGATTCTGTGACTGAGAATACCTCGAATGGGTAATTTTTTCTTATAGAGGAGGTCTGACGCAATGAAGGCTTTGTTGGTATTTAATGGTCTTTGTACTTCTTTAAACAGTGTCTCCGAAACATATTTATTAGCAAGAGGTTTGAATTATGGTTGAAATGACTTGATAACAGTATCGACTTGATGATCAGACAACAACCCACCATTTTAACTTGTTCACATCAAATACTGGGACCCTTTCTATAAAATTTTTGGCTAAACACCTTTTAGGATTTTATTAAGTCAATTATCTTACGATTTTTGTTATTTTTTCATTTTCTTTAGATTCTTGTTTTGATCGTCAGTTGAAATCGATTTTTTATAAAGCTCGTTTACGCTTGTTTCTGCCTCATTTGGTCAACCGGTTTGTAAATAAGACTCCTTGAAGTCTAATCAATTATGTCGTCTCGGGTTAAAAAATGCGATTTTAATAATGCATTTAGTTTAAATACTAACCCCTAGATTAATTATTACTAACAATTTTTATTTTTACTTATACAGCCAAATCATAAAGCATCGGATTTCAAATATTTATTCCAATTTTCCACTTTTCAAATAAATTTCTAATCTCAAAAATCCAAATGTCAAAATGGTTGTTTTAGGTAAATCATCATTTTAGATAAATTCGTAGTCTAATTTAACATCTCTAAAATAAGATCAAAAAACAAAAAATTAATTTAATATAAAATTTTGAATTAATTAAATTAATTATTATATTAAATATAATTAATTTAATTTAATTAAAATTTTATATTAAAAAACAAATATATAAAAAACAAAAAATTAAATTAAATTTTTGCATAGAACACATCGCATCTAAATATTCATGCGAACATCTTTTTAAAAAACCCCGATGCAATGATTTTCCCCGATGCGATTGAGGCTCATTAGTTTCTTCCGATGCGATTGAGCTCATTACCTCCGATCCGTACTTGAGTCACATTGAACTTATGCGATGCGATGAGGTCAATGTTCAAATCTTCCGATGCGATCGAGTCAAGAGGAGGTAGGAGTT
Source organism: Pinus albicaulis (assembly GCA_034641835.2). Taxonomy (NCBI): domain Eukaryota; kingdom Viridiplantae; phylum Streptophyta; class Pinopsida; order Pinales; family Pinaceae; genus Pinus; species Pinus albicaulis. Next base: position 1,422,410,661 of record CM076578.1, read on the forward strand.
ATAACATTAAAGTTAGCATTAGTATATATTAGTGTTAGTATTAGGTTAGTTTTAAATTAATATAATGTTAATTTAGTTTTAGTTTAATAATTAATTTAATTTTTAAATATTTAAAATAATTAATTTTAAATTAATTAAATTAATTAATATTTAAAATATAATTAATTTAATCAAATTTATTATTATTTAGATTAATTTGTTTATAAATAGTTAATTATATTAATTAGTTAAATTAATATTTAATTAGTTTAATTTATAATTAGCAATTAAATTAGAATTAATTATTATTAATTGTAGGCTAATTTAGGTTAGATTTTAATTAAAAATTTCGATTTTTTTTTAGCCCAAGAACTCGAATTTCCAGATTTATATCAGATTTGACTCATCAATCCTTTGGAGGCTCATAGATTGAGTTTTACTTGGCCAAATGAGGCCCAAAGACAGCTCATTGGAAAGAGAAAATCAAGGAGAACATTTCTGAGGAGGTTTCAATAACAGATTTGATCATTTATTGGGTCAAAAATCAGGCAGAAGATCAAGCTCCGAATTTCTAAAAATAAAATCAATTTTCGAGTTTTGTTTTCTTCATTTTCATTTGCCCAAATTTCTCTTGGAATTGCGCATTCATGCATCAATATTATCCTTGGTTAATTAAGATCGTTATGAGTATCAACAAAAAGCTCAAATTTCCTTTTTATTTATTTAAAATAGAATTTGATTGGATTTGTTTTAATGTTAGAAATAATATTTGGATTTTATCATAGCATCTTAATTCATTTTAATTTATTTTTGGCAACTTAAAACAATAAGGATATTGAGGAAAAAGATTTCAATCAATGAGAAGACTCAGCAATTAAAGATTGGAATTTTTGAGCAATTAAAGTTGGATTGACATTTTTCTTCAACAAACTCTCTTCTAAAAATACTTTTAGGAGGATTATAACTGCAGATTTCAAAATGTAAAAAGGGGCGTCTCTCCTCTCAATTCCAGACTTCTAAAAGCATTTCGTTAAGGTGAATTTAGAGTTGTAGATGGGGAGGAGAGAAAGTTTCGTATCCGAACATTATTGAGGGTTTATGCTTTATGTCTTGTATTATGCATGATGGGCAGTTTGCATTTCGCAGCTCTAGTCCGTGCGTAAATTCAAGTAATGTAAAGTACCGTTAGAGACCAGGATCGATAGCTAAACATTCAATTAATCGGTATTTTTGGCATTTTTGTAATAAATACCAGCTATTTTTATGTTAAGGTACCTGTTGTCTCATTTTATTCATGTTTTGGCATTTCGTTGATATGATAATTCTGCCCTAAATTGTTAAGTACTCGCTCTTATGAATTAAACTCGATTTCGAGTAACCATTTCCGTAAACTGCCTTATAACACCGATTTATTAAATAGTAATGTGTTGTGAATTTCTTCCACATGTTATCGTTTAATTATTAGTTGACCGATATGATAATCGATATCATTTTTGTGAATTTCTTTCGTGAGTGTTGTTGATTTATTATTTTAGTCAAATGGTCTCAATAATGTGTTTTGGTACTCACAAATGTGAACTAATTGAATTTCTTCATTAGTTTGAAATTAATTAAAACTGCATATTTTTAATTCTCGTCACTTAATTATCTTGCTCTTAGTTGGGTTAGATTTTCATCTACCTGATTGAGATAGGATTTAGATTAGTTTCTTTTTCTTGCATCATAGAATAAGCTTGCATTTAGAGTAAATTCTACATTCTTTTAAGTCCTCTCCTTAAAGAGGCAAAATTTTAGTTGTGGCTTTACTAACCCAAATTAGCTTAAGGGTCATTCTCTTGCCTGATCGCAAGAAGAAGTGATCCGATATCCGCTATTGGCAGTTAAAGATACATTATAAACCAATAGCAAATAGGAGAAGGTAACCGGACCTAGTTAAACCACGGAGCCACCACACCAAACGAAAAGGAGTCATTAAGGTCCTACCGTGGTTATCCCCCAATGTTGTTGCAGCCATTTTCAGGCTTCATTTTTGGCGCTTGTGGAAGGAGGGCCTCGAGACTTTTGTCTATTGGAGTCTTTTCAATTTTAACATTTTGTTTAAATCACGATGGCTCCTCTTAAGCTTCCAATTTGAGCCGCATCCATGGACGTGCATCTTCCAACACTCCACTCCGAAGTGGTAAGACTCTTGTCTCAGTAAAATTCAATGGTAAGAGAAATTCTTCGCTTTTAACCATGTCTTTCTTAATTTATTCAAAATGTTTCAAATTATGATTTTCAAGGGATTGATGAAGGTATTTTATGCACTTTACTCTCACATTTGCTAGGTGCTTCTAAGCCGGTGTAGAACTCTTTCCGCTTGCTTCAATCCACAACACCGATCAATTTGTTACAATTTTCATTTGTAAATTTGACGGCTATGATTATGAAATCGTGTATGTGAAGAAATTGAATATTTACGAAGTGCCTGAAAATGAGTCTCGTTAATGATTTTAATATTCGATTTCATTTGAATTACTTAAGATTTAAAGACGAAGATAAACCTATGGAAGAAGAATCATTAGATTGGTTTGAATATGTTTGTTCTCTTCCACCCATTCCTAATCCATATGAAATTAATTCAAGCTGTTCCATCCCCATTACAATATAAATGAGAATCCCAATTTGGATGTGCAAATAAATTGTGATGAAGTGGTTTCACAAAAGTTTGGAAAAATATTTCTAATCAATGCAAGAAGACAACAAATAAAGAATTTGGAGAAAAGAACTGCTTTGGAATCTAAAAATTACTTCCGCGGTCAATTTAGAAAATCGATCGCAAATCAACAAGTACAAGCATCAATCAAGTAAATAATAAAATACAACCGCCGTACAAATTTCGAATTCTCCATGATGAGCAAATACCGAAATCACAGCAGTTGTGCTGGAAATTTTCAAGAAAGCATGAGCATACAAAGGAATGATTTAGAATCTGAAATTTACAATGGGCTTAATGCACAAGACTTCCCAAACAAGAGACAATTTTAATGCATTGTTTCAAGTTCACATTTTTCTCTTTATCCCGATATTTTTAATGATGGTAATTTTTCCCTCTCGATATTAATGATATTTCGTAAAATACGTAGGCCGATCTAAATGAATTACTATTAAGTTTTTATCAAGATAGAGAAGCAATTAACGATCATTCTTTTGCCATTAATGAACATGAAATTCTTGTTCCTCCTTGTTTGGATATATTGGATGAGATTGTATGGGAATTCTAGAGAATTTCAGAGGTCATTTATGATGATTACTCGATATTGAGGATGTTGATTTCAATTTTTCTCAAAAGAATTCTCATGATAAAATTCAAATAACATCTTAATGAAGAACGCTTCAATTTAGAAATTATCCCAACCAATCCTCATTTTAGAGCAAGAAATTATCTTCATGATTTCATTATTCGAGAAAACTTTCAAATTTATGATTCGTATCGTGATCAAGCTCTCATTCCTACTCATAATCATAATTCATTTTCTAATTCACAAGTTGAAATTCAAAATTACTCAAATTCCATAATTGCCAATCCTTGTGAAAATGAAATTATTTCAAAACGATCCCAATTGTGCTGTAACATTAGTTGTAAAAATAGTGATTTCATTTTAGTTTTTCTTTTCACAGTTTATTTCGTTTAAATTTAGATTTATTTCTTGATTTTATTTTGCAAAATTTTCACACTTTTCGCTGGCATATTGAACACCTTACTATCAAACACTCAATTGATGCATTGCCCGATCGGGAAATTGAAGTTTCATATTATAATCATGAGCATCAAAAGATATTAATATTTCAATTTCAATCAATGCTAATGTTTCATCAAAAGCTTCTATTTTTTCAAAGGCAATGTCGACAAGAGAATGCATTTTTGCAATCGTCAAAGAATTCAATTCAATTAATAATTTTCCATTTCATTTGAAAGATTTCCATCCATTTTTCATTAATTCATTTGAAAAATATTTGGAAATTTTTCTCAAAGGAGATTGTTAATAATTTAACATTTGTACATAATACTAACAATTTTTTCCGTGCCTTTGAATTTAAAAGCTCATCTTCACAATTTGGCCTCGTTATCTCTTCCTTTGAACATTTTCCAATTTTTAATAGAAATCCATCCCGTATTTCTATGATCCAATTGGTATTCAATTAGAAAGGAAATTTCAAGAGAAAGAGATTTTAATTAAGTTGCTAACAATAATTGTACATTCCGATTTCGCATTTATTTTCCTCGCCTTAGTTAGATTTTGTATTTTTATTACTAACATTTGAACTGTGACATACATGCAAAAGAATTAAATGAGAAAATGGCTACACCGGAAATATGACTATACCTAGTCATTTTCATGTATATGGTTAGAATAGGAGTAGAATTAATTTAGTTTGTTCTTTGTTTTGTATAGTTAATTTGTTTTAACAACTTTGTAGATTAAAAAATAAAACAAAGCAATCACCTCTTCTCATGCATGTTCACCGAAACATTTTCTCCTTATCGAAAGTTTTAATTTTCGTTTTCATTTTTAAATTTCGCATTAATAATTTACCGCTTTTATTTTGAATAATGTCTTGATTAAATTCAATTGAGGTTGCACTTGGCATCGATCGCCTCAAAGCCACTTTTCTTCATTTCGAGATTTCCTTCTAAGATTTTCTTTTGGAATTTATAAGGATAAAGCTTGAAGATGTAAGAGCTTCATGATCTCATTATCCCATGAAATGTATGACTGCCTATGATAAGCTTAATTCCGACTCAATCATTAGTAGTCATTCTAACCTTTCACGATAATCATATGAAGTTCATATTATCTTCCTCGAAATTTGCTAAAGCCGACCTTAAGGATGTCAATTTTGCCGAGTGCACACATTCAAATCTCTGCTTTTGATATTTTTCACAATTAGTGGCTTTATCCCATTCCACCTTTAGTTTATTATTTGATGCTGAAATACGCATCATATTCATTCACTAAAGACATTATTGAATAGTCGCTATAACAATACAAACATTCTTCAAGTTATTCGTAATAAGCAGATAATAAATTATTGTTTCAATTCAAAAGGAGAGTCTATTTTTATATTTATTTCTCGGTAAATTTTATGTTTTATGAACATGAATGATTGATTTCATCTAGGCCGATTGCACACTTAGATTTAAAATAAATAATAAGATGATTATAATCAAAGGAAGAATTTGAAGATTTATGAGGTAAAATTTACGTAATAAATTCCTTTCAGTACGCATTTACAACTTTATTCTCATCCATTATTAGCTCATCTTTTCCTTAGTTTATTTTTTATTTGTGTTCTGTTTTATTTGAGTGTGTGTTTTTATTTCTTTTTCAAAACATAAAGTAAGCAAGAAACTCCATTTCAAATTTGCAACAATGTGTCTGGGAAATTTTATTTGTTATTCATTAGAATTTGAACATTTCTTAACATTGCTTTTATTCACTTAGAAAATCCAATTGAAATTTCAAGGAATATCATAAAACCATTCGCATCATAAGATTTCATCTAAGTAATTTTTAGCATTTCTTTTGATAAAAAATTATTCATAAAATACCTCCGATGTATTATCTTACTCATATGCCATATCTCATTTCGCATATCTGAGGCTTTGGTGTGCTTGAAGTATACCTCCTTAATATCATGAATCGCCGACCTCCGATAATCGACTTTACCGATATTGCAATGAACACATGATTCCTCGAATTCGATATGAAAATTCAAATCAAATTCATAAAAAATATCGCGTCCGCTCAATCGCAATAATGGTAGGAGAAAAACCGTAAAAGGGTTGATGTCTCGGATCCGATATGTTATTGAAATCCCATTATAAAAAGTTATCGTGTCCGCTCTTCAACGCATATCGGCATCGCAAAAATATATTGTGTTACATTGGGTACCCAAAGTTTGCCGATTGCCGATTAGCTACGTCATCCATCGCATCGCCGATAATGAAATCATTTCAATACATTTTTATGCTCACGTCACTTCTCCGAATCTACGATGTGCGTTTTGCGACACGGAAGCACAATGTAAATATTTTCCAATCCCCGATATAATATTTCTTTAATGATGCGATCGCTTCATTTCATTGCACATGTTCATATCGGCAATTTGCCATTGCAACATCCGATGCGATAACTTCCAATGCATGCCTCAAGCCATTAAGATTTAATCAATATATGGCATAGCAAAAAAGGCAGTTCCTGTCGATTAAAACTCAAAGTATTGTGAAGAAACATATGAGGCGAATTATCTGATACGCGATGTGTTGTTTTAAAAAGCGAGCTTCGGTAACCACTATGGTAAGAGAGTGCTAATTTAATCAATTTGCAAAGATATTTAAACCATTTTGATATACATTTAAGTTTTAAATATATAATTCCATAATTAAAAAAAATGGAATTCGAGACCTCTCTATCTTCATATTTAAATTTTATTATCCCGGGATTTGGTCTCGATTCGGGACAATTTATAAAATCATGGAATTTATATGAAACTTATAATATTTTGAGAAACAATCATTACCGCAAATTCTCATTCTCATTTTTGATGTATTTGTTTTAATTTCAACTCCCTTTGAGCACTAAGCATTCTATTTTTACATTTATCGCTTACTCTCTAGTATAAGTAAAATAAATAATGATTTTGGGTTATATGATTTTGGTTAGTTTGACTTCTTCATGTTTTTAATAAGAAGTCACTTAGTTTGGAGAAACTTCCGATACCTTCGTAAGATCAAAAGCAATTATCCAATGGTAAGATTCATATACCCACTTTCATTAATTCGTTACTTAGTTTCGCTTTTTTTCTCGATATAAAAAACTGCTTTGCGCTCTCCATTTGAAGCTTCCAATCCTCTCGCCGTATCATTTTCAAAGTCCATACTCTTCTCCCCCGGCTTAATTTCAAGAAGCACGATGTCTTCATCGAAATAGCTACACTGTGGAATTTCGAACCTTTAGTTTGTTTCTTTAAGCATTCCGTTATTTAAAAAATGATTAAGATGATGCTTTGAAATAAGAAGAATAATATAAGACAAAGGTTCTCATTGTATTTAATTTATCATCGTCGGAGTGTGGGGTGAAGATGGCATTGTGAGTAGATATCAATCTCGACATGAGAATGATTGATTACACGATTATTTTCTTTTTCTTCATATTGTTGAGACATTGGTATAAGCATTTTGTTTGAGTTTATCTTTGAAACCTGGGATTTTTCCTTCATTTTTCATATTTTCATTTTAATTTCGTTTGCTGATTTCTTTTCTCACTTTAGCATAAGACTTCTTTTCTTTTAGTTTTCTGGCTTAGATTTTGGTGACTTTGCCAGGATTTATATGGAAGGCCTACTTATTACCCGACAATGGTCAACATACATGGAGAAAAATTGTTACAGTATCCTATTAGCTTTTTCTTAAATCTCTCTTAGCAAAATTTGTTTTTCTTTATTATAAAGGTAGACATACTTAAGGAAGAGATTACAAAACATAGAAAAGTTGACGAAGTATCGTGAAATCAGAAATTTCTTTTTTCATCAAATTGTAATTATTTTGAGATTTCAATACTTTATTAAGATCTTTCAAGATTCTATTATCGCCAAGAAAAGTTATTTTTAACCAAGTAAAGACACTTTACAACAAAGCACTTTTTAACTCGAAATTGTCATTCTGAACTCTTAAGGAGTTAATGATTCTTCCTATTTAAAAAGAGTTTTATTTTTCTAGAGTGTAATCCAAAAATATATTTAAAACTTAAAAAGATAAGAGGTCTCATCACGAGCTCCTGCTTACCATGATCATAGAGAAAATAGGCCGACATTACCAACACGTTAAACAAACCAGGGTAATGGTTTATAATTGCAAACAATTGTAAGACAAGGGGTCTCATCACGAGCTAGTTTGTTCAAATTCCAATTATAACTAGTATGGCATTGTCAACTATCCGGGCTACCAAACCAGGACATGGTTTTTAAGAATTAAAAATAAAAAAATAAGAAGTATATAAATGGATTACTCTCTAGGTCAATAATTCTTAAAGGAGGAGATTCTAATTCATTGATGATTAAAAGGTAACCTCGTCGAGACTATAGATGCTTGTTGTTAGTGTTTCACTGTGACAAATGAGTACACTTTAAAAAGCTTCCAAGCTTCGTAAAGTGACCCTCGCTTATCTCTAGAACTAATTAAGGACTCGATATAGAGTTAAGGAGATATTTTAATTTATATAAAATTTTAAGAAAATTACAAAGAGGTGATCGTTGCTTTTATTCGTATTAATGAACCTAGTTAAACATTCCAAAATAATTTTTCTTCTTTAATTATTTTTACTTTAATTTTAGGAAAATTTCATTAACAAATAGGAGATAACTGCTTTCTTCCTATAAAGAATCGCCAATTGTTGTACTAAGATAACAACCCACCATTTTTTTATCTTGTTCACATCAAATAATGGGGGACCCTTTCTATAAAATTCTTGGCTAAACACCTTTAGTAGGGATTTTATTAAGTCAATTATCTTACGATTTTGTTATTTTTTCATTTTCTTTAGATTCTTGTTTTGATTGCTTGGTTGAAATCGATTTTATAAAGTCATGTTTACGCTTGTTTCGTCTTTACTGGGTCAACCGGTTTGTAAATAAGTATTCCTTTTGAAGTCTAATCAATTATGTCGCCCGGGTTAAAAATGCGTGATTTTTAATAATGCATTTAGTTTAAATACTAACCCCTAGATTAATTATTACTAACAATTTTTATTTTTTACTTATACGTGCCCAAATCATAAAGCATCTGGATTTCAACATTTATTCCAATTTTCCAATTTTCAAATAAATTTCTAATCTCGAAAAAAATCCAAAAAATGTCAAAATGGTTGTTTTAGGTAAATCATCATTTTAGATAAATTCGTAGACTAATTTAACATCTCTAAAATAAGATCAAAAACAAAAATTAATTTTTAATATAAAATTTTGAATTAATTAAATTAATTATTATATTAAATATAATTAATTTAATTTAATTAAAATTTTATATTAAAAAACAAATATATAAAAAACAAAAAATTAAATTAAATTTTGCATAGAACACATCAGACGGAATATTCATGCGAACATCTTTTAAAAACCCCCATGCAATGATTTTTCCCGATGCGATTGAGGCTCATTAGTTTCTTCCGATGCGATTGAGCTCATTACCTCCGATCCGATTGAGTCACATTGAACTTATGCGATGCGATGAGGTCACATTCAAATCTTCCGATGCGATTAAGTCAATGTTCAAATCTTCCGATGCGATTGAGTCAAGAGGAGGTAGGAGTTATAATATTAAAGTTAGCATTAGTATATATTAGTGTTAGTATTAGGTTAGTTTTAAATTAATATAACGTTAATTTAGTTTTAGTTTAATAATTAATTTAATTTTTAAATATTTAAAATAATTAATTTTAAATTGATTAAATTAATTAATATTTAAAATATAATTAATTTAATCAAATTTATTATTATTTAGATTAATTTGTTTATAAATAGTTAATTATATTAATTAGTTAAATTAATATTTAATTAGTTTAATTTATAATTAGCAATTAAATTAGAATTAATTATTAGTTAATTGTAGGCTAATTTAGGGTTAGATTTTAATTAAAATTCTGATTTTTTTTTAGCCCAAGAATCGAATTTCCGTATTTATACTCGATTTGACTCATCAACTTTCGAGGCTCATAGATTGAGTTTTACTTGGCCAAATGAGGCCCAGGATGTACCATTGGAAAGAGAAAATCAAGGAGAACATTTCGAGGAGGTTTCAATAACAGATTTGATCATTTATTGGGTCAAAAATCAGGCAGAAGATCAAGCTCCGAATTTCTAAAAATAAAATCAATTTTCCGAGTTTTGTTTTCTTCATTTTCATTTGCCCACCTTCTTCTAATCGTTGCATTCATGCATCAATATTATCCTTGGTTAATTAAGATCGTTATGAGTATCAACAAAAAGCTCAAATTTCCTTTTTATTTATTTAAATAGAATTTGATTGGATTTGTTTTAATGTTAGAAATAATATTTGGATTTTTTATTACAGATCTAATTCATTTTAATTTCTTTTTGCGTAAAAAACAATAGAAGGGATATCGAGGAAAAAGATTTCAATCAATGAGAAGACTCAAGAATTAAAGATTGGAATTTTTGAGCAATTAAAGTTGGATTGGACATATTTTTCTTCAACAAACTCTCTTCTAAAAATACTTTTAGGAGGATTATAAATTGCAGATTTCAAAATGTAAAAAGGGGCGGCTCTCCTCTCAAGTAATTCCGCACTTCTAAAAGCATTTCGTTACAGGAATTTAGAGTTGTAGATGGGGAGGAGAGAAAGTTTCGTATATGAACATTATTGAGGGTTTATGCTTTATGTCTCGTATTATGCATGATGGGCAAGAGTTTGCATTTCGCAGCCTCTAAATTGTGCTTAAATTCAAGTAATGTAAAGTAATCGTTAGAGACCAGGATCGTAGAAGCATTCAATTAATCGTGTATTTTTGGCATTTTTGTAACAAATACTGTATTTATTTTTATGTTAATAAAATTGTTGTCTCATTTTATTCATGTTTTGGCATTTCGTTGATATGGATAATTTGTCTTAAATTGTTAAGTACTTCGCCTTTATGAATTAAACTCGATTTCGAGTAACCATTACACTGTAAACTGTCTTATAACACTCGATTTATTAAATAGTAATGTGTTGTGAATTTCTTCCACATGTTATTGTTTAATTATTAGTTGACCGATATGATAATCGATATCATTTTTGTGAATTTCTTTCTAGTGTTGTTGATTTATTATTTTAGTCAAATGGTCTCAATAGAATGTGTTTTGGTATCAAAAATGTGAACTAATTGAATTTCTTCATTAGTTTGACATTAATTAAAAGCCGACATATTTTAATTCTCATCACTTAATTATCTTCGTTTCTTAGTTGGGTTAGATTTTCATCTACCCGATTGAGATAGGATTTAGATTAGTTTCTTTTTGCTTGCATCATAGAATAAGCTTGCATTTAGAGTAAATTCTACATTCTTTTAAGTCCTTCCTTAAAGAGGCAAAATTTTAGTCGTGGCTTGGTCAACCCAAATTAGCTTAAGGGTCATTCTCTTGCCCTCGATCGCAAGAAGAAGTGATCCGATATCCCCGTCTATTGGTAGTTAAAGATACATTATAAACCAATAGAAAAATAGGGAGAAGGTAACTGGACCTAGTTAAACCAAATCCTGAGCCACCACACCAAACTAAAAAAGGAGTCGCTTTAAGGTCCGGACCGAGTGGTTATCCCCCAATGTTGTTGCAACCGATTTTCGAGGCTTCAACACATGTGTATGCTTTGCTTGAAGATGAGTAACCAAGAATATCCCTTCATCCGATCTAGGTTCAAACTTGCCAAGGTTTTCATCATTATTTTTGATAAAGCATTTACTTCCAAAAACTCTAAAATGCTTCACAGCTGGGAGAATTACCATACCGTAGTTCATATGGAGTTTTATCACTATTTACCCGAACATGAGCCTTGTTGAGAATGTTAGCCGCCGTATGTGCCTGCCGCTTTCCACTCCAACATGTCAGAGTTCCAAGAATCATCAAGCATAGCTCTAGCCATTTGAACAATTGTTCTATTCATCTTTTCTCGCTACGCCATTTTGTTGTGGAGTGCCTCGGCTACAGAGAACCTTGCCTTTTTATGCCATGTTGTTCACAAAATTCAAAGAATTCATTTGATGTATATTCTCCTCCTCGATCGCATCTAAGACACTTGATTTTTAGATCTAATTCATTTTCTACCAATGCTTTGAAGATCTGAAATTTTTCAAATGCTTCATCTTTGTGTTTAATGAACCCGATCCAACACATTCTAGAGAAATATCAATAAATAAGATATAGTATTCTTCCCCACGTAGTGACTTTTTTTCCTCATAGGTCCACAGATGTCGCATAGAATGAGTTCAAGAGGCTGGTTTGAAGATCCTTCTTTGGCATTGAATCGTACTGTCCGCTTACCGAATTGACAAGATTTGCATATGATACTTTCGGTAGATTAATATTGGGAAGATCACGAAAAGCTTGAAATCCGCTTGCTTTGTTGATTTGAGAGAAGTGCTTCTCGATGCCCCAGCCTTCTATGCCATAGCCAATTTTCCGAAGACTTGCTCAAGTAACATTGATTTTTGCAGTTTTTTAGTACATACAAAGGTTTGGATTTCTTTTCCCTTTTATAATAATTTTAATTCGTATCAAGATCACGAACCGCACATTATTTTGAACTAAAGACAACTTCAGTTCCTTGATCACACATTTGACTTACACTCAACAGATTATGCCTTAATCCATCCACATACATGACATCCTTAGCATTCACCTTTTCTTTTATAAACACAGACCCTTTTCCTTTAATTACAAAATAGGAGAATCATTTCCAAAAGTTACTTTCTTTTCTTTTTCTAGAGCATTATATGTAAGGAGTTTGCTTTTGTCACCAATCATGTGTCTTGAGCATCCACTATCAATGTACCATTGATTTTCTTCACCTTCCGCAAATAATTCTATCCCACAATTTTCAACCTCGTAATTCCTTCTTTTTCCATACTTTGGAATCCCGAGGGAAAGTGTTGTTTTGGCCGGACTTTGCTCCCGCATTCAGATTCTTCATGGCCAAAGCTAAGCTGCAATAAGCATATCTAACTTCATTTTGAAGAGGAGAAAGTTTTTATAGGTATTCTTCTTTGGTTCAAGATCCAACCTTTTCTTTCTTGCTTCTCTTGTCATGATGGTTTTGTAAGCAACACATCGAGTGCCTTGTGGCCAAAATTGTGACATGTAAAACATTGTCCATTGAAATAGACATTTTTGTAATTACGAAATCTTCTATTTGGATTTACTCCGCTGGCTGGAGCTCCTTTGAAAGTTATTCCCGCTAACATTCCTGAAGTGCGATGATCCCGCTTACCTCGTAAAGAATCCTTGCTTCCTTGTTGGAGAAGTGTATTGTAAACCAATAGTTGTCGCCTTTAGATAGTTTGGTGTTGAAGCCCGAGAGGATTCTCCAATATATCCAAGACTTGTTTTTATGAGAGGAGAACGTTGAGCATTGATAATTTCATCTAAGGTTTCGAACTCTTAGCAAATCTAAGATTGAGAGTTTTTCCTTTCTCATTATCTTTCCTTAGACTTACTACTTCACACTCCAATTCCTCAATGCGTTTTTCTTTGTTTCAAGCCGATTTTCAAGAGTTTCTATGATTATGTTCTTTTCTTCTAGGCTTACTTTGGAGTTGATTGTTTTCTTCAAGAAAATAATTATCTTCTAGAGCATCCACAAAAGTATCCTTTTCTTCTCTAGATTCTTTGCCATGAGCAGTTTAATATCATGGTCGAATCTTCTTCATCTTCACTAGACACTTCATCATCATCTTCATTTGCATAATAACTCTTCCTCTTTTCAAATTGTTTCCCTTTACCACGTTTTTCTCTATAGGGACATTTAGCAGCATAGTGACAACTTTTCCACACTCAAAACATTTGAAGGGAAGCTTACCTTTGAATCTTCCAAGCATCTAGTTGGAGCTTTCTCACAAAATTCGCTTCTTCTTCTTCGTATATATAGCTGGATTCTTTGACAACTTCCTCTTTTCTTTTCCTCAAGTGCATACCTTAAAAGTGTTTTCTTTGATTTGAGACTCGACCTCCTTGTCTCATTTCAAAAGTAGTCAGAATACCATGTAATTGAACAATAGTAAGAGTTTGCAGATCTTGCCTTTCTTCAATACGTAAACTTTAGAGTCAAATTTTGAAGTCAAGGATCTTATGACTTTTTTCCACCAAAGTAGTATCAAGCATGGTTTCACCCAAATTTCTCATTCGGATGCATAATATCATCCGTACGTAAGAAGAAATGGGAAAGGGTCTCATCACTATGCATCTTCAAATTTTCATATTCAATTCTAAGAGTTTGGAGTTTTGCACTTTTTACCTTTGTGTCTCCTTCATAGCTTAGAATGATTTTGTCCCATATTTCTTTTATTTAATGTAGCTACATCACTTTAGCAAATTCCGGTTTAGACATGCTTCCTAATAAGACATTTAATGCTTTGGCATTGATTTCATACTTCTTTCTTTCTCGCCGCACGTAGGAATACTTGCCGGGTATTGATAACCTTCTTCCACGATTGCCCATACATCCGCACCAAGACTTTGAAGATATGCTTTTTCGTACCTTCCATAATATCGCATTGCTTCCATTGAATAGAGGTGGCTTTATAGACATCACTCCTTCTTGACTTCCCATCGCGATGTATCTCCTTCAAGCGATCAAGCTTCGAAGAACCCACTCGATACCAATTGTTGGGAAAAATACCGAGAGGGGGTGAATCAATATTTACCGCATATTCAAAACTTTTTTACTTTTTCACTCTCTAAAACCCATACGCTACTTTCCTTTAGTAAACTCGTATACACGCGATATCCTTCATACAACTCGCGTATTAGTAGAGATCTAAATATGCGTATATTTATTAACTTATTTCTTTGCAATATTCATTCATATGATGTTAGGTTAACAAGAAATACGTGTAGTAACAACAGACAATCATCACACAAAGCATCACACATGAACACCAGGATTTTTTTAGGTGGAAACCCAAGCCTGGGAGAAAACCACTGTCATAGCTTGCTCGGCCTTCAATATTTTATTATAGAGAAAAACATCTTACAACATATGTGGCCGGTGCAAACACTCATCAAAGACGTTGTGCACCCACCTCGCGCTCATTTACCGCCTCTCCCCGGAAGGGAGCTCCAACCCCCGACTCGCTATCACCCTCTCCCCGGAAGGGAGCTACGACCCCCTCGCTCTCGTTTACCGCCTCACTTGGAAGGAGCTACAACCCCCTCGACCGAAGGCTACAACCCCCAAGACTCCTCTATGGACCATGTTTCATCAATTTTCGCTAATCGGATCCAAAGCTTCCTTTAGGACACCACTTGTAGGCCACATTTCATCATATTTTCAGATCGACCCTTTCCCATACTTTTAAGCACAATCAACCATGAAATAGATACATATAACTCACTGATGTATATCGCAAACCACAGGAATGCATCGTACATTTCTTACCACAGACTTCAGCAAACCCTTAGTTTGCATACGTGCTTTCCTTTCGTGATGTCGCGTATATACGCGTTCGTTCACATAAAACTGTACGTATACTTCATACATTATTATAGAGTTAATTTTATTGCGCATACGCGCTTTCTCTTCAGCTAAGCCACGTATATACGTGCTTCCTCTTTGGCGAACTAGCGTATGGTTCTTCAGACTTTTATGTCATTGCAATTCTTCACAACAGATACATCACTTCAGATTTTACCCTTTACCTTAGACAGATTTTCGCCTCATCACAGATCTAATCATTCCATAAACAGATCTAGAAAATACAAGTACATTTCAAATCTAGATCCCCTTCTTCATCATTGGTGCATCATACATTCAGATCTATCATTCAACTGTAACCCTTTCCATTCAGATCTACTTCAGAGAGAAGTATTCATTCAATCTCAGACATCTTGCACCCACACTCATGATTTGCACAATGAATTTCTTCTCTTTATATAGGTTTACCCTTTTTTTCAATACCATGAGCCAAAACCACATTACTTCCGATGGTATTCCTGGACGGGGTCATTTAGACGAATCTTTACCCAATACAATGGGTCAATACCATGGTGGTTACCCCTGGTTTTGCACTTTATGAGCGCTTTTGCCCATACGCGACTTGGCACGTTGTTTCCCGCGTGCATACACGACTTATCCTAGACAGATCCGCGTATGCCTTGAGACATACTCTTTTCACCATAGATTTAGCACATGCTGAATTCCTTTCTTCATTGCCTTCTGTACTCACTGTAGATACATCATATTTAGATCATCAAGACATATTCTATCAAGCACAACTTCATCAAGTGGGTTGCCATTCAAGGACAACACTCATCATCATATTGCTAACAAACATCATTTCATATTAGATTTACATTATTTACCATGTCCATCAGGTCAAGACTAACTTCATCAGGTGGTTTGCCATCAAGGACAACACATGTCAACAATCTCATGTCTTCATCTTCATTCAGTGGGTTGCCATCAAGGACAACACTCTGCATCATATTGCCAACAATTTGTAGTTTGATAACCTTCTTCCACGATTTCCCATACATCTGCACCAAGAATTTGCAGATATGCTTTTGTTCGTACCTTCCAGAATATTAGATTGCTTCCATTGAATAGAGGTGGCTTTATAGACATCACTCCTTCTTGACTTCACATTGCGACGGATCTCCTTCAAGCGATCAAGCTTCTACAGAAGAACCTGCTCTGATACCAATTGTTGGGAAAAATACTGAGAGGGGGGGGTGAATCAGTATTTACTGCATATTCAAAAATTTTTACTTTTTCACTCTCTAAAACCCATACGCTACTTTCCTTTAGTAAACTCGCGTATACACGCGGATATCCTTCATACAACTCGCGTATTAGCAGAGATCTAAATATGCAGATATTTATTAGCTTAGTTCTTTGCAATATTCATTCATCTGAAGTTAAGTTAACAGTAAACATGTGTAGTAACAACAGAATAACCATCACACAAAGCATCACACATGAACACCAGGATTTTTAGGTTGAAACCCAAGTCGGGAGAAAACCACCGCTGCAGTTGCTCAGCCTTCAATATTTTATTATAGAGAAAACATCTTACAACATATGTGCTGGTGCAGACTCTACCAGCACGCAGGCACCCACCTGCGCTCGTTTACCAGCCTCTCCTGGAAGAGAGCTCCAACCCCCTGACTCGTTTACCAGCCTCTCCTGGAAGGGAGCTACGACCCCCTGCTCTCGTTTACCAGCCTCACCTGGAAGGGAGCTACAACCCCCTGACTGAAGGCTACAACCCTCAGCAACTCTATGGACCACGTTTCATCAATTTTCACACTGGATCCAAAGCTTCCTTTAGAACACAACTTGCAGGCCACGTTTCATCATATTTTCAGACTGGACCCACTCCATACATTTAAGCACAGTCAACCATGAAACAGATACATATAACTCACTGACAGATATCAGTAAACCAGCAGAATAGATCAAACATTTCTTACCACAGACTTCAGCAAACCCTAGTTTGCATACGCGCTTTCCTTTCTCTGATGTCGCGTATATACACGCTTCCGTTCACATAAACTAGCGTATACTTATGTACACATTATAGAGCTTATTTCATTGCGCATACGCGCTTTCTCTTCAGCGAAGCCGCGTATATACGCGCTTTCTCTGCGGCAAACTAGCGTATGGTTCTTCGACATTTAGTCATCCAATTCTTCGGTAACGTACACATCGCTACGTATTTTACCCTTTTACTTCGCATGTATGTTCGCCTCATCTTAGATCCAATCATTCCATAAACAGATCTAGCAAATACAAGTATATTTCAGATCTAGATCCCCTTCTTCATCATTGGTGCATCATACATTCAGATCTATCATTCAACTGTAACCCTTTCCATTCAGATATACTTCAGAGAGAAGTATTCATTCAAGCTCAGACATCTTGCACCCACACTCATCATTTTCACAATGAATTTCTTCTCTTTATATAGGTTTACCCTTTTTCAATACCATGAGCCAAAACCACATTACTTCCGATGGTATTCCTGGATGGGGTCATTTAGACGAATCATTACCCAATAAAATGGGTCAATACCATGGTGGTTACCCCTGGTTTTGCACTTTATGAGCACTTTTGCCCATACGCGACTTGGCACGTACTTTGCTGCGTGCATATGCGACTTCCCCTAGTCAAATTCGCGTATGCCTAGAGACATACTCTTTTCATCATAGATCTAGCACATACTGAATTCCTTTCTTCAATGCCTTCTGTACTCACTGTAGATACATCAGAATTACATTATCAAGACATATTCTATTAAGCACAACTTCATCCAGTAAGTTTCCATTATCTTCATTAATTGGGTTGCCATTCAAGGACAACACTCAGCATCATATTGCTAGCAAACATCATTTCATATCAGATTTACATCATTTACCAAGTCCATCAGGTCAAGAATAACTTCATCAGGTGGTTTGCCATCAAGGAAAACACATGTCAACAATCTCATGTCTTTATCTTCATTCAGTGGGTTGCCATCAAGGACAACACTCTGCATCATATTGCCAACAATCTCCCCCTTTGGACTTGATGGCAACCACGATGGTGTTTGATCATCACAATAGATAGGTACATTAAGAATACAATGACACCATGTCACTCTCCCCATTTTTGACACCATTCTTTCTCTTCATTCAAACACCATGTCACTCTCCCCCTTTGACATCAAGGGCAAAGGGTGGATCAAAACCAACATACTCTCCCCCTTTTCTCCACATGTGGAAGAAGTGTTCTGCAGATCTGATAGATACTGAAGTGACCAAGCTCCCCCTGAGTTCATGCTGAATCTTCAAACATATTTTTCAATGAAGTACATGAATCTATGAACTTCCTATCACCAAAGACTCATACTTACATCAAATATCCAACCAAGTGGATTTACATATAAGACTCAAGTACCCAACCAAGTGGGTTTACACATTTCAACTCAGCTACCCAACCAAGTGGGTTTACAAAATTTGACTCAGCTACCCAACCAAGTGGGTTTACAAATTTGACAAGTCCTTACATGAATGAATATTACAATTTTACATCATGGATCTCTACATGACCTTTTCATCAAACTTTTAATGCCTCATTTCTGAGCTTGATTTCCTTTTACTTCTGCATAATATCCTGCTCTTTATCTTCTGGCTTACTTGATGAAGATACTTCAACACTATGTTGTTTTTAAATAATATGAGTGTTAGATGTTGAAGGCTGGTGAGTTTCCTCTGAAACTGGTGGAGGTGCATTGTCCTTTACCACTGTACCTCTATCTATGATCTCAATTGTCTCAACTTGTTCATTTACGTGATTTATTTTGGGCTTCTTCCTGTACATCAGTTTCAATTTTGTTTCAGTGGTGGTATGAGTTGAGTATGATCCTTCTTCTCTGACTCTTTTGGAGTTTCTATCCTGTGGGGTTGGACTTTTCAAGATTGAACTAGTATCACCTTGCTTCTATGCCTCATTCAAAGTGTTCTCCAACCATTCAGAGTGGTCGGAGTATTTCTCAATGTCTGGCTTGGACTCATGGAAAAAAGGAATTAACTTAAAATTAACCCTTAGTTTCCTTATAACTCCTAAAGGATCATAATACCATCTAAAACTTTCATTGAACCTAAATTCCTGAAAATATGTTTCTACTTGTTGACCAGCAGTCTTGTTATTGCAGATGAAGGGACCAATCTGGTTTTTTATTTAAATTTTGTTTTCTTCTTGGCTGATAGAAATTCAACTTCATCAGAGTTAAGAATCTGCCTGATATACTCAAGTGAAAATAACCTCATTGGGAGGTATTTTGGCAGTTTATATGGGGTTAGCTGACAACCATAAACTCTAATATCTGTGTAGTTTTGGTAAAGATACCAATCTCCTGTCCTACTATGTTATGATAACTACAGGACCCTTTTTATATCATCATTGAATCTTGGTTGACTGTTGTTGTTCAAAATGTTGACAATTGGATGGATGAATGAGTCAATGAAGTCTTTGTATGTGAAATTTGTGTAGTCTTTCCTGATTAATGAAGTCCAAAATATTACTGACTGAGAATTACCTTCAACATCTAGTTTTTGAAGGTTGATTGCAAATCATTCAGATTAGAAGTATAAAACATGTGAAATAGAATAGATGAATACTTGAAGACACCTTCTTCAGGTAATTTGACCAACTGTTCATGGATTGTATCAAAGAGGTATTGGGAAAAATTGAATTTAGAAGCAGGAGGCTGACCAGGGGAAAAATAGACAAAAAACCTAGGACTGAAGCATCAACATGCTCATCAGTAAAATAACCTAGAATACATGACAACATGGTGATAATATGCTTGGTTCTCTCATAAAATATAGCGGCTAGATAAGGAGGGTTAGTCTTGGGAGTTGCTACTGATGAGGGAATGAATGTTTGGAATATATGGAACCCCTTGGGGAAGTCCAAATTTAAATAAAATTCAGTGAGGATCTCAATAGACAATGGGGTTTCATCAGTCCTAGGTTGAATTTTTAGCATCTGGTTTATGGATTCAGCTGCGATGGTGAATAAAATATCTTTACTAGGGGTTACAAGGGCTCTTTGGTCAGGCAAATAACAAGTTTTGAAAAGAATAATAGCCTCTAAAAACTGAAAGGTATGTGGGACAATATACTTGGGAAAATTATACTCCCAAAGAAGCACATCATCATCTTGGTCAATTGACTTATCATGGTTCCAGCAATGGAGCTCAAGGAGGTTGAATTTAGTGACAAGGTCACTAATTTTAAAGTACATGTCTGCAAGGGGAGTATGTTACACATCAACAAATGGAGGTTGCAAGGGATTGACTGTTACAATGACTTGGGAAGCCATTATTTGTTTATTTTTCTCAATTTATTTACTCTTCTGTGATCAAGAAATAAACTTAGGATGTCTGTATAATTTGTGAACAGATGAATTGGGTATGCAGAAATGGTTTGGAGGAAATAATAGTTTTTTTGTGGTCTGCAAATTTCCTAACTTGTTCAATTAGTTAACAGGTAACTTTCTTTGCTTAGGAACAGGACTTTGCACTGAGGAATACCTCGAATGGGTAATTTTTTCTTATAGAGGAGGTTCTGGACGCAATGAAGGCTTTGTTGGTATTTAATGGTCTTTGTACTTCTTTAAACAGGTTCTGAAACATATTTATTAGCAAGAGGTTTGAATTATGGTTGAAATGACTTGATAACAGGTCGATCGAGTAATATTTTTATTAGGAATAGGTTAGCAGTAGCTCTTTCTCCACAGACTTTAACAAACAGACAGTGAAAATATTACAAAGGGTGGCTTTATGCGTTTTTAACTAGCATTGATTAAACTTTAATGCACGGGGTCAAATTCAAATGAGGGGTGGTATTCATCGTACAGGCAGAAAATAATCTGATAGTTTTTGCATTGTGAAAAGTGGGTGGGAGGTATTATTTTGGAGGATGCGATGGAATCAGGGGTTGCCACGTAGCATGGAGCGGGGCTGCAAAAACAGCGTATTCCGCAAGCTCTTGGGGTTTTTAATTTTTTGACAATCAGGAATGCGATAAAATATATGGGTTGTTAGATCTGATCAATCGCGATTAGATGTATTAGCGAATGAGAGGGACTTGTCGGGAATTTCGAAAGGCGGGGTCCAAGTTTTTTATGCGAAGAGTTACATGTATATACAAAGGGTTATATATACGGGGTCAGGACTTTATAATAGGCAAGGTTTATAGTAAAATATATGTTATATGGGATTGGGAGTTAATATAATAATGTAGGCTAATACATATAAGCGGGAATGAGTTTAACTATATGTATTAAACTAGGGTTAAATGAAAAGGGAGGTTAATGAATGTAGTGCGGGATGAATAAAATAAAGTTAAGAATTAATGTAAAAATTGATATCGGGAATTATTTTTCAGTGTGGGACCCGAAATATCATTTTAAACTTTAGACTTAGGGTAAGTGTATTTTAGTATGTTAAAATGGAAAAATGGAAAATTACTTTCCAAAGGATAAATGTGTGTTAAACTAAGGAAAGGGGTATTTAGGTAGGGAAAATGAGTGAAGTAAGGGGAAATAGATTTAATATGAAGGCGAAGGGGTATTTTTACAAGGGAAATGATTTTAGAAGGGAGTTAGTGATATGAAATGACCAATTTCTTCTTTCTATGCCTTGTGAAAACTGTTTCTGCCTACCCATCATCTACCCTAGCATTTTTTCTTCATTTCTTTGGGTGCATTTGAGCTTGCAGACCCTTTATTTTTTCCTTTGATAAAAAAACTATCTAATTCTAACCTTATGAATTCCAATGGCTCAGATTAAACTGTTGAGCTCATTATTATTATCTACCTAACTACTGATCTGCCAAGATTAAACAGTTTGGCTAGATCTTTATTCTCTATCTATCAGCATGAAATTTAAAGCATGAATAATCAAGATTAAGATGTTTGACTATCATAGATTGTGGATTTTTGGACGAGCTACACACAATATTATTTTGCAAAAATAAAAAATAGTTCCATTTGAATTTGCATTACTTTCATGATCTATTTTATCTCTTTTTCTGGTGGGGTTCATATTTTATTTTCTTTTTTTGATCTTTTTTCTTTCAGTCCTTTGATTTTTATTTTAGGAATTTTACCCTCTTTACATTTTTTAATATGGGAAAACAATTTGTAGAAATAAAAATATGTACAATATTACAAGACTAATCATAGTCAATTCAAAATTATGAATCCTATTATTATAGGAGCCTAATAGTGGCTCCACGTGGGGATGGAATTTCCTAGTGAAATGTTAAGAACTTTAAGATCAGTAGCCTTTTGAACTTTTAATGTGCTTGCCTTGAACTATTTTCTGAGCTATACTTTATTCATACATATGATATTTTTTCTTTCAAAGCTTAGGGCCTTCTCTTCGGGCTTCAACTTTGTAAGAAAAAAATCCGATCCAATATAAACACTGCAATGTTATGTACAATGAGCAAAGTAAACAAAGTGAACTAATGGTTAGTTTGGAGAAAAGTAATGCTTCAGCATTCTACAATTGACAACTTCTGCTGGAAGATCTGATCCATTTATTTCCTTCAAAAATAATGCATTGTTACCTCTATAACCATAAATGATATAAGGACCTTTCCATAGGAAATCAAATTTACCATGTTTACCTTTTCATTCTCTTCTAGAATCCCATTTAAACACTTTATCACCTATGTAAAAATCATTTTCTTTTGTTTTCTTGTCAAATATCTTCTTGATTTTATCTTGGATCACTTGTGATTTGAGATAGACTTCTTCCCTGGTTTGCTGCAAGTGTATAGTTTGATTTGTCCTTATTTGGATATCATTTGGTTCTACCTACATTTCTTGGATCATCTTCATCATTGTACTCCTAAAGAGGATGGAAAAACAACATCCATCCCATATACTACCTGATAAGGAGATGTACCAATGGACTTATTGTAGTTAATTTTTTTTCCCATAAGGCATTGATCAACTTCTTGTTCCAGGCATTTTTGTTGTCTTCTAACAATTTCTTAATGATATTTACCAGGCTTTTATTTGAGGATTCTTCAAGTCCATTACCTTGAGGCTAATAGGTAGTGGAATGGCAAAGGTTGATGTGATATTTGTTACAGAATCCAATCATATTTTTATATTTGAAGGCAACTGCATTATCAGTAATGAGCTTTTGGGGACATCTAAATCCGGAAAGGATATTATTTTCAAGGAATGAAATGATGACAGAATCAATGGCTTGTATAGAAGGAATTGCTTCTATCCACTTGGTGAAATAATCAGTGGCTGTAAAAATCCATTTATGCTGGGCTAAGGAGGGTAGGTGAATTTCACCAATCAAGTCTAGACCCCATTGCTAAAATGGGTGGAGATGGGTTTGAGGGGTAAATGTAATAGTTTTTTCTTCCCTTCAAATATCTAACGTTTGTGATAGGAGGTCAAATACTTTCTAACATTTGCGAAGAGAGTGGGCCAGTAAAAACCTGCCCTCAAGATTTTATCAGCTGTTGATTTCAAGTAAATGTGTCCTCCACAGTCACTTGCATGAAACTCTTGCATAATTTTATCAACTTCATCTTTTAGTAAACAATTTAAAATAATTCCATCATGATCTTTCCAAAACAAAGCATTATCTATGATACAAAATTTCATTGCTTTTAATTTTAGGAATCTACTTTTAGTCCTAGAAAAACTAGGAGGAGCTTGTAAGTTCAGTAAAACAGATATGATATCTTCATACCAAGGTGAATCTAAGAAAGGTTCACTGATCTATGGACTCTGCATCTCTTCCTGATCATCTAATTGAGCAATAAAATTTATGTCTAAGGCCTTACAGTTAGATTCAAACATGAGTTTGACCAGACCTTGGCCTTTAATCAATTTAGTGGGCTTTATTTCTATGTCATATTCCAAAATAGTGGCAATCCATTTGCCTCTTTTACCATCATGCCCATTCTGAGTCAGAATGTCCTTTACCACTGAATTTGGGAGATATGCAATGATATGTGAGTACAAAATGTACACTCTGAAATATTTAATAGCCTTTACTAAAGCCAGTGCTTGTTTTTCCATTATGTTGTATCTTAATGTGGCATCTCTTAATGATTTGCTAAAAAATGCAATGGGTTGTTCATAACCCTAATCATTCTTTTGCAGTAAAATTGCTGCAATACTATGTTTTGAAGCAAAAGAAAAAATAATAAAATCTTTTTTGAAATCAGGACTTATTAGGACTGGTGTTTTTGTAAGGGATTGTTTGATTGATTCAAAAGATTGTTTGGCCTCTACTATCCATCTAAGAGATGAATATTTCTTTAACATATTATTCAATTCTCTAATTAATTCTGCTAAATTTGAAATGAATCTTCAGAGAAAATTAATTTTACCTATGAAAGCATGTAATTCCTTTATGTTTCTAGGATGAATTATGTTCAAAATTGCCTCTATTTTAGTTGGATCTATCCTAGTTCCCTCTTTTGATATTATTTTTCCTAAAAGTTTACCTTCTTCAACTCCAAAGAGTGTCTTTTTGGGATTCAAAGAAATACCAAATTTTCTGCATTTAGTGAACACTTGTCTTAAATGATCTAGATGCTCATTATCTGTTTTTCAAAAGACTGTTATATCATCTAGATATATGACAAGAAAATCATGAATTTATTTGGCAAAATCTATGTCCATAGCTCTCTGGAATGTAGCTCCTACATTCATCAATCAAAAAGGCATTTTCACATACATGAAAGTACCCCATGGAGTGGTAAATATTTTCTTTGGTTGGTCTTCTGGTTGAACTAAGATTTGATTATATCCAAAGAATCCATCAAGAAATGAAATCCTGGATGATCCTACCATCTTCTGTAAAATATGGTCCATTTTGGGAAGAGGATAGTTATCTTTTAGGGACACCTTGTTCAAGTTCCAGAAATCAACACAAAGTCTGATTTCCCTTGTTTTCTTCCTAGTGGGAACTAAGTTTGAGACCCAATCATAATATCTGATTGTTGCAATGCTATGTGCTTCATACATCCTTTTTACCTCTTTTTCAATCAAAGGCATAAGAACTGGATTTATTCTCCTAAGCTTTTGTTTAAATGGTTTCTGATATACTTTAATTGGTATTTTATGTCGAATGATGTTGGTGTCATAAGACTTAAGGTCTTCATAACTCCAGACAAAGAAAGCTTGAAATTATTTAAACAGATCTATATATTTCATCTTTTCTTCTGAAGGTAATGCTTTCGATAATTTGATGAGCTTAGGCTTTTGTTCTGTTCCTATGTTACACTCTTCTATGTCTAAGCTTAATGGTTCCACTTTTTGTTTTCTCACTACATCATTTGAATCAAAAATATATTCTAATGGGGCTAATCCCTTAGGTAAAAATTTATTTTTAAGGTTTAAAATATGAGAATCATCATTTTCTATTTCTTCTATTTCTATATTTTCTAACTTATCTATTTCTATTTGAGTGAATCTAGTGGGTTCATTTAAATCTAAATTATTTACATCTATTTCACTATCTATAATTTCATCCATTGTACAATCAGTATCTATGTTACATTTTTGGAATTCTCCCTCAGTATTCATAAAATTGTAGATTTGAGCATCTTGTGAAAAAATATGCCAATATTTTAAGTTATCTGGTATAATAGGTCTGTGTCTTACCTCTTCTGTGTATTTGTGATTTGATTGAAAAGGTAGTCTGCAAGTGCTAGCAAATGTAGCCAAACTATGTGCATGCATATTTTGTTTCCTAGGAATAATAGAAAAGTCAGATTCAAGCATATATTTAATCAAATCTAGAACAGTTTCTTTGTATTGGCTTAGTCTAACATTATTCACTAGATATTCTCCTTTGATATGTTTTATGATTAATTCAGAGTCTCTCAAGATAGAAACTCTTTTTCCTCCTAATTTTCTAATAGCCTGCAGTACTAATATTAAAGCTTCATACTCACCCATGTTTTTTGTACATTTAAAGTTTATTCTAAAGGCATGACCCTCTGAATGATTGTTTTCCATGTTATAGATCCAACATCCTGCTCCTACTCCTAATCTGTTGACAGAAGCATCAAAATCTAAATGCCACATTGATTCATGAAATATATTGTCATTGTCAACTTCTTTATGTTTCTGTTTTAATTCTGTGTTTTTATCTGTGCCAGTGTCTCAATTACACAAAATGAAAAAATCCATATCAGAGTGTACATAATAAATAGGATAGCTCTGTGGTTGTTTTGTACTACTGACCATGTACTTCATTAAGGTTTCTCTGTAAATATTTTTGGGCTGACCAAATACTGAAATTGTGGCATAAGAAATGTCTATTTGTAGAGATCCCTACAGTTTTACTCTCCATGAGCGAGATAATATCATTCCATACTTTGGAGGGATATCAACAACTGCAATATCCATGAAAATACTCTTGGCTGGCTATTGTACTAAAGTGACAGACAAATCTTTTATCAAGAAAAGACATTTAACTTTACTGGAATCAAAAGAGAAAATATCTTTATATGCTCTAGTGATGTCAAGATTTAAGGTTTCCATGATAGCTTTTGGCATTAAATTGTGGGATGCTCCAGAATCTAGCATAACATTGTGTAAAAGATTATCATGAATATTCAGGCTAATGTAGAAAGGAGGAACACCACCTTCTTCTTTTTTACCATTTACATCAGGACCAAATATTAATTATGGTTGATCATCATTCAAATTAACAAAATCTTCTCCTTCATTTATGTTCAGTGTTTCAGTGATTTTATCTTTGTATAAATCATCTCTGTTAAAGGAATTGGTATTTTTAGTTTAGCAATTTCAGTTTGGATATTGAATGGTACTTGTGTTTTTCCTAACTGAGTTATTTCTTCTTTACTAACTGAAGTTTGAGTGTTTTTATATTGTTTATCTATAGTTGGTTTTTCAGTTTGTGTTTCCATTGTTTTGTTGTTTTCAATGTTCTTATCTGGGACAATTTGAGTAACAGTGGTAGTTTTAACAGATTTTGAAGTTTCAGCAGTTGTTTTAGGATCAATTGATTTTTTATCAGTAGCAGATGTTGTTTCAGTAGAATCTATTGTTTTAGCAGCAGTATATTTTTGAGGATCGACTAATGTTTTAACAACAGTATCTGTAATATCGTCAATTTTAGGACTGGGTGCAATTTTTGGACTAGAAATTTTCTGATTAGGCCTGGAATTTTTTTTATTTTCTCTAGGGAGAATTTGCAATAATTTGGTTGTAGGAGCTTCTACTATTTTCTTGGTCTGAGTTTGGGCAGTTTTCTTAGTAGGAGCTTCTACATTTTTCTTACTCCTAAGGTTATATTGCATGTGAACTTTATTTATTGCAGTATCATAACCTTGTTTATAATCAAATGATTCCCGAAATTCTAACTGTAACTATTGTAGCATGAATAATTCATGTTCTTCTTGGGTAATAAAAATATTATTATCATCATTTATTCCCATTAAGTTAATCTGGGTATCTTCATCTTCTTCATTTTGATGAGAACTTTCAGCATAGTTCTCTTGGAAAGGTGGTCTTATTTGTTGATCAGGTGTTGATTCTCTAGATTTACTAGTGTTGGGATTCTTTCTAAAGTTTTGATTTCTTATTTGAGGACCTTGTTGTTGATTATCCCACTGTGGTTTTCTTTCCATAATTTCTAACCTATCCATCATTCTTTCCATGGTTTTTGCTAAACTATCTATTTTACTGTCTGATGTGGATGATTCCTCTTTTATGGTAACTCTTCTTTCATTTCTCATTCTGGATCTTTTAGCTAACAAGTTTTCTTCTACAATAACTACATTTCTTTTCATTTTTTCTAATGTTTATGGGTTTCTTTCCCTCAATTGGTATGACTATCAATGTCAAAAGCATCAGAAAATTTGATTAAATCTAGATCTAGTGGGGGTTTAATGTTTGCTAGAATAACATTTTAGATGTTGTTGAACCTAGTACAATAGTCCTAAAATGATTCATTAGGTGCTCTTCTAATGTTTTCATATTCAGATAAAATTTGTAAAGGATTCTTCTTTTTCTCCCATCTATTTATAAATAATCTATGAAAAGCTTCTAGATCAGCAATATGATTGGCAGGTAAAGCTTTAAACCACTTTTTTACATCTCCAACTAAATTTTGGGCAAATAGACTCATTTGAACATCTACTTCATCTATTTCATGCAATTCAAAATAATCAATCATGTTGTTAACATGTTGTTGTGCAGTGTATTGGTCAGTACCATCAAATTGAAAGATTTTGCTTTGGTAATCCTAGGGCATGGCATGTAATTGAGCTGGTAAGATCAGAGGTGCATATCTGGCTGCCATGGCTAATATTATAGCTTGGTTAGGAGGTAAATTTGTGGTGCTTGGTGATGAGGTTGAAGTACTTGCAGATGTGCTTGGGATACTAGATGACGTACTTGGAAGTGATGTTGAAGTATTGGAAAATGTAGCAGCTGTGCTAGAAGTTGAACTTGAAGTGTTTGGAGATGGAAATATAACTCTAGGTTGAAGAGGAAGCTTATGGATGAATGATTCTGTGGAATAAAGTGCAGTGGAAGTAATATATGAAGTGGTACTAAATAAGGATGAATTTACAAATTCTGAATAAATGGTAGAAGGCTTAGGGGTATAAGTAGATAAAGCAGTTACTTCAAGAGAATGTTGAAAAAATGATTCATCAATGTCCTTAATCAAAGTTGCAGTCAAAGCCTCAAGTTTATAAAAAGGTTCTTGAGCTTTTTGATCTGAATCAAGTGAAATAGTCTCCTTAGTTTCAATAAATGAAATGAAATTAGGATCTATTACACTGTCATATAGTGAGATTTCTAATTTAGTTCCAAACAAATATTGTTCAAAAGATAAATCAAATTCTATATCTTGTAAACTTGATAATTGTTTAGGGAGTGAAGTAGCTTTGATTATTTGACTTGTACTTTCTAAACTTTCTACGTTTTTTATGTTTTCTTAAAATTTTGTCCGGGTCATCTATAATTATAGCAGGTTGTGGATACGGATGAGCCCGGGTGTAGTATATCATTTTGGAAGCCAGGATTTTAATTTTCAATAAAGTATGTTTTAAATAACAAGCTTAAGGTGAAAATATGATAAAAAGTATTTTCTTTAAGGTTTATTTTAAACTGAGGACTGGTATCCCTAGTATGATCGCCATAATGTTATAACTCCAATAATTCCTAGGGGTTTTATGCTTTTTTGTTTAAAGAAATATTAGAGGTAACCACAAACCTACTTTTAAGCTTAGGATCTAGCCTTCCTAATGCTCAGAGAGGGCTCTTTATGATTTAACTTTGTTGTTTTTAGTTGATTTTAGGCTGGTTATGTAAGGTTGATTGATTT
Source organism: Pinus albicaulis (assembly GCA_034641835.2). Classification (NCBI taxonomy): domain Eukaryota; kingdom Viridiplantae; phylum Streptophyta; class Pinopsida; order Pinales; family Pinaceae; genus Pinus; species Pinus albicaulis. Next base: position 1,422,440,288 of record CM076578.1, read on the forward strand.
TGATTTTGATTTGGTTTGGTGGTGGAATCACTAATTCATATGGATAGATGCAGGTCTATATTCCATTGGGCTATGGAGTTAATGGATCAAGAAACATATCAGAATCAAGTTTTAAAGGAAGTGTTCACAGGGCAAGGTAGCTGAGTAAATTCATATCTTTAGGCTGGATGAAATGGTTTCAATCAGGATGAGAGAGAAATTAAGGATTCTCAGATCTAGATAATGAAGGAAATGAAAGAGGTCAATCAAAACTAGGGATAAATTAAGAATTCCCTAATCTGGATATCAGTAGAAAACATCAAAATATATAACAGTTTAGAATAGAGTGCACTTAAACAATTTTTGCAATAATATTCCTGTTATAATATTTAGATTGATAAGACATGAAAGTATGTGAAAAACTTAAGAAAAGAACAAAGAACAATTTAAAGTACTTCACTGAAGCGGCTCAACACATGAATCCTGTAATATAATTATTTATTTCTCAATCCAGTCTGCTGACTTGAAAATGGTACAATAAACCCTCCGGTTCAAATCAATGCAACTATAGGAATGTTTAGCAATCCACACTCAATACTTCGAATTGTGAATTATTTATACAAACTAATACAAAATATCCTAAACTGACTTAGCAATTATTTAAGGAAAAATAAATATCTTCATGCAAAAAGATAGAGATACCTATCTACCTAATGCAAATCGTCCCAGCTTTTATTGATTTTGTTGTTTGTTGTTTGATCTTTTGCTAATTTATCTTTGACTGTTGCTCAACAAAGGCTGTCTTTTAGGATGTTTGAGTGTCCTTTACACTGGCTTTATTTCACTCTGATTTATCTATGTTTTGACTTTAAACCTTATCTTTCATCTGATACTATTTAACTTTAACTGATACTCTTTAAACTGTCTTTGTTTTCACTTTGACCTTTGACTATTGTTTTTAGCTGTAAACTACCTTCTCTATTTTCACTTTGACTGCTATGTTTTACCTTTTATCTTTTCACAGTAAATCAGTCAACTTCTCCCAATCCTCTGCATCTAGAAACTTGATTTTTACCATCCTTTTGAATAACTCATCAACTTCTATATACTTTTCTAAAGTTGGCTTGTTAATGAATAGATGTTTTACCTCATGTTGGAGGTAAAAGATGTTTTCAAAAGTCTGATAAAGCAATTTTCCTGTAGGAATTCCTTTTGAGGAGGGAATGTCAGACTGTTCCTTTGCCACTTCTCTGATTTTATTATCATAATCCTCATGTTTCATCAACCTATCATTAATAACCAATGGATTAGGCAAACCTTTCTGCCTCAAAATATCAAACTTTACCATGAATCTGGTTATGGAAAGTTCCATGTTCTGACATTTGTCTTCCATTTGTCCCATTAAGTTATTTTTAGAAATTACCTTCCTAACTTCTAGGATTGTTTCAGTTCTATCACTAATGCCAATTTATTCCAATTCCTGTTTGTTCTTGGAATTAAGAAACATAATGATTTCATTGGCCTCTTCTGGCTTCTTACCAAGTTCTTCCTTGATTTTCTAAATGGCTTCACTTGTTGCTTTAATTAGATCATTCTTCTCATAAATAACTTGAATGGATGGCCAAATATTAGTGACAGAGTCAATGATATTGGCCCATAACTACTTTTTTTCTTGTGAAAGTGGTTATGTTAGTGTCAATTCCTTTTCTAGCCTCTGGACATTCTCAATCAATCTGTTTGTCTTCTGTACTTCATTCTTGTGCATGATTTGTACTATTTTCTTCTCATCCTCTCAAATTTTTAACTGTTCTTTAAGTCTATTTATTTCATTAGTCTATATGGACATCCCCTGAATTACTTTAACTAATTTACTTGCTTCATAATTTGGTTGTGCTGCTGCTGTAGATGACTCTGTAGCTGATGTAGTTGCTGATGAAATGGGAAGTTATATAGCTAATGGAACTGATGGGGCCAATGCATCTGCTAAAGTAGAAGGAACTATTGTAGTTACCGTAGGAATAGCAGTGACGGCGATTTCTTCTATGTTGGCCTTTTTCTCTTGCACTAAATTATCCATCTCATTTCCCATTTCTTTCAATTGGGTAGTTAACTGAAGAATGAGGTTCATCATCTCATCTTTTTTTCATTCATTTTCTAACACTTATTTTGCCTATGGATGTTCAGTAGGAGGCAATTTGAGTTGTTTCCTTAATGCAACAATGTCTACATTCTTTTTCTTTATGCGTTCTTCTGCAACTTTAAAGTTCTTGGGATCATATCCCACTTCTATGACCAATTCTTCTAGGGATTTGATTTTGTTATCCTTGGATTATGAAGAAGCATTTTCTAGATTTAGCTGATCTCTGATGTTTTCTAGAGTATTTTTCAGCTTTTGTACACTCATGGATTTATTCTTCATAGTAGAATACAAAATTTCACTAGTTTTCTTATGAAATTCTATTTGGTCTATAGGATGAAGATATTTAACTTGAACTTCATATGCTGTCTTCTTATAATTTTATGATGACTTAGGATGCTTCACTGTGGGCTATAAAAAAGTCATCTTCATATTCCTGGTCCTGTAATCAAATGTAGAAAGCAACCTTCTTTGGCCACTAGGTGTCTACTTCTAGTATTGTGCATAAGTATCAGATTTTAATGCCTCATTTCTGAGCTTGATTTCCTCGTACTTCTACATAATATCCTGCTCTTTATCTGCTGGCTTACTTGATGAAGATACTTCAACACTATGTTGTTTCTAAATAATCTGAGTGTTAAATGTTGAAGGCTGGTGAGTTTCCTCTTAAACTGATGGAGGTGCATTGTCTTTTACCACTATATCTCTATCTATGATCTCAATTGTCTCAACTTTTTCATTTACAAGATTTAATTTGGGCTTCTTCCTGTACATCGGTTTGAATTCTATTTCTGTAGTGGTTTGAGCTGAGTATGATCCTTCTTCTCTGACACTTTTGGAGTTTCTATCCTATGGGGCTGGAGTTTGCAAGATGGAACTAGTATCACCTTGCTTCTCTACCTCATTCAAAGTGTTCTCCAACCATTCAGACTGATTGGAGTATTCCTTAATGTTTGGCTTGGACTCATGGAAAAAAGGATTTAACTTAAATTTAATCCTTAGTTTTCTTATAAATCCTAAAGGATCATAATACCATCAGAAACTTTCACTGAACCTGAATTCTTGAAGATACTTTTCTGCCTGTTGACTAGCAGTCCTGTTATTGCAGATGAAGGGTGTAGAAATTAGCTGAATAAATCACTTATTCACTGAAGATTAACCTGGTCATATATCAATTTCGAATTGCATACATAACACATAACCTTCTTCTACAATTAATTGTCACATGAGGAAATAACAGAAGCAATCTCACATCAATTCAATCACACATTAACTCAGTATGTATGGGGAAAGCCTATAGCTGAAAACCCCGCAGCTATTGTGTATATTATAATGGAGAAATCAAGTAACCAAACAAGTACAATACTCCTCACAAGTACTCATTACTCTCTCATGAAGTTACTCACAATCTGACTCAGTTTTGAACAAGTCCGAGGTTCAAAACTCCCCGCCAATTGCCTTGCCTCTATTGCGCAATCATGGCCTGTATATGAAGAGGTTCAAGGTTCGAATCCCCTTCCCTTGATTGCGTAATTGTCATGGACAATTCCTCCAAGTGTAATGCAAATCTCATGCAAAACAAATCTACCAACTGATAGCTTTACTCAACCTTTCATCTACCTCTTCCACTGGTCTCCACTGAACTGATCATGCACTGTAGTGAACTGAAGTGTTCTTGAGTTGACTAATGAGTTAATATTTAGTAAATTAAATATTATTTAATTTACTCCACTCATATCTAGTTGATTATTTAGTTAACTAATCCCAACTAGTTCAACTAAAACAAACAGAACACAACTCCACTACTTGTCCCGTTAACTCCTCCAAAACTCCTGCCACTGAAGTCTAACTGAAGCCAACCATGCAAGATGCCATCAAACCCTAGGAACCACGTGATTCCTTGTGTCAGTTGTATGAGCCACCTCCATGACTCAAACTGAAGTGCGCCAAGAGAGTAAACTGCTGTTTATAGTCAAAATATTATTAAGGGTAAATAATATTTGACTTCCATATTTTTAGGAGATCAGTCTAAAAATAGTCTGGGTCCTAAAAAATAGGGTCACATCTATATTTACCGACATGTCGCATACTTCAAGAATCTCCAAGTAGAATTCCCAAATTATGCTCCGTATGTCTAAAAATAGACATAGTCTAAAAATAGACTTTGCGCCAGAATTTGCCTGCGGGCCCACTTAGTGAAGGCGACTTCATTTCACTAAGCTCCATCATCTTGCTGCATTCTCAACAAAGGGAACAATCTAGTTTTTTTTTTTAATTGTGTTTTCTTCTTGGCTAATAGAAAGTTAACTTCATCAGAGTTAATAATCTGCCTAATATACTCAAGTGAAAATAACCTGATTGGGAGGTTTTTTGGTAGTTTATATGGGGTTAGCTGACAACCATAAACTCTAATCTCTGTGTAGTTTTGGTAAAGATACCAGTCTCCTCTCCTACTATGTTCTGATAACTACAGGACCCTTTTTATATCATCACTTACTCTTGGTTTACTGCTGATGTTCAACATGTTGACAATTGGATGGATGAATGAATCAATGAAGTCTTTGTATGTGGACTCTGTGGAGTCTTTCCTGATTAATGATTTCCAAAAGATTACTGACTGATAATTACCTTCAACATCCATTTTTTTAAGGTTGATTGCAAATATTTTAGATTGGAAGTATAAAAACATTTGAAATAGAATAGACGTATACTTGAAGACACCTTCTTCAGGTAATTTGACCAAATGTTCATGGATTGTATCAGAGAGGTATTGGGAAAAATTGAATTTCGAAGTAGGAGACTGACCAGGGGAAAAAATAAATAGAAAACCTAGGAATGAAGCATCAAGATGCTTATCAGTAAAATAACCAAGAAGAAATGATAACATGGTGATAATATTACCTTTTTCTCTCATAAAATATAACATCTGGACAAGGAGGGTTAGTATTGGGAGTTACTACTAATGAGGGAATTGATGTTTGGAATATCTGGAACCTCTTGGGGAAGTCCAGCTTTAAATACAATTAAGTGAGGATATCAATATACAGTGGAGTTTCATCGGGTCTAGGTTGAATTTGCAAAATTTGGTTTATGGATTCAGCTATGATGGTGAATAAAATCTCTTTACTAGGGGTTACAAGGGCTCTTTGGTCAGGCCAATAACAAGTTTGGCAAAGTCTAATAACCTCTGCACACTGGAAGATATGTGGGACAATATACTAGGGAAAATTAGACTCCCAAAGGTACACATCATTAGCTTGGTCAATTGACTTATCATGGCTCCAACAATGGGGCTCAAGGAGGTTGAATTCAGTGACAGGGTCACTAATTTTAAATTCTCTTTCTTCAAGAGGAGTATGTTCCACATCAACAACTATAGGTTGCAAGGGATTGACCGTTACAATGCCTTGGGAAGCCATTATTTATTTATTTGTATCAATTTATTTACTCTAATGTGATCAAGAAATAAACTTAGGACTATAGAATACTTGTGAACAGCTGAATTGGGTATGCAGAAAGGGTTTGGAGGCAATAACAAGTTTTCTATGGTCTGCAAAGTTCCTAACTGGTTCAATTAATTAACAGGTTACTTTCTTTGCTTAGGAACATGCCCTTGCACTGAGGAATACCTGGAATGGGTAATTTTTTCTTGCAAAGGAGGTTCTGGATGCAACTGAGGCTTTCTAAGGCTTCAATGGTCTTTATACTACATTAAAAAGGTTATGCACCGGCTATATCAGCAAAGAGTCTAGAATTCTGGTGTAAATTTGGCTTAAAACAAGGTTGACAGCGATTTGTTTTCTTTGGCATAGGTCGGTAATGCTCTCTTTGCGCAAACTATAACAAAAATGGTGAAAAAGGCTTGAAAAGGGTGGTCTTATTCTTTTAACCAACATTTATTAAACTTTAATGCACGGGGTTAATTTCAAATGGGAGCGGTGGTATTCATAACGGGCAGAAAACAGCCGAGTGGTTTTCACATTGCAAAAAGTTGGTAGACGGTATACGTTGGAGGGCTGCGATGGAATCAAAGGATGCCACGTAGCATGGAGCAGTGATGTGAAAAAAACTTATTTCACAAGATTTAGGTTGTTTTAAAGTTTGGGTGATCGAGGATTGGATAAAGGATATTGGTCGTCGGATTTGATCAATCGTGATCTGACGACTAGGCGAATAGGAGGAATTCATCGGGGATCTGGTAGGAAGGACCCAGGGATAAGTTTATGTGATGGGTTTTATCTATTATATAAAATGTTAAGAATATACAATCGACGGGTTTTAAATTGTAATGAAAGGGTTTACATGAAGTGAGGTTATAGTAAGTGGGCCCAAAAATATGTATAGGCAGAGTGATATAATGCATATGCATTGGATTTAATATATATGGGATTGGGAATTTCGGCGAAGGCATCTGGTTGGTAAATTCAGACTCGTCATGACGGTTAGGTCTTGTGCTCAAACTAGAGTGAGGACGGTGACTAGTCGCGGGGAAAAGCTGAACCTAGGCCAAGCCCACTTACCCTTTGGCCCGCAGGGGCATGGTCTAGTGGCCAGCGAACGTATTGTTAAGGAATTTTTGCTATTAAGCAGGTCACGAGTTCGAGCTTCATCTTATCCGAGTACTGTTCTTGCAAGTTGGGTGGTTCACTGAGAGGTTATAGTGGTAGCCGGGGGGTTGGACCCCGCACTACGCGTGTGAAAGCTGCCTGATGTTGCTGATTCCTCTAACTTACAATATATATATATATATATATATATGGGATTGGGAATTTATAATAGGGAGTATATATATACGGGGTTTACATGTATATACGAGATTTAATATAATAATGTGGGTTAATAAGTAAAGTTGGGTTAAAATATTAGCAGGAATTAATATATAATGGTTAACAAAGTATGTGAATGGGTTTAATCATATATATTAAATTGGGTTAAGTGAAATATGATGCGGGAGTTTGAATATGTGCGAGAATGTAAAATACACTAAGTTTTAATGTAAAAACTAATATTGGGAAGGATTTGTTATTTTGGGGCCCGATATATCAATTTAACCATTTAGACTTAGGATAAGGGGGGTTTTGGTGTATTTGAATGAAAATGGAAATTAATAAAGGGATAATACTTTTCCAAAGATAAATATGCTTTTTAACTAAGTAAAAGGGGTTTTTGTAAGGAAAAGTGAGTGAAGTAATGGGGAAGGGTTAAAATGAAGGGGAAGGGGTATTTTTACAAGGGAAATGAGTTTATAAGGATGTTAGTAATATGAAATGATGAATTTATGCTTCCCATGCCTTATGAAAATTGCTTCTACCTACCCATCATTTACCTTAACATTTTTTCTTCATTTATATGGGCGCATTTGAGCTTGCAAACCATTTAATTTTTCTTTGATAAGCAAACTATCTAATTCTAACCTTATGACTTCCAATGGCTCATATTAGATTTTTGAGCTCATTATTATTCACTACCTAACTACTGATCTGCCAAGATTAAATAGTTTGGCTAGATCTTTATTCTCTATCTATCAACATGAAATTTAAAGCATGAATAATCAAGATTAAGTTGTTTGACTATCATGGATTGTGGCATTTTTGACAAGCTGCACACAATCTTATTTTGCAAAGTAAAGTAAAAATTAGTGCCATTTGAATTTGCATCACTTTCATGATCTATTTTATCTCTTTTTTGGTGGGGTTCATATTTTCTTTTCTTTTCTGATCTTTTTTCTTTTAGTCCTTTGATTTTACTTTAGGAATTTTACCCTCTTTACATTTTTTAATATGGGAAAAATATTTGCAGAAAGAAAAGTATGTGCAATATTACAAGACTAATCATAGTCAATTCAAAATTATGAATCATATTATTATAGGACCCTAACACATACCATAAGGAGAGAGGCTAAGTGTCATGAGAGAAGCTCATTATTCTCTTATTGCTGGATACTTTGGGGTAAGAAAAACAATGGCGCATCTACAAAGGTATTGCTATTGGCCTTGCATGATAGATAGTGTGTCGCGTTTTATAAGAGGTTGTTCTATGTGTGAAACAAGCAAGCCTAGCAATAGGAAGCTTGGGTTGTACACGCCACTATCGGTACCATCAAGGCCATGGGAGAGTGTCTCCATGGACTTTATTGGAGGTCTAACTATGTCAAGAAAACAACATGATTATCTTTATGTAGTAGTGGAAAGATTCAGTAAAATGTGTATACTTATGCCATGTAATAAAACCATTACTGTTGAACAAACTGCTGAACTTTATTTTCAACATGTATGGGTTCATTATGGATTTCCAACTTCTATTGTTAGTGATAGGGATTCTAGGTACATTGGGAATTTTTGATTCAATATTTGGAAGATGATGGACACAAAGTTGAAAAAGAGTACCGATTTTCATCTGCAAATTGATGGCCAAACCGAGGTGGTGAATAGAACTGTTGTGCATCTATTGAGAGGATATTGTAGCAAACATCCCAATTTATAGGATGAGCAACTGCATTACATTCAGAACTCTTACAATCGGGCAAAGCACTCTTCTACAAATACATCACCTTTTGAAGTATGATTTGGGTATTTGCCAAAATCACCATTAGACTTCATCTTTGAGAAGGATGTTGCAATTGATGGGCATAGTGATATTGACAAGGCTCGAAATTTCATTGAGAAAATTCATATTATACATCAACAAGTTCAAGAAAAACTTGAGAAAAGTCAAAGAAAATACAAGGAGAGGCATGACAAACTTAGAGTTGATCACAAGTTTCAAGAAGGAGATGAGGTATGGTTTCACATAAGCAACGAAATAATGCAGGGGGAAGGTAAAAAGCTCAAACCCATTCGCTATGGTCCATTTAAGATCATAAAACAAGTTGGTAACAATCCATTGCAACTTGACTTGCCTTCATATATGCAAATGTATTCAGTTGTTAATGTTGAAAAATTACTTTTGTATGAGTGACGTTTGATTGATGATTAAGGAAGTGATATTCAACTACCTTCTATTGAATATTTCTTGCCAGAATTTCTAGATGAGCTCAAGAAAGATACAATTCTTGACAGGAGGACAAGAGCATCCAAGAGGAGCAGTGTTGACTACCTTTGATTTGGGCTCAAAGGAAGTAATCCAAGCAAGGAAAATTGGATGGAAGTTGGAAAGGTGAGGGAGTTGTACCCTCATCTACTTAACATGTAATCAAAGTATTTTTGGGTCCAAAAGCTTCCCAATGGGGAGGTGTGATCAGGAGTTCATAAATTTTTCTTAAAATTGAAAGTGCTCGAAACTGTGTCAAACCTGAGTGACCAGGTAGATCTAGTATTTCTGATTCCGGTGCCGTTAATGGTTCAAAAAATTGATGTCGCATGAGGGAGATATCACATTCTGATCGATTTCCCAAATAGTTAAATTTGCGACAGGTTTCACTAGGATGCGAGTCAGCATGTAGGTACATAGTTAGTAAAATAAGAATATTCCATTTTCTCAAACCAGTCAGTGGATGCCAAGTGGCGTTATTTGATTGGATTGGTGAATTTTACGAGTTTGATTTTCGGTCCAATGAATGGGTGACACGTGGCCAACCCTAAGGCTGCCATGTGTCCCCTGTACGATTTAGTAAATTTTTATGAGGTCCAGGGTGTTCGGCCCTGGGACCTCCGACGTGTGAGCGAAATAAATCCACCAACTCCTCTATGTGTTGTGAATTAAATACTATGGAACCTCGTCTTCATTTATGTTTTTAAAACTTTTTATATTGGGGGGGGGGGAACCGCCGACGGTCCCAACCCGCCAACGACCCCGTGGAAAGTGGTCACATGCTACAATATAAACCACAAAAAATGTTGTTACACTGACATTTAATTTCTATCTCCACAAACCTTAACACACCACTCCTTGTCACATGAAATCCATGTTGTTATAGTTATTTGTGATGACGATTAGGGAACGCCACCCTCAACCACAGTTTGCGGTGTTAGTTCTGCTCCAAATTAAATGTGACTGTGGGGTTCGGGGGTTGGCATGTGGCCACCCCCTCCCCTAACCTTGACATTAAAGCTTGCGGTTAGAGCTAGTAGATGGTTTAGCACGCCCACCAAATTTCATATTTTTTCTATTTTTAACTGCAGTTAGGTGCAGTTCTCCACATTTAGTGGAGGATTTCTAGGGGATATTAGGAAAAAGGCCAGGAGGGTCAATTTTTGACTAATTTGTGTGGAACAAGAGTCTACGTAGAATAATTTGAGCATTATAGAGCCATTGGTGTAGAGAAAAAAACCATTGGAGGATTGTAAACACATGTATTTGCAAAATTTTGAGCGTAATGAAAGATGGACATGCCATTGGGAGCTGGACCAGCAGATGTAGCCCAGGAGGGGTGAACTGCTTCATCATGCCTACTGTGTAAATCTTATTTGTGGTTTTATTTCTCTATTATTCACTATTTTTCAGTGTTATTTAGGCTTATTTTAATGCTTATAATTCACAAATTCATCAATTTTTCATGGTTAAAATCCTCAATCCTTAAGCAAACAAATGGAGACAAATATGTACATGTTTATTAACTGAAAAGACACTTAGCACAAAAAAACTAATACAGACCTTTCAGATCAACCAATGACCAATTAGTTACCCATATTTCTAATATTAGAACTTATTATGAATATATTGATGAAAAAGTGTCAAAATACATTGATTGGCAAGATACTGCACAAGGTAGATTGACTGATCTTCCCCATCTAGAAGAATCAATAAAATATATAATATTTGGAGATTCGGATATTAAAATGAAGAGTGATGAATTAGCTATTATCAGATCTAAGAATTTATCCTCTAGTATCTCCGAATATATAAAATGTTCTCTTCTACAAGCCAATTTGATTCATGAAGCATCAAAAGACACTTTGTCGGAAATCAGTTTCCTAAAACAATCTTGGCAAGATACATCAAATAGAAAAGCTCTTGACATAGAAAATCTGACAAGATTAAACATGGATATTTAATGATACTTGTTGATAAAGCCTGATAACCAATTGATAATATTGAGGTGGCTCTCCAATGTAGTATCTTAGCTTCTTTCGACACTCAACGATGCAGTATTCATGAGACAAATGAGAATGAATCCAATTCATCCCCCCCAGCTCAAACACATGATCAAAGCATGCCAGCTCAAGGACAAGCTAGACAATGAATCTAGGAAACAGTCATAGATTGTTATAACTTATGCATTTTATTTTCCCAGTTTACAGTTATATAGTTTAGAGTAATATTAGAAGACTTCTTTTACAAGTCTTCTATTTTTGTAATATTAAATAGTATTTAAACCCATTTCATGCTTTTAGAAAGGGGTCCAAAATTTTGAGAATATTGCATTTGGAACTCGCACTATTGTTTGAACAGAAGTTATCTAATTGAAAAAATGAACCTCTGAAGCTATCTTTTCAGATCTAAAGCTATAATGTAGCATGTACTATTATCTGTGTATTAATTTTTATATGTTTCTGAGACAATAGAAAACTTATTCTTTTTATTAGTTTCATTCTGATAAAGCATTGAAGTGATATATGTTCTTATTACTATTGATATAATGTATTGAAAGATATGTTGTTAGATGTGAGACTTAGAGATCTTTTATCTGATTAATGTTTTTCATCAACTAAATCAATTAAATTTATTTAGTTTCTTAAATGAGCTTATATTCATAAAGTATGCAATGATCTATATTATTTCATGCTTTTGAAATCTTATGCCTTAATCATATATCAGAATCCAATCCTGGGAAATAGTTAGATTAGTTTTAGTTTATGTTATCATTAGAATAAATCACCTCACTAGTGTTGATTTCATTTCTCTTGTTATATAAACTCTTTTTATACGAGAAACTAGTCCCTTTATCCCCAGTTGGACCCACCATTTTCTATGGAAAAGGAGTTGTTTTAAGCAGGTCAATTAACTTCGAGATTGGGTAACGAGGGAAAAGAGATGAAATGTAAGGTGCACTGTTATACTTTCCACTCCTGACCAGGTGGGATCCCTAATGTTGAGGAACTCACTTTCTAGCCTTCAACATTACCCTAGGGGAATACAAATTCCAACTACTCAAGCCATTCGAGGAGAACTTGGATATCCTCCTCCAAGGGTTGGGCTTAATCCTTAAGGGTATCAATGTCCTCAAAAATACTTTAACTGATAGTTACCTTTCATTGCAACATTAGATTTACTAGATTGGTCCCAAATCACAAACAATCCCATTCATTATTATCAAGTTTGGCTGACGATTCCTACTCAAATACCAAGAAATATACTGAAATTTGAGGGTAAATATAGAGAAGATCCATCAAATAATTTCATGACATATCACCTATGGTATTATTCAAATTCATTAAATGTTGATTCCATCATGTTACGACTTTTCCAGCAAACTCTAACGGGTTAAGCAACAAAATGGTACATTGAGTTACTACGTGGCGCTTTCTACAATTTCAATTCCTTGACAATGACATTTTTAATACAATTTTAGTTACCCATTCGATATGACACTGGTACCAAAATTTTTACTTCATTAAAATAGTATGATTCTACCTACATTTTAGATCACATAAATAAATGGATACATAGACATCATTGTCAAATTTTATGTTCCAGACCAAATATTAGCTGGATGGCTCACTAAATCTTTAATTCCTATATAACAGAATAGGTTTCTAAAGGAGGAGTTGTAATGGAAAATCAAGTTATTGTTCATGCCCAATACTTAGACCTTGTCTATTCATAATTTTCTACTTTGTACAAAAATATTCCAAATTTACCTCCCCCATACAATTCAACTCAACAAGTTTCAACTCGTATAGGATTTCACGTCATTGATGGTGTAATTGGTCCTGTCAGCCAATATTCAAAGGGTAAAAAATCTAAGAATAATTCTAAAAATTCTCAAACTGTGGCTACACAAAATCACCTAGTGAAAACACTTCTCCTGAAATTAGTACCAAAATAAATGCAGTAGAATAATCTATTTCTAAGGTTCAAGAACCTTGAAGTAAGTAAAAGGAAAAGGAAAAAAAAAACTAAATTCCTCTCAAAAGGAGAAACCAACGAAAAATTAACCTTCTGAAGAGAAAAACAAACCTATATATCCTTGTTTGATCTGTAATGAAGACCATTATACTAAGGAATGGCCACATCACACAGAGGTTAGAAAATTCCTCAAATGTTCTCATACACCCGTTGTCTTGAAAGATATTTTTCCTCCTTAGGATAGTAATTTATTTGTTCATAATCCATCCTCTTCATCTGCATCGATAGATATCATGATGACTTATTCTCAAGTTTCGGTAGCAACTAGATCTGAAGATTATATATCTAAAGCTCTTGTAAATGTAAATGATACTAGTCAACATGGTCAACCTTCTGTATCAGTTCCACCTCCTTCTAAACCTTTATAGATCAAGAAAAAAAATTATGACAGGTAATCCATATGCCTCCTAATAGTGTTATTTAAAAGTCTTTTTTTAATCCACACGCTAGGGAGGATCAAAATTATAAAATTTTTGAAGATAGGTCTGAGTCTCTTTCAACAATGTAAGCTCTTGAAGTGCTGCAAACATTTCTAGCACAAAGGAAATTACTATTGTTATCTATTGGAGAAATTGGTCCACATGACTCTAATCTCATATTCTTTGATCTTGAAAGTCATATACCTAGACTCCTACATCAATTGGAATTTCAAATACCATTTTTTGTTAAAACAAAAGGGTTTTTCGTGCAATAATTGAAGAGGGAGACTACGTATATTATGTATATTTCTTGTTGGAAATCTTTGGATTCTCCAACAATCAGTCAATTACCTACCACTCTTAAAGCCTTTAATGGAATAGGATTTCAACCTTACGACATTTTGAATGACCTACCAGTAGAATTAGAAGGTAAAATGGTCACAATCAAAGTAGAATTTATTGATACTCAACTTGATTACAATATTTTTTTGGTTTGAAGTTGGAATTATGCAATGTCTGCAATGGTATCATCACCTTTTCAAATGATATTATTCCCTCATCAAGGAAGGATAGTGAAATTATACCAATTGTCTTTCTACACTTTTCATCCTAATTTTGTTTGTGGGGAAAACAATTACTCCTTATGAAGATCTTGGTGTCAAAGTTTCTTAAGGATTCATCACTGATGGGAAATTTTGCACTCCCTCCACCGACCACTCCTTTCAATGTTTCCTAGGTCAACATGATATCATCAAGCACTTCAAAATCATATTATCCTTGGATCGTGCCTTCAAAATAATATTTGATCACTTATGGTAACCAAATGCTTTTGAGACCATTGGAACTAGCTTATTATGCTGTTAAATGGTTTTCGAAACCACTCCTTACTAAAAATGATCGAGTGAATGTGATCATTGACGAGTATTCTAAATCCTCCTGGTTGGAACCAATATCGTTTCCTGATCCTTTTGATAGCATGTTTCCAACATATGAGATTATCATGGAAGTTATAACTTTAGATGAAATTCCTTGGGATGATTATCATCATTGTTCCTCTTTTCTTCCCAACTTTGAAAATATTGAGAACACATTTTCTACGATGTTTTCACCTGAGCTTGTAGATGACGTTGAATCCCCTATATCGATTCTTGACTCTAAATATGAAAGGAAATTAGAGAATATATCTACAACAAGTATGCTTAATATCTCAATGAAACCTGGAATTACGGAGAATATTCATATAGGTTCCTCATGTTCACTTGATGAACTTCAAACTTATAAGGACATATTCCAAGAATTTCCTAACATTTTTTCTTTGTATTATTAGGAAATGCTAGGAATTGAGCCAAATACTTTATTTCATGAAATCAAGAAATACCTGGATGCTAAGCCTATTAAACAGATATTACGTGTAGTAAATCCTCAAAAAGTTTCCGCTATTAAAGTTGAAGTTGAAAAAATTATAAAATAAGGATTTATCTATCATGTTTCCTTGACTGATTGAGTTTCCAACATCGTTCATATTAACAAGAAATAATGGAAAATTAGAGTATGAACAGATTATAGAGACATTAACAAAACTTTTCCTAAATACAACTATCCTGCTCCCTATATCATTCAAATAATTGATGATTGTGTCGACAATGAGATGTTTTCTTTTATGGACGGATTTTATGGATACAATCAAATTAACATACTCCATGTGGATCAACATAAAACAACGTTCATTTTTCCATGGGGAATTTTCTTTTATCGAAAACTTCCATTTGGACTAAAGAATGATGACTCCATTTTTCAATGGGCTATTTCTTAATATTTTCATGACATTAAGCATATTGCACAGTCGTATTTATATGATCTAACCACTCATTCATTAAAACATGAAGATCATCCAACATATCTACGAGCAATATTTCTCAAATGTCAGCATTAAAATATATGCTTAAAACCACACAAATGTGTTTTTTGTGTAAAATATGGTCATTTATTGGGATTTGTCGTCTCTAAATAAGGAATTTGTGTTGACCCCCTTAAGGTAGAGGCTATTATGAATTTTCCTCCTCCTTCCAATTTATGCCAACTCCAAATTTTGGCAAGGGAAATAATTTTTTTTACGTCAATTCATTTTGAACTATGCAGAGCTAACTAAAGGTTTCACTCGAATTTTGAAAAATGGAATCTCTTTCATCAAAATTCTTTCGATGTACTTAAACACATGTTGACTCACACAACCTTGTTGCATCCACCTTATTATCACCAATACTACTTTTTTTATTTTATTTCATCTGACATTACCATTATAATGGTACTAGTCCAAGAGGATGAATAAAAAAACTAAATGTGATTTACTACTTAAGTAGGAATCTTAACAATTCTTAAATAAAATATGTACATGTGGAGAAACTAGCCTTGGCAACTGTGCAATTTTTCCAAAGATTTCGTCATTATATTCTATTGTGTAAAACACCAGTGGTATCATATTACAACCCCATGGTTTACATTCTTAACATACAATTACTTGGGGGGAAAGTATTCAAAATGGATTGTTATCCTATAGGAATTTTACTTAGAATTTGCAAAATCCAAGTCAAAGAAATCATTGGTGTTTTTTGAGCTTATTTGTGACTTTATCTATTTTGAAAAAAAACTGTGGAAAAGGATTCTATTCCATATGAATCATTCTTTCTCATCAATACATTAGACCCTTGGTATGGAGGTATTATTATTTATCTTCAAACTAAAAAAATTTAGCCTGAATTATCTCAAATTTATCATCATTGCATTCGGTACCAATCCCAACAATATACTATTGTTGACAATACACTTTATCATTGCAGCGTTGATTCTCTATTTAGACGATGTTTGATGCATGATGAAGTTGAAAAGTAATTAAATGAATATCACTTTGGACCATGTGGAGATCATATGTCAAGGTTTCCATTGCCCAAAAACCTCGTGTGTAGGATATTTCTGGCCTTTTATGTTCAAAGATTGCATTGATGTAGTCCATAAAAGTCATAATTTTCAAATCTATCATCAAAAAATGTGTGCACCTCCTGCTCCTCTTCACCCAATAATATTCGTCGGTCCCTTTGTTAAATAGGGCATCGATTTCATTACATGTAACCCTCACTTGGCCGCGTGGCATAAGTACATTATCCTAGTTGTGGATTATTTTACAAAATGGGCCGAGGTGATCCCTACATATAAGGATGATGGTGAAACCACTACTATTTTCTTATTCAATCATGTGATTGCTATGTTTGGTATCTCATAGACCATCGTCATGGACCATGGAAGCCATTTTCTAAGCTTTATGATGACTGAAATTACTACAAAGTTGGGTTTGTGTCAAGATAATTCGACTACATATTACTCACAAGAAAATGGCTAGGTATAATTCGTGAAAAATGTTTCAATCACTATCCTTCAACGAATTATAAGCATTCACAAATGAAACTTGCATTTAATGATTTTATTAGCATTGTGGGCATATCACACCTCAAAAAAAACTGCAACTGTATTTACACCCTTCCAGTTGGTTTATAGTTTGGAGGAAGCCTTACCCATTGAATGTGAAATCTTGTCATTGAAACTAGTGATCGAAATATTGCCTGATACTTCTGCAGAGGAAGAAATGTTTTTATACTTAACATGCTTAGATGGGTCTCGTTGTGATGTCGCATTAGCTAGCAAGACATAAAAAATGAGTTAAGGCACAATTTGATTGAAATGTAAACCCTTGCATGTATTCAGAAGGTGACATGGTCTTGATTTACGATAAAGAACATCATATGTTAGGAGTTATCAAGTTCAAACCTTGTGGCATGGTCCCTATATTATAAAAAGTGCACTTGTAAAAGGTGCTTATGAGCTAGTTAACTATGAGGGTATTCCTTTGGGTAAGCCCAGAAATGGGTTTTACTATAGAAATTTGAATAACTGATATATTATTCATCGATATTCTCCTGATCACACACTATTTTAGCTTCATGCACAATACAGAATCTCTTCTACCATTGATCATTACATGCGGAAATAAAATCAATTGCATGCGCACATTAAAACCATAAACAATCACACATATGAACACAGTATTTCATGGGAAAGCTTAAAGCTGAAAACCCCCAACTATATGTATATTATATTTCATAGATATCATGTAAAAATCATTGTATAAAGCTCCTCACAAGCTCTCAGCACAACCTCCAATTGCTACACACTAATCAAGCTAGATCTAGCAAAACACATGCTCCAATCTCTGCCACCTGACAGCCAGCCTCTATTGCATAATCAATGTTGTAGGATGGCTCATTAAATAACTTGAACCACCTGGCTTGTACTGCGCAATCCTCATGGGCTCCTCCAATCACTGGTTGTTGCAAATATGCAATAGTATAGTCACAACTGATAGTTAACGTGCTCTTTCACCTATCTCTGCACTGGTCTCCACTGAAACTTTCCATGCACTGAAGTTAACTGATGTATTCTTTAGTTGATTAATGAGTTTATAATTAGTGAATTAATTAATAATTAATTCACACCACTCTTCACTAGTGTATCAATCAGTTAGACTAAATAAAACTAGCTCAACTATGTTTAGATTAGTTAAACTGAACACAACTCCATTAACTTCCTCAATCAACTCCACCAAACTCTCTCACATGAGTTCTAACTGAAGTATCCATGCAATAGCTCCACTTAACCCTCAGGAATAGCGTAATTCCTTCTGTCAGCTCCTGTGCCACATCTGTGCACTTAACTGAAGTGCTCCAAGAGAATAAGATAATGTTTATAGTCCAAATATTATTAAGAGCTAATAATATTCGACATATCTATTTTTAGACTGGCAATCTAAAAATAGATTCTGCCCAATGTGTTTAAAAATAGAAGTCCATATATTTTTCCAACTTGACCAACCATCCACAAATAGCATCCTACAACTCATAGAACATGATCCATATGTCTAAAAATAGACATAGTCTAAAAATAGACTTTGCGCCAAAAATAGCCTACGGGCCCACTTAGTGAAGGCGACTTCTTTCCACTAAGCTCATCATCTTGTTGCAATCTCAACATTTACTTGAAAAAATACTATGCTCGATTCACTGCATGGGTACATTATATATTTTTATATCATATTTTACATGTGTGGAAATTTTACTTCTTTTTGCAAACTCCTTCTACTTCCCCTGCTTACCTTGTGTTACACTTGATTTGCATATGTTAATTCTCCATCAAAATTACATTGGCTACACTAATAGCGCTAGTTGTAGTACTCATAACCTTTCTTCCGCAACTTGGGCCATATATTCGCCCACTGATGAGTTACTAAGAATGCATGGAATATGCCTTGGTCAAATAAAAAAAAAATATTTCATAATATAGTTCAGTTATTGAATTATTATATGATTCCATTTCATTTGGCATTCATTGTTTAATCATTAGATTGGATTATCAACTCATAGTATTACATTTAAGTCGTGTTTACTCAGTTATAAGCTCTAAAATGTTAAGAATGTTTTTATGGGTTCGTCACTTGGAAAGAGAATTCGAGTACATTGAATACCAACACATTCCAAGACATTTAAACAAATTAGTTGATGCACTAGAAAATTATTTGTTAAATCGAAATTTACAACATTTGTAAAAAGAGAAACAATAGTCAGTCACATATTGTGAAAAATAAGCTGAGAAAATAGAAGTAGTCTTCCTTAATCATAATGTATGTAAAAAAAATTAGTTTACAAAATATTTCATCCAAGACATATGAGGCCCTACGGCCTTTATTATCTGAACATGTCAATAGACCAAAAAATAAAATCTAGCTCTATGACTAGAGACTAAGCATGACACTCATGATAGTAGACAATGGCATGATCCACTCATCGTAACAGATAGCCAATCTGCCCAAGTACTCCTGTGGTATGCCTCTAATAGAGAGAAGGGAGATCATCAATTCCAATGTCTAGGATATCCAGAGTTAACCTCTCCATTTTACTCTCAAGCTCAGCCATAGTCTCTACTGCAGCTGGATCCTGCGCCACAGGGGTTGGTTGCTCATAACATATGGAAAAAAAATCACATTGTTGCCAATCTAACTAACCCCACATCTGCATGATAATTTTAGATAATTAGTCTTAGATGCAAAAAAAACAAAAATTGAAAAATACAAAATAACCAAAGTGAATATTTTTACGTATGTCACCCCATTTCATTCCTGTAGGAACGAGAATATCTGGATTGCAAGTATAATCCATACCCATATATGGGTAATCCTCAATCACGATTATTTGGATATTCAACCATATGAAAAATGTAGGAGTGTATCTTACCACTGGACCATCACCACTTATGTGGTGGACCATCAATGTAACTCAGTGTAACATACGAGGATCTCGTGGGCCTCCCATCTCCATGGAAACCTATGGACAAAGTATAGGGATCCTCTCCAAAGAAAATGATACTACTATGGAACCATACCCAAATTTATTTAGTTGTCCATTATTTTCTCTGGTGTGCTACCCTCTTATATTGGTAACAAATCCTTCACACCAATTGACACAGTGCGCTGCAAGCATGCCAATGAAATTTGCATATGCGCTTTTGTGACTAGGTGAAGCGTTGCACTTCCACATAAATGAGAAATGGTATATGTTATGGTCCTTAGTGGAAGTATTTTTATATCCTTAATATCAATTATTCCACCACTAAGTTTGGATCCGTTAACACAATGCTCGATTAAGTAATACTTTGTTGATTCACCACCTAGCCTACCACCAAACAATGAGATATCAATTCCACGGCGTGAGAGCCTCGTTAAGAAATAGATGTTTTCAGCATCAATGGTCAGTCTCTGATCACCAATCTGAAAGCACTGGTCGTGGACATTACAAGCCCTCACTAACCATGTCAACAAATCTACTTGGGCCTTCATTCATGGAATCATGAAATATTTAAATAAGCCATAATTTCTCAGTGCTTGCATAGTTGTTGGATAATTCACTGCTTCAACATCTTGGGCTTCATGTTCTCTCTCTCTTCGTTCCATTTTGACACACCAAAGACCTATAATCAATGAAGAAAAATGGTGAGAAGATGAACATTGAAAGGAATTGCAAAATTTTTGAGTGTTTTTTTATTAATTTTGGATGCCCTTGTCACCTTGTGCAACCCTCTTTTACAGACAATGCACATTTTCATAGATCCATTACAGAGAAACTGCGCAAGCCTAACTTTTCCAACACTGGAAAAGTTGGGCTTGGACACCCCCAATGAAGAGGAACTGCACAAGCCTGTAAGCGCACCCTAAACTTTTTAACACCAAAAAAATTAATATTTTCCATGAAAACACAATAAAAATGATGAATGTCGAGAGAAAATAATGATCTCTTACCTAGAGAAGACGACACTCGAAATGGTCCACTAATCTTATCGCAATATGCTGTTAAGATTAGGGTGAAAATGAACTCTCAAGAGCTCTAAAATGGTAAAAACAAAATGGTAAATAATTTTTACTTTTTTTACTTTTTATAAGAAAAGAAAGCTTATTAAAATAATATTTTTTTCCTATAGCTTTTAAATTTCAAAATATTTTAATGTTTTTTACTATATTTTTAATAGTTATGATAATTTTGAGTTTGAATGTGTAGTTCACATGGTTATTTATCAAAACAAATCATTTTTGTGACGAGTAAAATTTTCTCACTTTTTCGGGCTCTTAAAATTTACGAAAAAAGTGAAACCCTAGAGTTATCTTTAAGTTCATTTTTGACTTTTGAAATATGAAAAGCTTATCAAGTATGCTTGTTTATTTCAGACTCGTAAAAGTAAATGAAAAAATGTCTACTTGATATAAGTTTACCCATTTTACGAACCACGTAGACTATTTACAAAAAATGTATACTTTGACTAATGATGCTCAAAAGAATTATCTCGTGCGTTATTTTACCCTTTTCCGGGCTTGAGAGACTAAATTTACAAAAAAATACATTTCGAAGTTTGTCTATGTTTTTCTCCTATCTCCCTAAATATGAAAAACATTGGGCTTTACTTTATTTGGTCTTATTAAAACTTTATGTAGAAATAATTTCACGAGTTTTCTTTTTGTGTCTTTTCAAACTTTTTAAATATGAAAACGACATCAAGTTACCCTTCGTTGGACTCATAAAATGAAAACAGTGTAGGGCTCGCTAATCATGATGAGACCGAACCACCCCTTCCTAGGGTTCGTTAAAAATACTCCGAAGGACTCATCCAAAGGATGATATTACTGGACAAACATATGTTATCCTCCTCAAGCTTTCATAAAAATAAAGAGGTACTTCCCAGTAATGGTGGGGGGGAATTGGAAAGAAACACTTATCATTGTATTGTAAAAAGGCAGCATGTCACTCTTGAACATTACACTCTGTCACCTTTTTGTCTCGATTGGGAAATAAATTTTCCTCTCAATTAATCATACCTCATTGAAAGTATTTAAATTAATATTTGGTCTTTTGTAAGGACCAAACCTACTTTACTATACCAACCCTATGCTTTATTTATTATTATTATTATTATTATTTTTAAACAAATAATATTGTAAACTAGGAATTAAAACATAAGCATACAACGTTGAAAACTCTGAAAAATTAATCACTTATATCAAACATTCATAAATTTAACTTGATTACACATACATCTATTTTACATGTTAATTATAGGCACAATGAAGTCGTATAAAAAAAACATTATAAATGACATAGGTACCGCTCACCCGAAGACGAGATTCAATCTTGACTTGTCGCTACTTGAACTCCCTTGTTGTCATATACCTCCAAGCGTGAATATTGACGTGCTTAATCTGAATGTAATTACCCATTGGTTGACCTCCCAGCCTACTCCCTGGGTACTCTCATTCCCTGCGAACCTCTGAGCTGCAATGGGGCTATACAATGAAGGAATGTGCTACCTGATATAGGTGAGCACTCCCTGGCTCAAGATTCCCCTCTCTAAAGTCCTCTATCTCAGCAAAATAAAATATAGCCTATAACCACTCACAATGACATAATCTCCTCCATCCAACAATAGGATAAGCAAAATTCCTTTTCCCGTGGCTTTCCCCTCCTTTTATAGAAGGCTTCATAGGTGAAACTTGGAATTTCGTGCATAATTAATTCTTTTTATAATCCAAAATTTGATTATTCACCCACCAGTGTGTCACCCTCTCATCAAGACTCTCCAAAATCATTTACTTAAATATTAATTTAAAATAATATTTCCTCACCCCAACACAACTTCTTATTTCTTATCCTATTTGTCTCTTGATCCCCCCTTTTTCTACTCCTTAATTTTGTAGGAATTTACAGGGTAAGTTCCTTAGATCAAACACCAAAGGTCACCGCTCACAAATAGATCACAAACCAATACACCAGTATTTGACGTGGTTAAAACCCTCAAAGAGGGAAACAGTCCATGACCTGAGCCAAAGCGGCCATTTCAGGAAATTTATTAATATAAAGAAAGAAAATTTACATAAACTTCTCTCATAAATGGTAACCAGACAAATGACCCTCCATGCTCTTTAAATAGAGCTCATGGACCAATCGGGTGTTAAGCCATGGATCAAGTTTCGATAATACCGAGGAGATAATGAACCACCAGATCACTACATATTGTGACCATCAGATTGTAAGTTACAAATGTAAATAGTAAAGAAACACACTTTACCTAACTCTATGCTAGACCAAGTTATACTTAACTATTTCCTATGTGTCGGAATATCCTAACATACCCCCTTAAGAACAACTTGAGATAGGATTGAAGGATTTGCAAAGGTGACACAATAGGAGACTATTTCCTATGTGTCGAAATATCCTAACATCCCCCCTTAAGAACTACTTGGGATAGGATTAAAGGATTTAAAAAGGTGACACGATAGGAGAAGGAAGGAGGCATTAGAGCCTATCCCACCTTAATGATATCTTTCCTAAACTCCAAGCATAGATCGAAGTTTGGTAAACTTCGCTTCTGTGAGAGCTTTTGTAAATATATCAACAACTTGATCATTGGTTGAACAACACTACACTTCAATAACATGATCATGAATGAGATTTCTGATGAAGTGTATGTGTAGCTCAATGTGTTTCATGCGCTGATTCTGAACTGGATCTTTGCATAGCTGAATGGCACTCCGATTATCACACTAAAGTGTAGTTGGATGCTGCTGATGAAGGCCAAATTCAGATAGGATCTGACAAAGCCACAGGGCTTCCTTGTTGGCTTCAACTGCACCACTATACTATGCTTTTTTTTAAGAAAGAGAGATGGCACTTTGTTTCTAACAATACAATGTAATAGGTCCTGAACCAAGAGTGAATACATAACTTGCACTAGACTTTCAATCATCAGGGTCACCATCCCAATCAAAATCAGTGAAAGCAATCAACAATGGAGATGCTCCTTCACTGTAATGAATCTTGAACTGAACTGTACCTCTAATATATAGAAGTATTATTTTAGCTAATTTCCAGTGACTTTCATGAGGTTGGTTCATAAACCAAGCAACAAGACCAATGGAAAAGGAAAGGTTAGGACGAGTATGGGTTAGATACAATATTTTACCAACAAGTTGACGGTATAAGGTAGCATCAACTTCAGGGGAAGTATGAGTGACTGAAATATTGACTCTAGATTGAAAGGGAGAAGGCACTGGCTTACAGTATTCCATGTGAAAGTGGCGTAGAATATCACGGGCATACCTAGATTGAGAAAGGGTAATACCTTCTTTGGATTGTAAGACTTGAAGACCAAGGAAATAATGCAAGTTTCCTAAGTCTGTCATTTCAAACTTATTTTTGAGGCTAGAATTCACATGGTTTATATGGTTGGGATCACTACCAGTAAGGATAAGATCATCAACATAAATTACAAGGATGATTAAGGACTTACCCACTTTCTTGGTGTAGACAGTGTTGTCAAAATTACATCTAGAAAAACCATTATCTAAGAGAAAGCTATCCATTTTGGCATACCAAGCCTGAGGAGCTTGTTTGAGACCATAGAGAGACTTCCAAAGGAGAAAAACAAGGCTAGAGTCATTTTGGATAAATCCAAGAGGTTGTTCTGTGTATATTTCTTCATGCAAATCCCCGTGTAAGAAGGCGGATTTAACATCCATATGATGGAATTCCCATTTAAAGGAGGCAGCAAGGGAAAGAAAAAGGCTGATAGAATTCATCTTGGCAACAGGGGAGAAGGTTTCAGTATAGTCAATGCCTTCAACTTGTGAAAATCATTTAGCAACAAGACGAGCTTTATGTTTATCCACTTTTCCATCTCCTCCAAACTTTGTTCTGTAAACCCATTTTCATATGACAAGTTTTCTTCCCTTTAGAAGAGGAATAATACCCCAAGTATCGTTTTCCAATAAGGAACGATATTATTCATTCATAGCTTCATCCAAATTTGGATAAATGAAATCTTCTTCAAAGGTGTCTAGATCATGATTTTTTGGAACTTGAGCCAATAAGGAAGAGGCTCTTGTGAACTGAGAATGTGTATGACATTGATCTGCAGGGTCACCTACAAGAGAACCTGCTGCATCCTGAGTAGAGCAGACCCATCTTAGAAGTTCTGGAGTTAGTGGAGGAGGATTTTCATCATCGCTGTCATCATCTGAACTAGAAGGAATGTTGTCAAAAATAGAAGAGATAGAGAGAGGTGGCACATATGATGAATCGGGTTCGTAGGCCAAAGGTGGCACACCTGCCAAACTAGGCTCGCAGGCCGATATATTTTCATAAAATTTTACATCTCTTCTAATGATTACATTTTTGGATTTTTGTTGAAGAAGTCTATATCCTTTGACATCTTCAGAATATCCAAAAAATAATAATTTTTCACTCTTAGTTTCTATGGATTTATGTTTCGCATCTGGAATAGGGGCCCTAGCTTCCCTTCCAAAAGCATGAAAGTGACTTACATATGGTTTGATTGAGCTCCATACTTCTTCTGGAGTTATATTCCTTAAAACCTTAGTAGGAGTGCGATTTACTATGTAATTTGCACATTTAATTGCTTCTACCCAAAAATTAATACTAAGTCCTTTAGATTGAAGCATACAATTAGCCATTTCTTTTGGAGTGTGATTCTTCCTTTCAGCTACACCATTTTGTTGTTGATTATATGGAACAATATATTGCAATTAAATTCCATTCTCAGTACAAAAGTGGATAAATTTGTTGTTAACATATTCTCCTCCATTTTCAGATCTTAACTTAAGAATGTGATGTCCAGATTGTTTCTCAAAAAAGGCCTTAAAGGCCAAGAATATGTTAAAAAATTCACTCTTGAGCTTTAATAAGTATACCCAAGTGCGTCTGGAAAAATCGTCAATGAAATTTAATAAATACTTGTAGCCAGAGAAAGAAACAATTAGAAGTGGACCACACAAATCACTGTGCACAAGCTGCAAAGGGGCTGAAGCGTGCCAAGAGGCACGTTTGTCAAAACTATCCTGATGATGTTTCTAAGTACACATCTAGAAAAACACCATCTTGACAAGATACCATAGGAAGACCTATCACCATATTATATTTACATAGATTTTGAAGAGAGCGATAGTTTAAGTGACAAAATCGCTCATGCCAAAGTTTTCTCACTTCATCATTATGAGCAACAAAAACGGAGGGAAGACATGATGACCCAAAGTTGTCAAACTTATACAACCTTGTGGAATCATCACCAATTCCAGTAGCTAAAATATGTCTTGGATCTCTTAGCCACTTAATTACAACATCATGAGGTATAATTCTACTGTTTTCCCTTCACTTGAATGAGTTATCTGATAAACAGATAGAAGGTTGCAGGATAAGGTAGGAACACATAATACATCATTAAACTGACCATTATCTAGATGAATGGTTCCAGACCCTACAACACTAAGAGATCTATCATCACCAACATAAAAAATTTTGGTGTTACAATCATTTAAAGAAGAAAAAATTCCTTTATTGTTGGGCATGTGGTAAGAGGCTCCAGAATCAATGAGCCACTCATGAGAATGAGAAGAAGAAGATATATTCAATGCATAACCTGATCTTGATGCTTGAAAACCATAAGCAGAAAGTGACATTCATGAAGATGAAGTTGAAGAGTTATCCAAATTGATGTTGTGCTTCTTCATTGTTGCTTCCAAGGTGGCCATCACGATTACAAAATTTACAATGTCTATCTGTCTTCTTCCCTTTGTTTTTATTTTCCATATCAATTTTTTGAGTTTATTTTTTAGTTTGCGGCTGAAATTGCTTAAAACCCTTGTTTGGTTTATGATCATTCTTTTTAGGATGTTTCTTCTTAGGATTATTAATTTGATATGGTTGTTTTTCGGTTGCTAAGGCTTTGTTAAAAGAGTTTCCAATATTAATAAGACCAAGGTGTAAGAATTTTTCTTGTTCTCTTATCAAATAATCGCAAAAGGCATAAAAAAAGGGGGACTTGTAGGTTGTTCCTTGAGAAATAAGGACTTCTCTAGTGGAATGGAAGGTGGAAACAAATACAGAGTATGCAGGGCCAAGCTTAACAAGAATGGAATAGATAAGGCTACCATCTTCCTTTTTGACCTTACAACCCTGTAAAAGAAGTATAAGGGTCTTGAATTTGGAAAAAAAATCTTCAATAGAGGAGAAATTATTGGGGTCCAAAGTAACTAACTCATTTTCAAGATGGTGTGCTCTGATTTCATTTTTAATGCCAAAAATTGTATTTATATTTTTCATAGTTTCAGTAGGGGAGTCAATCTATTGGATATAAAATCTAAGATCTTAAGCAATGATCATTTCTATCAGCCCTCATTCTTGATCTTGTTTATTTTCCCATTTATCAGTTTTATCTCCATCAATCGGTTTAGTTTCTTATCTTGTGGCTATTATATAAAGCCCTTTACTTCTAAGTAAGTCTACCATGTAGGATAGCCATTGCAAATAAGTAGTGTTGTTAAGAATAACCGGGCATGTATTTTCTATTTAAAAAAAAAATAAAGCTAAAAAGGCTGAAACCAACTGCTCTAATGGAAATACCTAAAAAATTTAGGTCGATTGAAAAAAATGGCTCTAAAAATGACTTCCAGATGAAGAAGTTATGCCTTTCTGAAAAATGGTTCTAGGAGATGCCAAATAGTTACGTGATAGGTTGAAATTCGAGGATGAAGTGGTATTTAAAAAAAAAAAAAATCCCCTCCCTTTTCCAAATTTAATACAATAAGCTCACTTAAAAAAAAACTTCTTTATGTCACCCACTTTTATAAATAAGTGAGAGCCACTTTTACAATGTTACCTTTTAAATAAAACCCCCATTTTTTGAAACTGACAACTTGCCAAAAAACGTTTTAAGAAACACTGATGTAGGAGCATTAGGCTCAGAAAATTCTTTGTATTTTAATAGATATAGGGGTCTTGTATTTTCTAAGAAATTGGATTCTTATGTAACAAATTAATGTAATTATTAAGATTTTGAGTGATTTTAATGAGAGATATTTTAGAATAGGATGTAATTGGCGAGGCATTTGTAAATGTTCTCGAATGTTGGAGAACATGAGAGAATTAGGAATTGGAAGATTTGGGAATTAATTGTAAATCTTAGATTAGGAATTTGTTTCATGATTTTGTGGATGAGAGAGGATCCTTAGGGATTAGTTGAGTCAAATGAGGACTTAGAGGATTCTTAGGAATTTGTTGAGTAAGTTATGGATCTAAACCAAAATTGGTTGTACAATCCATTTTTATAAATTATAAGCCTCAAAGGCATGGAGGATAGAAAGTAGCCAGACATATAGGAGTTGTTTTTGTAAGCCTACGGGCAGATTAGAGAAAAGGCCATTCATACAGAAAATCAGGCCAGAGGAAGAATTTTTATGTAATTATTTGATTGTTGAGTTATGAATTATGAATAAATTAGAGAGATTGTGTATTGAAAGAGATGGGATAAACAGAGTATTCAAATTTGGAAATAGCTAAAGATTGTGTTTCTGTCATGGTATATCTGAGCTACAGGAATTATGAATTAAGAGACTATGTGTTCTTAAGAGTTTGGACATTCAATTTATAATCTAAATTTTGTGCGGATTGAGTATGAGCATCGATCATAGAATGGATCGATGCCACTAAATGACCCTTCAAATTGATGTTCAATTCGCACTGTATAGAGGCGAGAAGAGCAAGCTCAGTAATTTTCTTTCGAGTTCATGAATAAATTTGCTTCTCGGAGAAATTGAAAAGCCACAATACTAAAATTCTGGAGCGCGTTGTGGTGAAGATAGAATGTATTGTGTGTAAGAAACACCTGGATTAAATATGTTGAAAGGAGAATTAATGGCGGAGTAGCAGAGGAGTAATCTATGTCTGTTGAGATCACATTAGTGTGTTCACTTGGGAATTCTGAATCTGAGTTGTAGCACCAATAGTCTTTATAATTATGAAGTGACTGATTAACTGTTGTGAGGAGGAATAATCTGAGGTCGATCGTCATGATAGATTGTGACTAGATTTATTTCTTGATTCCAAAATTATGCGTTGTGGAATTTCGAGTCAGAGGGAGAATGGAATCGGAAGCGGTATCACAAAACGATAAGAGGTCTTCGCATGGCACAAAGGTAATATATGGTATTCTATAAGGATGTGTGATTAGTCTCCAGAAATGACGCGTGGCTATATAAAACCACCTATATCGCACAACTTCAACACATTAAACACCAGTTTAATTGAAATGCGATATGATGAGGATCGTCAGATCTTAAATGGATCGATGGCAGTTATTTGTCCACGGATGTGGCATCGATAAAATGTTGGATAGATGGTGTGATATCCATTGGATTTAGAAGTGAGATTGAATCAACAGTAGTTGAAGCGTTGAGTTAGCCTTGGTGTCCGTGCAAAGGAATAAAATTTTATGGAAAGGTAAGTCAACAAATTTTATGTCATTTGTAATGTTTGAATGATTTATATTATATATGATTATAATAGAAATATAGAAAAATAGGAAGGCTTAATTGCATTATGGATAATGGTTGATTTTTTTAAAATGGAAAGAGCGAATAATGAATTAAATAAAGTACCGTGTAAAGTTTAATAGCTTTCACGTAAATATCAAATGGAAAGATGAATCAAATTAAGGAGGTTCTACTAAATCTGAAAGATAGAAATTCCTGAGGCATAAAGTGATGAAATGCAAACTATGTGCATACTGTGGGTAAATGCAGCTAAAGCTGTGTCAAGTGGTATCAAAGCTAGCAAAATATCTTTTGAAGGTTAAGTTTTTTTTAATTAAATTAGAATTGTACAGAATGCATGTGTGATAGCAGAAAGGAAAAGGAGATTAGATTTGAATCTGATAGACAGCATGCAGTGTAACAAAATATTGGAAAATTTGTAAGGAATTAGATAATAGTCCATTCAAAGTGAAAATGAGTGGTGAAACAAGATCACACAGATATCTTGAAGGTGAGGGGTTATGTGTTATTTTTAATCCATTTTGAAGATTATGTTTACAGAATTCAGGTTACAGACAGTTGAAGAGAATCCAAAGGAAAGAAGATCAAGCCTTAAGAAGCAGTGATGGAGGAACTGGTCAAGATTTCTGAAAAAAGGAAGGTGACTGAGTGCAGCAGCCAAAGGAATAACAGGTTCAAGAGAGTGAACCAAAAGAATAGCTAGGAAGAGGTCAAGCTCAGAAAGGAAGCTTGATAGGGTATTGAGTAGCAAAAGGAGATTGCTACAAGAGAAGGCTATGATGCAGACCACCAATTGAGCATGGATGAGCTCATGAGGAATATGGCCATGGAGGATCAGAGAAGAGGTTCTAAAGAATGGCACAAAGATAAAATAAGTGATGAGGATCGAGAGAGAGATATTGTAGTGATGAAAGTACAACTGGAGGTACTACAGGGATGGCTACAAGAGACAGGGAATGAATCCCAAAGACATGGATGGAGAATGAAGAAATGGGTTAGATGGAACCTATTGCAAAATAAATGGAATACTAAGACGATGAACAAATTCAGAGAACTTGAAAAGATACATATTTCTTTGTTGGAAAAGGAAAGACTCAAAGGAATTGAGTCACAACAAATAAGATCTGCTGGAAACCAGAAATTACATTGTGAAAGATTGGTACTTGAAGAAGCAAACGAGACTGAAAGGTCTCGTGTTTTTAAAACTAATGATTTGTGTATGATCGCAACTACGTCACAGGATGATGAACAAGATTTAGAGTTTGTTAAGGAGAAGGAGCTGAATCTGAAATTTGTTCAGATAAATGCTGAGATAACAAGATCTCATAAACAAAAAGAGATAGAGGGGTATTATGGAAATATGCAGCATAATATTGAAACAGAGGAAGAAGGGCGATCTGATGATTGGTCAACAACAAGTGAAGGTGTGAAAAACTGTGTAAAGTTTCCAAATTCTACCACAATTGAAATTGTTGAGTTATATAGAAAGTTAGATCTTCAAAGAAGAGAGTTGGAAAAGAAGAGGATCTATACTCGGGATGAATTGCTAACAGAGAAAGACAAAGAAATTATCATGAATGACAGTCAAGAAACAAAGAGTAAGAATGATAATAAGAGTCCAGAAAATCGAAGGAGTTCATTATTGTGAACCAGAGCAGGGAGACATCCTTGAAACAAATGATATGAAGGAGAGACTGGCTGACAGTCTCATGGATAATTTAAATCAACATATTGATGCACTGACAAAGGAGTTAAATGAAAACTCAAAGCAACATACTGAGATGTTTCCAGAGGAGGAAGAGACATTGAGGTCTTATATTTTTAATACTGATAATTCATGTGTTAATTATGCAGGTAAAGGAGGACAAAAAATGGAAAATGTCAGAGGATCTAATGAAAACGAAACTATGTTAGCTGAAAACATATTGAAATATCATCATTCTATCATGGTGATTGGCATAATGGAGATAACCTTGGAAGATGGAAAGAAAGACAGTGAAGACTTTCAGAGTCCTAAAAAAGACTTAGAACTGCAAGAGGAAGATTTGGTGACTTGATCATTAAATGAGACCATTGGGTATTATGATTTTGAAATTGATAATTTGACTGTGTTTACAGATGTTGCAGAAGACAATCCATCTCTTGGAGTTATCTTGAATAAAGTTGAAAATTGTCAAACAAGTTATGTGGAAGAGTGTATTTTTGATGAAGATCAAGTTGAATTGTTGCAGCAGAAGGAACCCATAGATTCCTTACTTAATAAGGAGAGCATATACAAGGAAGGTGATACAGTGATGTCTCATATGAAGGAACTTGTTATTGTTGATGACAAGGAGGAGTTGGCTTATCTGATTGGCCAAGAGAAGATTGTAGGACAAACCCTTAGAAATGTCACAGTGGTGGAGAATCAGAATTCTATTCTGATAAAGGATGAAGATACTAAGTTTGAAGAAGATGAAATAACTGTCAGAATCAGTCAAGGAGGTGAAGGACAATTACTGAAGGTTGTCAAGGAAGAAGAAGAAGGTTATTCTGAAATTGAATTACAACATATTGATGATATGTTTGAGATGAAACAAGTACAAAGGGAATGGATGAAATGCTTGCTAGAAACATTTGAACAAGAGAAAGGAATTGTAGACAAATATATGGAAATGTCTCAAGTTGTGGAAGAGGCAGGAGCAAATACTAGTTTGCCGAAATTGATTATGCTTACTAGTATACAAAGAAGAAGGAGTGAGTATGTTGCTGCAATCAAAGAATCAGAAGATAATTTATTTTTTGAAAGAAAATTTGCAGGTAGTAAACATAAGAAGGATGTTGCAGAGGGAGATATCTTAAGAGATATTCAGGAATTTAGGGAGGCAACGATATCTACAAGAGTATTTGGAGCAATATCTACAACAATATTTGTAGTAGAAATTGGAAGTAGCAACAAATGACAGAGTGGTTACTAGTCAGAATATAACCTGGACATAGAGATTGAAAGCATAACAAGATTGATGATGAAGGTGTCTGAGAAGAAGACAACAGCAAGAAAGCAAAGAAACAACAACAAGAAAAATACAAGAATAGAATATGAAAGCATAGCTAGTGGGAAGATGCAGAATAAAGTATGGAAGCCTGGAAAAGTGCAGTTGAAGAATGATGAAGACAATGCAGCTTATGGACAAAAGCAAAACAAAGTATGGGATCCAGGAGGCCAAAGGTTGGAAGCACATGATTAGGAGATCATGATTATTTTCTACTTTGGGAGTTTGATGCAGGAGCATTAGGCTTAGAAAATTCTTTGTATTCTAATAGATATAAGGGGTTTTGTATTTTCTAAGAAATTGGATTCTTATGTAACAAATTAAAATAATTTGTTTAGAGTTGAGTGATTTTAATGAGAGATATTTTAGAATAGGATTAATTAAATACTGAGAGGAATTATGTAAATGTTATCGAAAGAGAATATGAGAGAATTAGGAATTGGTTTCATGATTTTGTGGATAAGAGAGGATCTTTAGGGATTAGTTGAGTCAAATGAGGACTTAGAGGATTCTTAGGAATTTTTTGAGCAAGTTATGGATCTAAACTAGAATTGGTTGTAGAATCCATTTTTATAAATTATAAGCCTCGAAGGCATGGGAGAGATAGAAAGTAGACAAACAGATAGGAGTTGTTTTTGTAAGCCTACGAGCAGATTAGAGAAAAGGCCATTGATACAGAAAATTAGGCCAGAGGAAGAATTTTTATGTAATTATTTGATTTTTGAGTTATGATTTATGAATAAATCAAAGAGATTGCATATTGAAAATGATGGGATGAACAAAGTATTAGAATTTATAAATAGCTGAAGATTGTGTTTTTGTCATGATATATCTGAGCTACAGGTGTAGAAATTTGCTGAATAATGATTAATTATCCACCGAGACTATCCTGATCACATACAATTCGAATTTATATGCAACACATAATCTCTTCCACTCAGATCATCACACATGCGGAAATAAAATCAAGCGATAACACATCAAATCATCATACACATTGACACAGTATGTATAGGGAAAGCTTATAGCTGAAAACCCCGCAGCTATTGTGTATATTATAATGGAGAAAACATGTAATAGTACATAGCACAATACTCCTCACAAGTACTCAGTACTATCTCATAAAGTTACACACAAACCAGCTTGGTTTTGAACAAGTCACAGGTTCAAAACACATCCACTAATTGCCTGCCTCTATTGCGCAATCAAGGCTCGTCTCATATAGAGATCCAAGGTTCGAATCTCTTTATTTGACAGCGCAATCATCATGGGCAATTCCTCCAAGTGTGGTGCAAATCTCATGCATAACCGATCCTCCAACTGAGAAGCACCTAATCTTTCATCTACCTCTTTCATCGGTCTCCACCGAATCGATCATGCAATCGTAGTGAAACCGATGTGTTCTTGAGTTGAATAATGGAGTTACTAATTAATGAATTAAATAATATTTAATTCATCCACCTCATAACTAATTGATTAGCTAGTTAAACTAATCTCAACTAGTTCAACTAAAATAAAATGGGTAATCAATAACCTAATTAGTCAGTCTCATTAACTCCACCAAACTTCCGACTGAAGTCCTAATCGAAGTCAACCATGCATGATACCATCAAACCTCGAATAGCGAATTGCTGTGATGCATGCTACCAGAGGCCCGAATCAAGTGCTGCAAGAGGATAAACTGAAGCTTATAGTCCAAATATTATTAAGGACTAATAATATTTGACTGACCTATTTTTAGACAGGCAGTCTAAAAATAGACTTCGACCTGTATGTCTAAAAATAGAGGTCCATCTATTTTTACCAACTCGACCAATCATCCAAGAATAGCATACTGCAACTCCTAGACCATGCTCCATATGTCTAAAAAATAGACATAGTCTAAAAATAGACTTTGCGCCAAAAATAGCCTGCGGGCCCACTTAGTGAAGGCGACTTCATTTCACTAAGCTCCATCATCTTGCTGCATTTTCAACAACAGGAATTATGAATTCAAGACTACGTGTTTTTAAGAGTTCAAACATTCAATTTATAATCTAAATTTTGTGTGGATTGCATTAAGCATCGATCACAAAATGGATCGATGCCACTAAATGGCCTTCAAATTGATGTCCAATTCGCGTTGCGTAGAGGCGAGAAGGGCATGCTCAGTAATTTTCTTTCAAGTTAATGAATAAATTTTCTTCTTGGAGAAATTGAAAAGCCACAATCTTCAAATTCTAGAGCGCATTGTGGTGAAGACAGAGTGTATTGTGCGTAAAAAACACCTGGATTAAATATGTTAAAAGGAGAATTAATGGCAGAGTAACAGAGGAGGAATCTCTATCTGTTGAGATCACATTAGTGTGTTCACTTGGGAATTCATATTTTGGTTTGAAACATGAGAGAAGGGACAACAGAAAGATGAATTAGAACTTTGTATACATGTTAGTCACTGGTTTGTTGATAGCTGGAGCATTGAACTGTAATAACTAGTTTGAAGTTGTGAAGTTTATGTGAATTGAATAACCATGTTGAAGCTGCATACATGCCCGAGAAGAAGCCACAGCTGAAATTTCTCAAACCACAAAATCAACAACGCAATCTACATCGTAATTGAGAACACAAATTGACTCAAGGAATTTACTCAACACTGAATTTCCAAGAGAACTCTACAGAAGCAATAGCGTTACAAATTCTTCATCTTTGCCTCAGGCTTTAGTTTCTGAAATGAAAGACATTTCGTCTTATGAAAAATGTGGCTGAGTTATTCATATAGGTCGAGTTTATATATGCCAGATTTCCATGGAATCCGTGAGTTGAATTTGATCCACAATAGTAAAAAAAAAAAAAAAATTGTAAATCAAATGAAGGCAGAAACCATGGTGCAGAGGAACGAAGAAGTGGTTTTGGAAACCAACAAGTGGTTTTCGCACAAGCACAAAATAGGTAAGTGTTAAGTATTGAAACCGTGCGATAGTTTTAAGGCAACGACACGTGGCACATTAAAACTACCAATTTTGCATGATACGAAAACTTCAAATATCACGCAAGTTGAAATGTGAAATCCGTTGGATTACGCATAGTTCGTTTGTGAATTGTGATTGTCGTTGGATGAATGAGCAAAGGTGAGTTGGCAATAGTTGTGGCCCAACATAAAAATATTGGCACTTTGGGTTTTAACCAAATTTGAAAATATTAGACATGAATTTCATAAAGTAAGTGTTTTATTATGGTTTATAACATAATTGTTGTAAGGAAAAAGCTTCTGCATATTAGGTTGCCTATGTTTAAGGTTATCGATATTTATATGCATGAGACTATGCATTTGGTATGCATGTTGTGGGTTTTATGCAGCTTAGGCTGCGTCAACTTCCATAGAAACCAAATTTTCCGTACTTCCACAATCTATGACTAGAATACAAAATTTTCCTTAAACTTTATATTTAGTCTTGAAAACTTTCCTTCTTTATTTAGGGTATTTGTTGTCTTCTTTTCAGGTTTAAGCAACACCATCAAGAACATTAATTTGTCACCTTGTTACTACTAAAGGACCATTACATTTTCATCAACAACGGTTTCCTCATTGGCCTCAATGACCTGTGCTTCGGGCTTCTCTTCTTCTTCCTACATTATGCTTTTCCAAAAATTTAAATGTATTATGCCCCTCTAATCCACATATGTAGCAAGTAAAAATATACTTACCATTTCCTCTTATGAATCCTCTGCCTCTTCTAGTGCCATTTCCTCATTTATTTCTTCGGTTACTGGTATATTCGTTTTGCTTTTTACCAGCTTTAACAACACTTGCTTTAGCCACGCCTTTGGTTTCTTTTCCTCCAAATTTTTATTGTTCTTTTATGTCAATATTTTCTTCTACCTTCAAGGAAACTTGATAGGATTTATCTACATTCTTAAACAAATGTGTGTTCATTTCTCCTCAAATATGATATTTTAATATATTCATGTATCTCTCCAGTCTGATATTCTAGTTCTTTAATCCCCAATTTGAGTGATAACTTACAAATTCCTTAATGTAATCTTGGACAATCAACTATCTTTGCCTTAAATTATATACTTGCTTACACAAATTTTGTTGGTAATCATTAGGTTGGAATTTCTCCTTGATTTTGCTCACCATCTTCCACTAGGTTCTAATGTTCTCCTACCAGTTGTGTATCATATATTTTTGTAGCATATCCCACCAAAGTGTAGCATGCTCCTTTAACTTTTTCATGGAAAATTGAATGTGATAAGGGTATTGAACATTCTCATACTCAAACTTCCTTTCATGCTCTCTTATCCAATAAATGAGAGTCTTAGCCTTTAAAATACCATCATAACATGAAACTTCCACCTTTACGCTACCTTTGTCCTTAAAAAAGTATATCAAATGCATCGTTGGGTCCATTTCGTCAATATTTCTCACTTGTTCAATCTCGTCTTCTAACTCTGAGTTTGGTTTTGCATCCCCAAGTCTCCTATTTTCTAGATCTTCTATTCTCCTTATCAATTCCTCCAATTATTGGTTCCTCACACCTCCTCATGCTACTCCTTTCCACATCATGGAATTCCTACAAATTTTTTAATGACCCTCAACTTGAATAACATTCGCAAGCCTTATCTAAGCTTGGTTTCTCATAACTTTCCTTCCAACAATTACATTGAACAACTCCCCTCAAATCCTTCCACAATCAAAGATTGCAGAAGCACTAATAAGAGGTTGATCTCGAGAGCTTAAATAAGCTCCAATACCACTTGATGCAAGCGACCATATAATAATGTACACAACCAACTAAAGGAACCCAATATCTGCCCACATAATGCACAACTATAACTTGTATAATAACGTTAATAGAATTTCAAAACTAACAAATGTAGTGAGAAATTAAGAGTTATAGGAAACAAGATAAGAGACAACAATACATTTTAATATTTATTATTCATATAAACATAATTTATGCTTACAATCTATGTACATTCCTACTTTCTGCTATGACTTTGCATACACATCGTTTGTTTCACTACTAGATGCAACCAACTTTTAATCTTATATTTGTTCCTCTATTCCTTTCTAGTGTCACAATCTCTTCTGCCCTTTTCTTCTCCCCCTCCTCCTCTATATGTTCTTTGTTCTTAGGCAATGATTTGGAAGCTAGAGAGTTACAATGGTTCAAATTTCTCATCCATTTCCCAAACCAATTATTATTTCTTCGTATACATGGCCCACTTAGTTACCATGAAGTGCCACGAGACATGTGGAATTGCACCACAGTCACAACAAGGTGGAGTCATAGAAATTTAATAGCAAAGATAATTTACAACACTGTAATATCAAGGTAGAGTCATAGCAAGGCAAATCCATAGCACTATTGTAGCAAGGTAGAGGTG
Organism: Pinus albicaulis; assembly: GCA_034641835.2. Taxonomy (NCBI): domain Eukaryota; kingdom Viridiplantae; phylum Streptophyta; class Pinopsida; order Pinales; family Pinaceae; genus Pinus; species Pinus albicaulis. The sequence goes on from CM076578.1 coordinate 1,422,478,280, forward strand.
TGACACTGGAACAACAATGGAGGAGTTGTAGAACTGTAACAATAATGGTGGATTCATGGCACTGTAATAGAAGGTAGTGTCGTGACACTATTAGAAAAAGGCAGAATAGCAACACTATAACAAGAAGGTGGAGTTGCAACAATGCCACAACACTCTTATTTCATCTTCTAACTACTAACTAAAATTGGCTGGTGCATATTGCTTTAGGCGAAGTATGCTCTTGCATAAAATTTTCATTAATGTTGTTGGGCATCAATTAGTTTTATGCCATCAAGTGCCTAACTTGAAACTCCCTAAATAAAAAATACTAATATACTTTTATGAGTTTGTGAGGGAGGACATCCACATGTGAAGAGGCATTGAATTTTCATTACGAATTTTACTTGAGAGAAAAATTAATACACAAGTGTAAAAAATCTTACTAAATAATTTGCTTATAGCATTTATTATATATATGAAATAACATTACTTATATTATAAATGTGAAATCACTCAAAATTTCCATATCTAATCAATCTAATTTAGTTAATCATATTTAATCAACCTAATTTAGTTAATCACAAAGGGAAAAAATGTGATCACATCATACCAATAGCAATTTGGCGAAAATAAGTGAAAATAACATCATTACCTATGATATGAATATGAAATCACTCAAAATTCCCCTACCCTTCTCCACTTTTGCTTGGCTATACATATTGAAACAAAAAAGATAATCTATTTTTGTTTCTTAGCTATAATATTACTATTTTTTTTCAATTTAATATTTTTTCATATAAATTTACATTATGTCAATATTTATTATTCCATTTAAGATATTACAGATGCTTAAGGATTTACTAATCTACAAAGCCTCAATTTCTTCGTTTTTTCCTCCTTGAACACTACACTCTTTGAGCAAACAAAGTTATGATATTCATGTCTTTCGTGATAGCAAGAACAAGTTGTCATTATTATTTTCAATGTTGGTTCGATATCAAAATATACAATTTAACATAAAAATATCAAAAGCAACTAAAATTTCACATTTAAGTTTTTAAACTTGCACAACTAAAATTTATGTTATAATTACGCCGAAGGCGTTCTATTGCGGAGTTTTACTTTGCGACACTGTTCAAAGATTCGTCGTTTGCCAGCTATCTTATTTTAATAATATTTTTTTTTGATTGGTGGACCTACTTACGTCAGGCTTTCTTCGGCATTGTTTTGCACCAAAAAGGTGCAAATGCTAGTTATTAATCTTCCTTGCAATAACAAAAAAAAATTAAAATGAAAGTGACACTCAACCGATTCAACCTTGAAATAATTGGATAAAAACTTGAGAATAAGTATATTTGTTATTTCGCAAGAATAATTGGATAGAAACTTGAGAATAAGCTGAAGAAAAATAATATAATACTATCTTTTCGCGTCTTGCACAGTCCAGAGTGTTCCAAAGCTTTCCCAATTAGGCACACTTTTCAATGATGAGTAAATTAGGCTAAAAGTGAATACTTATACTCTCCAAATATAATATTTCTAACAATTTCTTTGAACTTAACAATATAAGAGAGGTGCATATAGTGTTATTATGCACATTATTTTTTGAATAATCTAGAAACTTTACCATAAATGTTTTATAGTTTCCTATTCAAGCTTCCTTCGGTCACTTTTGTTGCTCTTGTTATATTTTGGTACTAGATTTTAGGTTTTGCTAGTTTGTGAACATTGTGTTTGTAGCACACAAAACATTTATTATTTCTCTTCCCTTTAAGGAAGTGAAGTGTTGTATTTTAGTTGAAGTAAGAAATTAATAGTAAAAATTAATCATCTTAGTATTATTAACATAAATGTTGTATTAATTTTTATAAGATATTATTAATTGTTTTAATTTTTGTATTTATATAAACAAATTAATGATAATTGTGTATGAGATTTTTTTTATGTGGTTCACAAACTTTGAAGATTGGTGACGGTTATGTCCACGAAAGGACTCTGAAGATTGGTGAGGGTTATGTCCACGAAATATTTGTATAAGGCTGGTGACGATTATGTCCACGAAATATTTGTATAAGTCTGATCCATCCAAAGGGATCACTTGTTGCTAACTCAAGTATGGAGCTTGACCCTGAGGATGTCAAATGAATTGAATCTGTGACCTCTCAATAACATGGTTACTTTAACGACAGAGACTCCACCAATTGAGCTAACCCTTGGGGCTTATGAAATCACAAATAATGTTATTAGCTAAAATGTTCTCATCATGGATAAGAATCATTAACATAAATGAAATATATGTATGAATTACAAAACCATATAGAATAATGAATCAATTTTATAAAGATAATTAGAAATTATAAAAATGAAATAAAAAGTTTACTTATTGAATATAAGAAAATAAAATGAAAATCCATCTACTAGATCTAAGTTTAAGATAGACCTTGATATAGAGGTAAGTAAGGGTAAGGAAAACTAGCCCTCTCATGAGCTCAATTAGGGGCCAAAGAGTTGGTAGGGAAGTTTTAGGCATAGATTCCGCCAAAAATTCAGAAATAAATTGATACAACGAAGGAGTTGAAGTTAGAATGCATGTTCGTCCATGGAGTAAACATAGATGAGGAGATGGGGAACTAGGTACCTAATACTAGTAGCACTAGGGCTAATGACACTAAATACCTCAAAATGGACTTATATTGGAAAATAAAGACTCTAATGGCATATCAAGAAGCGTTGTTGTAGTTAGATGACATGCAAATTGAAGTCAAATCTTATTGACACCAAAATTACAACCTTAGCTAAGAAGGCCCATGGCCTACTGTTTGTTAGGTTAGAGAACACTACAAGACAAATTACTAATGCCACAAATAACATCCCTTCATAATGATCTCTAACATGCACAAGCTTTTTGCTTTTTTGTTTTCTCATCATAGGAATAACAATTCTATTGTTTTTCACAAGCTTAACATTAGCTTTATGAACATTTTATTTTTGTATGAAACTTTGATAAATAGTTTATTACAAACAAGATGGGAAATAAACTTATTTTTTGTTGTTGTTATAGTTTCCTTATTGGTAAACTAGAAAACTTCACTTATCTACATTAATCTTCTTCAATGTAATATAAATTCTCGACTAGATTACACAAAAATAAGTTTAAGCTAAATCTGTATTAACTTAAATCATAAATAGTTGGATGTTAAAAGATAATTATTACAATGCAAACAAATTAAACCTTATAATAAAATAGTTTCACATTTAAACCAAACTCAACTTCATAACAATAGTCAAACACTTTCATTAGTTTATCATAGATTTACTCAAATAATCTAATTCACCAATTTAGTGTAAACTCATTCAAATTATTTAATTCTCCATTGAACCAAGAATATGCAAATTATGATGATAAAATTATAAAGAATTTTGGTTGTCTGTCAAAAGGCATAAGAGATCAACATTTTATATGATTGAATCTCTTTCCCTATTTTATTTTATTGTTATATATCCACTAACTATGATTTCATCTACATGTTGGGGGGAATATAACAATTATATGGTTATTAGAAAGACGAGGCTTCTTTATTGTGTGCTTAGGATTGTTTACTCTCTATGCGAGGCTTCTTTATTGTGTGCTTAGGATTGTTTACTCTCTATGCGAGGCTTCTTTATTGTGTGCTTAGGATTGTTTACTCTCTATGTTTATCATAAATTACTTTGTAGGTTTATGTTAAATTATATCAAGAAGAGGCTTCATTTGACTTGTACCTTAGCCAAATGGAGAAATTCAAATTTCCACATTAACAAGATGACTTGAGTTGCAATTAGCAGGAGTGACATGGTCAAGTCACTCAGTTAAGTTAGTCAATTCGAGTTTGTGAGCAAGAAGTAGAGTTGTGCATGAGTTGATTACTAAGATATAGCAATATAGTGGAGTTATATTTAGTGAAAGTAAGTTATTAGAGCTATAGTCTAGAATAGAGTCAGTATGAGTTCAATTGAGTAGTTGAAACTATTGTTAAGTCACTGATCTCTCCGTTAACTAGTAAATTTACTAAAAATAGCCCTAGTCATGCATGCAATTCAAATTGCTTAGCTGAGTGGAGGGAAAACACATAATTGTATTTATTGTTGTATAATAGAGAGTGTGCACAGTTCGCATGTAGTAGGTGAGAAATTTTCTTGGGATTGCGCAAGAAAATAGGAGCAATAATTGTGCAAGGAAATAGGAGGAAGCATGAGGCCTATTTTGGCTAAGTATTGGCCAGAGAAGACTTAGGAGGATATCAATATTTCAGTGCAGATTGAGCTTCAAGGATTGAAGAAGTCATTATAAAATCGTTGTTCTCATCTGATATAATACAAACAAAGGATGGATTTTTCCTAGTTGGATTCCCTGGTTAAAAATGTGTTATTATGATTGAATGATTGCATGTGTTTTTATTGTATGTTTTCCTTTCTACAGATTGAGTAGAAGAAATTTGTGTCTATTGATTTCAGTCTGATTTCATTAGCAACTATAAATTTTGAGATACTTCTACAATTTATCACTCACTTCATAATGGTTGTTCTTATTATCACCATAAGTGTTATTTTTTTACTTTTATTGAATTTACATTGGTCTGGAAAGTATTATTTTCATGCCTTAATATAAGTTGAATTTTTCTATAAATTCATTTTCTAACAATTATTTCAATGAATTATCTTGTAACTTAATCTTCAACCTATATTTTCAATATAAAACCTTAGGAGGGGAAATTTCCATTCCTAAAGTTCCACTTATTTTTTTTTATTTTTTTTTTCTTCTGAATATGGCTACTTCTATATTGATACAAAATAAGATTACAGAGAGGCCGAGGCCTCAGGAGTTCCAGCCCATTGCTGCGGCATTCTTACATAACAAGCTGATAATTGACAATCAAAACAAGTTGGAATCTGACCATGAGAGCTTTGTAGAACTGTGACCTTATCTGTCCCAAAGAGATGATTGACTTCTATGACTGGAAATTGAACAGACCTTGACAGAGTGACCCCTATAGAGTGAGCCAGAGTGGCAAGATTCTTACAGTTTCGATCCATAACAAAACCAAAAATAACAGTTCGACAATCTGTGACCAGTACTAAAACAAGATCATAAACCGGATTATGACTCCCACGCAGGGGAGACCGACCATTTAACAAAAGAGTGACCATAAGAGCTGGAGAACAGTTAAGCAGGAACACCAAACTGAAATTGAACACCTTCAGGCTTACGGAGACCAAAAAACCAGAAGCGCTAACCTGGTTAGACTTCATGAGATGAGAGAGGTTCTTCCTCAACGATGAGGCAGGAAAATTTGTAAGGATCATCATCTTCAGGAGGAGGACAATCCTGGCGAGCAGGTCCGCCTTCATTTGGAGCAGTGGAGCTTGCCTACAGTCCCATATTGGCTTCCGTGCCTGGAATAAAATTCTGCTGGATGTCCTTCTGAGGAATGCTGTGCTCGGCCTCCTCTTTAGGCTCCAGAGCTGCCTCCGGGGTAGCCAAGACTTGACCCGAGGAGACCTGTCCCGAGGAGACTGCCCGGAGGTCGATGGTGACAGTGGCTAAGAGGGAGATGTTGCTGATATTGCAGGGGAAATGAAGACGAGCATGGTGAGAATGCGCCCTGGAGGACAGACGAAAATGCCCAGCTGGATTGAACTGATCACGTCCCCTTCCACGACCCCTCCTCGAAGCAGGAAAGCGGACATGTCCAAATTCTGAAGAGTATGACGAAGAATCTGAAGTGGAGGGGGAGGACCTGCGGATTGCACGCCCACTGGAGCCACCTCTCCTACAACGCATTCTCGGGCGAAGACGAGGCATGGTGTTATGAGCAGGGGGGACGACAAAGTCAGTTTGAACTTGCGGATGACTAGTTGGAGAAGAGGACGGACGAGAGAGATTACAGGAAGAGCAATTGGTGAAATGGATGCCCGGAAGAATGTTAACACAACAGCTTAATGCACATCGAGACCCTGTGCTGGTGCGTGAGCGATGCTCAGCAGCAGCAAGGGAGCAACAGACGCGGAGGGGGGAAACACAAATGAGTTCGTCTGAGGACGCCATGATACAAGAAGGAGCGGGCAAACTTCGGGGAGTGGGCTTCATTAAATCAACAATTAAGATCTGGACGGAAGTATTAAAGAGCTGGAGCATGCGAGGATGGGTGGCGGTGGTGATGAGCCACACGCCAACCCACCTGACCATCTGCATGCCAATAAACATATTACCCACCCGCATCCGGGACTAAAGTTCCACTTATTACACAATACTTGGAAAATGTATTTATGAAGGCGGAGGATGTTGAAATAGGTGGTGAGGTTCAGTCTTCATAAATATGAAATGAACTCTTGATTATTGTATATTGTAAAAAGAAAGAAAACTATTATTATTATTATTTGTAGCATGGGTTCATGCTCAAGGTTAGTTTATTTGTAGGTCAAGCACCCATTGTGTGCCTTTGGGTTTTTCATAAAGTCAAGAAGTCAATTGAGTCATTTTCATATATGAAAGACCCCATTGGGCACTTTGTATCATGTAAAATAAATTTATTTAGAGTCAAAAGAGACAAATGCCTTCCTCCAAGACCAAGTCGGCCTGCTAGAATACAAGTCGGCCTAGCTGTGACAAGTCAACCTCATAAGGGCCATTCTACCAACATGAGAAGCCTATATATAATGGAGAACTTGACCTCATAAAAGAAGTATCCAATAAGTTATTTGAAGTACAAGGAAGGCAAGGAATACCTAACGAAGAGAAGGAGAACTAAATAAAGAAGGAAGCAAAGTTTTTAGAGCATTGTTTTTAGTCCATATCCGTCACACATGTGAAATTAGGGCATCAAACTTGTTGCAATAAATATAGAAGTTGCAGTCACCTTAAGGAGTCGAAGTTTGGGGCTCGAAAGAATCTATTTGAAAGTTGAGTTTATAAGGAGAAAGGAGATCCTCCAGTGAAGAAGAAAAGATACTTATTCTACCATATTTCCCTCACATGTGCAAGCTAGGGTTTCTGTGGTTAGGTCAAAAGTTGCAGTCAAAATTGCAGGTCTAAAATTTTGGTCAAAGAAGTTACAACTATTATAAGGAAAGTTTGACTCAGGTTAACTTTGTGAGAATAAAGTTCATCAAGAAGAGGTTTGACTTGGTCTTGGAGGAGTCTTGGTCAAGGGTCATAGGTCTTGGAATTCATTATTTGAAGATTCTATAAGAAGAGAATAATTCTTGTGGGTTTTCCTCTCAAGAGGATAGGTTTTGGCCCTAGATAGAAGCCTACATTTTGTGTCCTTTTGTCTCAATGATCTTCATAGTTTGGTAGTTGTTTGATGAAAAGATCACAACAATAATAAAGTAAAAGAAGAATCTAACTACAAGTACATCAAGTTAAGTAAAAGAACATCATAATCAGATATCAAAGTAAGAGAAATCATCCTAATCTAGTGTCCCTTGATTTCTCAACAAGGGAACATCCTTGTTTCAATTAAGTATTCTTCCCATACCTCTCAAAATCCATTTCTTGTGTATTGTCTTCTGATGGGGACATGCCAGGTTGCCCCGACTGTCTCCCAAATAACCCAATATACTCCAACCCACAAACACAACTCTGTTTTCCTTAAATATGGAAATTCAGATTTTTTTTAAATGTGTAATCAAAATCAGAATATGGAGACTTCCTTCACAAATTTCCATTAGAGATTCTTCTCTCCCTCTCTAATATTTTTTCTCACCTCAACTAACTCACATGGGCTTCAACTTATCAATGGTACAACTAGTAGGCCAAAATAGGCTCTCAAAACCTCATACACAATCCTAAAACCTCCTTGTTGTAGGCGCTAGAAAATATTTTCGTAGCGCTCTTGTAGGCATTGGAAAATATTTTCATAATGCTTCCAGAAAAGTGCCTTTTCAAGATCCAGGCACCCAAAATGACTCGACCTTTCTCCCAATTGACTCTACATGACCTTGAGTCACTCCTTAGCACCACACATGCCTCATGCGCCCTTCTTCATGGGATTTACCTCCAACTCACAGTTACCAAATCTACAGGGTTTTGGACAACATACTAACAAAACATGGTACTCTGGTTTTATATGACAACACTCTATTCGTTGTGAGTTCTACGCAGTCCCTACTCCAACGCAGGGAACAATCCTCATAGGTTCGAAACAAAATACCAAAGGGTAATTACAATAAAGTGATTGTCATATTTTTGGTGTAAGATTAAATGGTAATAATTTGTAAAATTTTATTATAATGAATATGGTTAAATTTGTAAGTATTAAGTTAATGCATATGTTTAAATTTTTAACTATTGAGTTAAAGGAAAATTATTTGTTGTTGATATTGATTTTGGTTTTTAGAGAATGATTTTGGTGAGATTGTGTTTAATAACTATTTCTCTTACTACATTTGTAGTGAGTATGGTATTAGGCAATTGATTTTTCTTTTGATTATAGATTGAATTTTTTTATTTTTTTTATTAATATTTAAAATTATTTATCTACAATATGATTGGTTCAAGTCTTATACTGTAATGATTTTTATTGTGACATTTGCACAACACAATGTCATGTGGATAACTACCTCATATTTGCAATATTTATGCCATAATTTTTAGATTCTTTTAGATTTTTCATTGTTAAACCACCAAAATTAAAATCCTTGAAAATAGCTCATAGTCAAGTAAATAACATATTTACCATCAATTACTACCCACCATAATTTAAACAAATATTTGCATAAAAAATGGATAGGAACAAGATGTAAATAAATACACTTACCAAGATGTAAATGTGTAAACTTAATAAGTAGGAGTAAAAATGTAAATGTGCAAACATTTTACTCGTTACTGCTCACCAAAATTTATGCAAGTCTTTGTCCCTTAGTAGGCATTTAATATTTCAATTTCATATATTAATTTGCAGGGTGTAGAATGGTTGTGATAGGGTGTATTGTTAAGGCACTCTTTGATGTGAAGGTCACTGGTTCTAAAATCCATGGGAGAAAACTCAAGCATGTTAAGGGTTGGTGTGACCTAGGTCGAGTGCGATCCAAGGTGATTTTGCAGTTAGATGCCCCTGGGTCGTGGCTGCTTAGATTCCAATGGGTCGTGTTTTCTCAAGCCAACATGGTTGGTGTGGCCTAGGTCGAGTGCGATCCCAGGTGATTTTGACGGCTTAGATGCCCCTCGGTCGTGATTTCTCAAGCCAACATGGTTGGCGTGGCCTAGGCCTAGTGTTATCCCTGTTTGTTTCTCAAGCCAAAGGTTAAGTGTGCGATCATCTCAAAACTCACACAATTTAACAAACAAAAATACATGTATAATAAATTTTATTGATTAACAAGTTTTAATAAATATTGTTAGTTCACAAATTTAAAAATTTATTAGTTGAATTAAATAACTTTATTCTTAAATTAATACAATTACAATGAGATAAACTCATTAATTATTAAGTAAAAATTTATTCAAACCATATATTTTTATTTAATATAGATTAAAAATAGTTAGAAACTTAAAATATATATATATATATATATATATATATATATATATATATATATATATATATATATATATATATATATATATATATATATATATATACTATATATATATATATATATTCATTTAATTATTATATAATTATTTTAAAAATAAAAACCACTTATTGTGTTTATTGTTTATTATAAAATCGGGTTTAAGCTCATGAAAATGAGATGAATTTTAACCAAAAAAAAAAAAAATTATAGTTAAAAAAATTATATGGTTTTGCTTAATATCAATAAGAAATTAGTGAAAAAATATTGACCATTTTTAATATTTATATTTTTGGGGAATATATTCAATTTATTTTTCTCAAATATATATGGCAAGCACAACTACCCTTTAAAATATATATATCTACACTTTACACAAAAAATGTAAAACCTTCTAAACAACCTTCTCAACAAAAACATTATCACTACAATAAGATATTATTATTGTCATAGGGTAGGATTGGATTCTCCACTACCACAATGCAGAATTACTATTAACAATATACCTCAATTTGACAATCAATAAAACCTAAATTGATTGAATTTTTAATCATACACTAACTTAAATTCAATATTTTTATTTTAATTTATCTATATATGGCAAGAACAACTACCTTTTTAAAATATATCTATCTATATTTTACATAGAAAAGGTAAAACATTCTAGACAACCTTCTCAACAAAAACACTATCACTACAATAAGATATTATTACTGTAGTTGGGTAAGATTGGATTCTCCACTACCACAATGGAGAATTGCTATTAATAAAATACCTCAATTTCCAATCAATAAAACCTAAATTGATTGGATTCTAAATCTCGCACTAACTTGAATTCAATATTTTTACTTTAATTTAGCTAGCAATATTTTAAGATTTAAGAGATAAAAATGACACTGAAATGAAAAAGAAGGAGTTGCAGCTCACAGGTGAGTACTGCACCTGGTAGGAACTAATCCTAAACTAAGGAGATACGTTACAACTTGTGTAACCATTTCTCCATTAATATAAAATAATATTAATTATTTTCAACTTTAAGAACTTAGGGGTGGGATTTGATTAATTTATGTAAAGTCAAGTCATGGGACCATTAGATATAATTTATTTGAGTGCAATTACACATTTAACTACTACTTCAGGTTGTCCTCATGGTTTTAAGAAAACCCTCATGTTTGAAATTTGCCCAATAATACAAAACTCCTTGCTATTTACCAATGAGTCTTTTTTGGTCAATTGGGTTTAACGTGGGTGGCTAGGAGGGGTGATGATTATCCTCTACACAAGATTAATTCCCACAAATAACACGTTGAGCTCATAATGAGTATATTGTTATAATGTCTTTGAACTTTGTTGTTGATTGACCTACCTAATGATTTTACAACTTACCTTAAATCATTCTCAAAATAAGAAAAATATTTAAAGGTTTTCCATATAATTTATAATTTAAAGGAAAAAATAAAAAACAAAACAAGTTATTTTAATTATAATCATTTAAAAAAATACATGTAAATCTTTTTTCAAAACTAAAAGTTAGATTATCCATGGGGTCTTGGATATATGATGATCATATGCTCTTTTAAAGAACTCCTTGATGTGAAGTCACTAATTCAATTCTCCAATTGAAATGATATATTAAATATAATGAAAATATAATCTTACCAAACTTTAAAAAATAAAAAATAAATAAATAAAATATTATATTAATATTAAAACTTTATATATATATATATATATATTATTTAATTTTTAAAAACGATTAATTAATACTGTAAAAAAAAAAAACATATTAACACAAATAATAAATAAAACATTAATAAAACAATCTACATCAAAATTTTCAACTTTGTCATCTATTATTTTCACACTTATGTACAATATTTTGATTTCTTTGAAATTTCTTTTCTTACATGTGATATGAGAGTATCTTTCTCTTATACCTTACACATTTAATCATGAAATTTCCCTTCCATACTCATTTTCAAAAGTTTTTTTTTTCTTTTTTCTTTTCTGTAAATCTATGTGATCCTTTTTAACGGAGTTGTCTACCTAGGCAACGAAATAGCCCGGACGACAGTTTTTTGCCGTAATCCGGGCAATTAAAATTCAAGAAATCAGGTAGTTGGAGTGTTTGGAATCCATTTTTGATAGTGGAAATGGATTCACCACTACCAAAAACCCTTAGGGCACTCAAAATACTAAAGTTTAACAACTGTAAACATGATTATGATAAAATCTTTGCCAGATTTTTTAAAAATCTTTGCCAGATTCTGGGCCAAAACGTTGCCTGAGAAAACTACAGCGTTTTTAAGCTGTGATATGATATTTTCAAATTTTCAAAAGATTAAAGGTTTTTTATTTTTTTTAATCCATGTGATCCCTTTCTTACATGTGATATGATATTTTCTTCGTGTTATGGCTTCAACACGCATAACACATTTAAGCATTAAAATTTCCACTTTCACATTCATTTGAAAAGATTAAAGGCTTTTTTTAATCATGTTATTCCTTCCGTGTTAGCTTCAAAAGTTCAAAATATTTATTTGGTTATTCTTTCCCGGCTAGTTTGTCTATGTATGGCTTAAATTTGAAAGTGGTCGAAATAAAGCTCATGTAAATGCAATAATAGATACTTAGTGCCTTGTATGAGAAATAAAGGTAAACTTGCATCAAAGCAACTTAAAAGGTATTTAATGGAAATGTGATTTTAATTTAATTTTGGAATAAATAATAATTTTTATAATTAAAAATGGTAAATAATGTTGATTATGTGTTGAAAAGTATAAAGAATTGATATTTTAACATTTTTTTTAAGACTTGGTAGTTGTTATTATTAAAAGAGTTCACTTCTTACCTGTTAAAAAATTGTTGATGTGGTTAACAAAGTTTTATGTTATTGTTGATGATGTTGATCTATTTTCAACATTGATGTTGATAAATAAATTAAAAAAATGAATTATAGATATTTAAATTTATATTGTTAAAGTTTACAATGAAAACATAAAAGATATATATATATATGTGTGTTTTATGATTATTAAATACAAAAATATATTATTATTAATGTAAAATGTTTTTTAATAAATTGTGTAGTTTATTTTGAAATCTTATTATAATACAATGTTTTATTAAACTACTAAATAAGGTATTGTAAAGTTATAACATAATGTGTCTTGAAAGAAGAATGCTTTACTGTAATGCCCATAATGTCCTTACTAGTTGCAAACAAAACCTTTTAAAGTTTGAACCAAAGTGCCAACCTTTTTACTATAACAAATTATTTACCTTCTTCTTACAAAACATCAAACATCAATGTGAGTGTTCACCTCAAATGTCCAACATGATCTTTCAATGTCTTATTGGTTGAAGTACCTAGTATAGTCTTTCAATGCTTTAATGGTGTAGAGTAATCACTCTTGGCAACCTTTCAAAGCCTTAAATTTTAGAACATCAAACATCAATGTGAGTGTTCACCTCAAATGCCCAACATGATCTTTCATTGTCTTATTGGTTGAAGTACCTAGTATAGTCTTTCAATGCTTTAATGGTGTAGAGTAATCACTCTTGGCAACCTTTCAAAGCCTAAACATACAAAATTTAAGGTTTATATTCATTCTATTTTAATTTTTCTCTTTTTTTTTTTTTTATAAAATGATTCACCAAATAAAAATGAAAGTTTGTGTGTCCTTCTATAAAGATAAATTAATTTATAATAAATTATCATTGTGTTTTTTCTTAAAACATATAAATTTTTACAAGTTTTAAAATTTTTATTCGAATTTATGAAATTCAGGTTTGAGTGGGTTAATGATTAAGAACATGTATTTTCTTTGAAGATGTCATAAATTCAAATCCCAAATCATAATCATTATGCAAAAGAAGATTTCTTGTTTCACAAAGAAGAAAGTCTCATACACCAATGTGATATTTAACTTGGCGATAACCTTAAAATTAGAATATTTTTTTAATTTTTTTTTAAATTATAAAAATAAATTAAACTTTTCACTTTAAAAACATTAAGACTATTTTAAAATTTTCTTTGATTATTTATAGCAAGACATTTCTTTGAAGTGGGGAAATTGTGTAGTGATGAATTTAAGGGAGAGGTCTTTTAATGTAATAAGATTCCAAGCAATACGATAATGTCATTGTCTATATAGCTAAGGAAGCATCTTATTTTCCTGGATATGGGTGCTCCCACCTGCCTAACCACATGTTCAAGCTTGACGTGAATCCACCCTCCACTTGGCATCATTTCTCCATGGCTCGTTCACGCATGCACTCGTCCTCATTTATTTCCTTTCCTTCATCGCGTCCTCGCACGCTTAGGCTCAATGTGCTACTAGCCGCCACCCTATGTGCATTTTTATTGCATGTCATGCCAATGCTTTGGAGTGTCCCTACTTCTTTTATGGTCCTCCCACTCCATGCCAAGTCTTGCATTGCCACCTATTATGCACCCTGAGCTTCTTCTACCCCTATGCCTCCTGCAAATTTCACTACCCTCCAACTCACACCCATGATTCAGTAATGCAATCAAGCTCGTCATCGTGGTTGTAGACGGGGGCAAGGTCACTTTCTTGTAGCCCCTGTAGTGGAACAAGAAATGGCCCTTTTTGATAATGTCATCCTTGCCCACATTTGACGATAGGTGACAGATCTGGAATCTGAGGAGGTCCAACCGGGGAGGGGGGATGCCCTTTGGGCGCTCCGCAATCTCCTCACCCTCCATCTCTTGACTAAGGAATGAGAATGCTCCAATATCACCAGGAAGATTTTCAAATTCAATGCCCACACCAACCATATTTACTCTTCCTTTCGTCGCATCTTTCGCTATCTCGACATAACTTTCCCTCTAGAACTTCCCTCCTCATCCTATCTTGGTCCTTATGTTTCTGTTTTGATCCCTCTTGGCTACTCTTCACCATCCACCATTTACGATGGCGTTGGGCACAATTATCTGACCTATGGGCCACTAGACACCTCATTCCATCACATGGATGTCCAGGTGATTGGTGACAGGTCTTATGGGTCGTGGCTCTCCAAGCTTCTTTGCTTGTACTCTATGTATTCCATTTTTGTTAATATAATGTAAATTGTTTACCAAAAAAAATAAAATGAAGCATCTTGTTTTTTTATTGTTTTATATATATATATATATATATTTATTTATTTATGAAGATAATAATAATAATAAATTATAATTTAGTTAAATATCAAAGTTAGTGTATGGGATTTATTTGTTTATAAGATTATATATCTATTTCACTTAATTATTTGATTATTAAAGTTCAATAAATGTATATGTACAATTTTAGTGGGCCTAATGTTTAAAAACATGTGCTCAAAACTAAAAGGGAATGCAATTTGTTGACACTAAAGCTTATTGTGATGAGACGCAAAAATTAGGTTTTAATCTTTACTAGATCACAAATTCTTACTAATACTCACTTACAAGCTATTAATATAATTATGCTCAACTTTATCTATTTGAATATATATATATATATATTTTCTACCTTCTAAATTTGCATATATAATTTTAATGAAAAGCACATATCTTTAATTATTAAACCTACTCATCTATTATCATCATCTTTTTAAATAATATTTGATTTAATTATTAATATTAATATTTTTTAAAATCATATATATATATATATATTTTTTTTTAAAATTTTTAAATTTTTTAATATATATATATTAATTTAAATAATTTATTTATATTTAAAAAATAAATAATTAAAATTAAAAATATTAATGTGAACATCATATGGTTAATTTTTCATTTGTGAAATACTTATATCACTATAAATATATTTTAAACACATATTTTTTTTACTGGATCGGTTTCTATTTAATATTCAAAAAAGAATGGAAAGAATTCCCTCATACATTTGAGTTTTGGAGAAGAGTACCATGGAGAGGTTAAGTGGCAAAATACCGAGTCTCCTTTGTGACTATTATTACTACTATACTACATGACAGAATCCTGATATATTCTAACAAAATAAGAGAGCATAAGAGCAAATTTAAAAGACATAATCTAAAGAGAGAGATGGAAGAATGCAGATTAGTCTATATTAATAGGCGCGACATAGGAGGCGTCCGTGTTATCTTGATTTTCTCCCGGATTGATCGTGGCAACATTGTTTGAACTAGAGCTTGGCGGTGATCTCTTGTGAAGCATATATTTCAAAATCTGCAATGACTCTTCCATGTAGGCACAACAATTAGAGGAGTTTCTCAACTACTCCTTAAGAGATTATGCCTGGTACCGGAGGAAAGAAATGTCCACTTGATGTTTTTGTTACATAAGCTTCAATTGTCCTTTGATCTGCTCCATCTCGGCTTGGAGGCCGACACAATGAAAGTTATTTTCATTTCTCATGACTTCTTGATTGAGGGAGAGAGGCAGAAACACTGCTGTAGAAAATGGAGGCGGAAACACTTTTGAAGAAAATGAAAAGTTGAAGGGATGACGGAGAAGGAGATTCAGGATGGATGCAGCAGAGAGTAAGAAGGGAAATAGGGAGGAAAAGCGAAACGAAATAGGAAAGAATTGCGAAATTCAAAAAGGATAGAACTGTGAAATGTGAAATGCGAAAAGGAAAGAGCTGCGAAATGTGAAATGTGAAAAGGGAAAAATTTGTGATCCGCGATATGCGATATCGCAAAATCACAATCGGAAAAAAGAGCGGTAGGTCTTAAAAGAAAAAGGAAAATGATGCGAAGTGTGATTTGCGACGGGAGATGTGGTGGTGGGATCGGAGGCGAAGCACGATCACAATATTGCAATAGGAAAATAGGAGCGGTAAGTATTAAAAGGAAAGGGAAAAATTTGTGATGAGCGATTTGCGGTGTGAAAGAGGACAAGGTGGTGGGTCCGGAGGCGAAGAGAGATCGCAGAATCCTAATCAGCGTTTGGAAGCGATGCAGGGCGAGAAACACGAGGGAATAAAATCACGGGTTGATTGCTGAGGGAGGTATGGTAAGAGCAAACCTGCCCTGACAGAATAATGAAAAGGCAGAGAATCAAGCAGGGAAAGATTCTGAAAGGAGAGAAAATCTGGCATAGGAGAAAAGGATGTGGATCCTTGAAGAAAACGTTGACTGACATGTCTCTTACAGGCATTATTTGCCAAAATGTTTGATTTCTTGTTATTTTTTCTGAGAATATGGAAGAAGGAGATGTATTTCGTTTCCTTGCACAGGGTGCGACATCTATCAATTAGCCTGTTGATAGCTATATTGGGGGTTTGCATAGAATTCGTCATCATGCTTATGATGATTTCCGAGTCACCAAATATCATGACTTTTTCCATTTTCAGTGTCTTAATAATCTTGAGACCTTTCAACGGTGCATATGCTTCAGCTTTGCTATTTGACATACAACCAAGCCCCCATTCATAGGTGGCCACAATGCAACCTTGTTCATTCGTTATATATCCTCCTGCCCCTGCAATTCCTGGGTTTATTTTTGAAGCACCATCAAAGAATAACGCTGGCCTTTTTAGCCCGTCAAGCCACTCAATGAACTCTTTCTCTTTGAGCCTAATCTTCCACTACTTATTGTGGGGCAGTCGATTGACTGGATTTTTGTTAAACCTCAGAGGATTTTCAAGAGATCTACCAAGAAAGTTCCTTTATTCAATTTGCAGATTGCTAAAGTTTAGATGGTTTTTGTTTTTGGAAAGAATTGTCTCAATTGTGAGACTCTAGGTCTTGCTCTGGAATTTTCTTATCCAGGTTCTCTGCTCTTGGAAAATAGCCTTGTTCCTTATTAACCAAATGTTCCATAGCAAACCATACGGAAGAGTATCACAAACTCTTTTGGTTACCGACTTGCTTTTTTTTCCCCAAGGATAAATTCTTTTCGATTTTATGATCAAATCTGAGATTGAGCTGATAGCACCAAGATCAATCCGGGAGAATTATGTTAGTGAAAGCCAACACTGCGAGGAAAAGGGGCATCCAAAAAAGACATGAAAGGCAGTCTCTTCAGCCTTAAGGCAGAGGGAACATCTTGAAGCGCAACTGATTCCTCTCTTTTTTAAGTTTTTAGAGGTAAGAATCTTCTCTTTGAGCATGATCCAAGTGAATATTTTGACTTTAGGAAGCGCTTCAGATTTCCAGATTTGTTTCCAGATGGCCCAAGGTGGAGTGGGATAATGATCTTTGAGAAGGGACTCATACCCAACTTTTATTGTATAATAAGAGCCAGACGGATCCCATTTGAAGTTGTCTTGACAGTCTTTGTTTAGAGGGGTGGCACCATGGAGCATTTATTTCAGAATTTTTTGATCATTTTCGAGGAGACGAGGCATGAGTGGAAAGGTCCAACCCTTTCATAAGTTGGAATTCTCCTCCCAGCTAGAAAATTGATCCAATGTATTGATCCCTTGGCTTCTGAGGTAAATTTGAATGCGAAGAGCACTGGGGTTGTTTGAGTGAGGGGGTTGCCCCATAATTTTATCTTCCCAGATATTTACACTGCATCCTCCATGAGGGACTTCAGAGATATTATTGATGATGAAAGGAATAGATTTTTTGCAGAGAGCCCATATTTTAGTGTAAGGTCTGTGAGGAATAGTATGTTTTAAGATATTTTTCCTTGACGTGGACAGGTATTTTGACTCCAGCACTTGCTTCCACCAAGTTTTTTGTCCCATTACAAGGCGCCATACAATTCCCCCCCTAAAAGAAATGTTCAACAACATAGGAATGTGAATTTCCAATCCTCCATTTACATGATTTTGTGTTACCTATCTCCATTTAACCAATTTGAATTTCTTCTTCTCATTTTTCCCTCCTTGCCATAAGAAGTGTCTTAAGATTGCTTCTATTTTGTGTTGAATGCTGATGGGAGCCTGAAGAAGGAAAAAGTGGTACAAAGGCAAGGAAGATAGAACAGATTTTAAAAGGATGATGCACCCAACCATGTTGAGCCAAGAGGACCCCCATTGTTGAACTTTATTTTTCATTTTGTCGATGCTGAGATTCCAAATCTCAGTCTTCAACTGTCCAGCACTGACAAGCAAGCCAAGATAATTGAAATGAGTCCAATTCCATTGATAGGAGACCCCAAAAATTTGATCCATGTTGTGGATAGTGTTGATAGTTGCGTTCCACCGATAAATGCAACTTTTTTGATAGTTTATATGTCCTCCAGAGTAATGTATGAATTTGTCTAGAAGCAATTTGAACCTCTAGGAAATGATGTTGGTGGCCCCGCCCATCAAGAGGTTATCATCAACAAATTGAGAGTGATTCATATTGTTGACTCCATTATTAAACTTGATGCCAATGATTAGCTCTACTTTGCATTTGTGATCCAAAGCCCTGCTGAAAGATTATTCCATAAGAATGAAGGGAAAGGGAGAGAGAGGATAGCCTTGCCTGAGGCATCGGGAAGATTGGAAGTAATTCCTAGGTCTTCCATTGACTAAGGGGGATATCCAAGGACTAGATATGCAACTTTGGATGAGAGATATAAAGTCTGCTTCAAATCCCATTTTCTAAAGGACAAAGAGAAGGAAGGAGTGTCTCACTTTGTCAAATGCATTGGCCAGGTCAAGTTTCAGGATAAATCCTTTCTCAGATCTCATCATGCTAGAGTGAATGGCTTCTTGGACCAAAAGGATGGAGTCAGTTATTTGTCTTTGGGAGATGAATCCTCCTTGATTTTCAGAGATGAGATTCATGAGGTGGGTTTTGGGGCGGGTAGCCAGGATTTCGGTTATGATTTTATATGAAGAATTACAAAGGGAGATAGGCCTGAATCAAGAAAAGGATGAGGGGTGGTTTTATTTTGGGATGAGGGCAAGGAAATTTGAGTTGGTGAATCCCCTGACCTTCTTTTTTCTTTGAACCCAAAGGATCATTTTGGTGAGGTTTTTTTGGATGACATACCAAAAGGTCTGGTAGAAAATTATGGAGAAACCATCCGAGCTCGAAGATTTTTCGTGGTGGAGGGTCCAAATGCGTTAAGAATTTTAGCCTCCTCGATTTCCTTGGTGAGAGATGCATTGATTTCATCCTTAATCAGCTAGGGGGTGTGTGTCAAGAAGTCACTATAATCCTTTGGTTCTGCTTTTTTGAGATTTTTATAGTGGTTGTATGTTGTTGTTTTAATAGCCTCTGGATCTATGTGCTTCTTTCCTTCATCATCTGTAATTTTTGTGATGTTATTCATTGACATTATAACTGTGGCTTGTTTATGGAAAATAGAGGTGTTTTTTTCCCTAGCCTGCAACCAAAGATTTCTAGATTTAAGCCTCCATTTTCCCTCTTCATTCCTGCTAGCTTTATACAAATTCCAGTAGAGCTCTTTTTCATGGTCCTGCTTTTCTTTGTTTACTCCGTGGGTGTCGATGTCAATTTGAACGAATTCCCTTAATGTAATTTTTGACTTTGTCTAGTTTACTATAATGGAGTTTGACCCACTCTTTGAGCACTATGTGCACCAGTTTCAATTTTGATTCCAAAATATGAATGGGGGAGCCCTCAACATGTTGTAACCAAG
Organism: Pinus albicaulis; assembly: GCA_034641835.2. Lineage (NCBI taxonomy): Eukaryota > Viridiplantae > Streptophyta > Pinopsida > Pinales > Pinaceae > Pinus > Pinus albicaulis. The sequence goes on from CM076578.1 coordinate 1,422,498,336, forward strand.
AGATGATCACGATCTGTCGAGCTTCAGAGAATTCATACCAGATCAGATTATATCGAAAGGAGAGGGGCCCCAAGGAAGACTGATCTCCTAAGGTAAGAGAGATGGGGTAATCATCAGAGGCAGAACAAGTCAGAATGGAAGAGGAGGAAACATAAAAATGAGAGATGAGGGAAACATCAACAAGGAAGTAGTCAAGCTTCTCCATAATATTTCCACCCCCAATTCTACGATTATTCCAAGTAAATTTTCAATTTTTGGGGATGATATCCACCAAATCGTGATCATGCATAATGGATTCCAACTTCTCTCTTGCAGGATTAGGATTAAAACTACCTCCTCTTTTTTCATTGGCATGCAAGATCAGATTTAGATCCCCTCCAATGATGACATCAAGATTGTCCTCATTGTCTATGTCAGATTTCATAGAGTTCCAGAAAACTTCTTTGTCCCTGTAGTGGTTTGGCCCATAAATGTTATAAATATTAGTCTTGATATCCTCTTGCAGGTTCTGAAGTGTGACTTTGATCCAGTCATGAGTCTTAAAGATGGCAGTATGCTTACAAATGTTTTGATTCCATATTGTTGCTATGCCTCCCAAGGCACCTCTAGATTCTATCAAAGAGCCCCTGTAGTTCCTAATTTTATTAATGATATTTCTCTTTTCAATCTCTCCTTGTTTGGTTTCCTGAATAAGGACTATGTTTGGCTTTTCTTGATTGAACAATTCTTTTAGGGGAGAGTTTCTGGAAGGTTGCCCTAGTCCCCTGCAGTTTCAAGTGAGAAATTTCATTATTTCAGGAATGCAGGTTGTGACCCTGTCTTCCCTCCTGATTCATGTTGATTGGCTTCTTTGATTATAGGTCCTCCGATGTAGGAGTCTATTGGGTGCTGAGTACCAAGTGCAATATCCTTCTGTGCTGCTTCATCACGATGGTGCTTGGAATATTTTCTTCCTGGGCTAAGGATTTCCAAAATAGCCCCTTGCTCTTTTTCTACATTCTTGCTGACAATACGAGTTTAAGAGGGCTCAGATAAAGAGGATGGGGGACATGAATTGGAAGGGGATGGATGAAGGAGGGATTCAAGATGAGGGGAGGGGATGGATGGCTGAGGAGGATCGTCTTCAGAGGAGGCAAGGGAGGAGAAAGGATTGGGGGGGTGGGGGTGAAAGGAGGATCGAGAGCTAAGAGAGGGTTAAGAGGAGGGTCAGGGATATGAGGATAAGTTAAGGAAGGTTCCAAGTGTGGGTGAATGGGGGGATTGACAAATTGAGAGGGAAGGTGGGCAGATGAGTCACCAGTGATCTTAGAGTTTGACGTTGTATTTTTATTTTTAACGACTTCCCATTGAGTTTCACTTCTCATTGAGTTTCAGGATCTGTATTTTCAACTTAAATACCTTTTTCACATCTATTAGCGAAATGAAAATATTCATGGCATACCTTACACTTGAAGGGGATTTGTTCGTAGTCTAGTTGTTGTATATGCATCTAATTGTCCACTTCTATCTTGATCACCTCCGGAAGTCCTTTTCCGAGTTCAACCTCAACACAGATTCTTGCACAGGCTTGCATGTTGTCCTTCGGCTCGCTTCTATCAATAAAATTTCCTACAACATTACCAATCGCTCTTACCGAATCGTCTCCCCAGCAATGAAGAGGGAGGTGAGGAAGACGGACCTAAACAAGGACAACATTGGGAACGTCGAGTTCTGGGTCGAAATCAGGAGTCCATTTGTTTAGATTGTTGAACCTTTAGTTAAACTGAGAGGGGGGGGGGGGTGAATCAGTTTAACACAGTCATGATATTTTAAAATTTTATGAAACCTTATTTACACCTTCATTTCATATCCAAATTAATATGTGAGTAATATTAGAATGTGAGCAACAAGTATTAATATAATGTAACAGACAGGAAGCGGCAAGGTATTTAAGCAAGATAACCATAAATCGAATCAACACATAAACATCATGCACAGAGACACCAGATATAAGTGGAAACCCATAAAGGGAGAAAACCACATCTTATTATTGTTGTGATGCAAAGGCAAGCTCCAACTCCCTCTCACCACTGTTTTCTGCAGGCACCAACCTACAGGAGGCTCTATCCTCAATTCTTCAAGCTACAACTTGCAAGGAAGCACCAACTCCCTTCAATTTTCTGCAGGCACCAACCTACAGGAGGCTCCAACCTCAGTCAGCTACAACTGACAGCTATCAAGCTGCAACTTGATAGGGAAGCTCCAACTTCCTCAATTTATCAAACTGAATGTTTGTTGATTTACCTCAGATATCAGCTCTGTTCTGTAGTTTCTCTTTCTGCTCTTCTTCTCTTAATCTTCTCTGCCTCACACTTCTATATTCTGCCTTCTCTAGATTTACTCTCTCTTACTTTATTTGCATATCAAGATGATATTATTTATAAGGATTTTCTTGTGACTGTTAGCATTCCTTAATGAATTTGGAATGGACAGCCATGCCTCTTTGCCTTCTACCTTCTCATTTCTTTTCCAGCTCACTCAGAAAAATGTAACTGTAGGTACTTATTTTAATCTAACAGTGGGATTTTGTTTTCTTCCGGAGACTTGCCAATGCATCACAAACAATAAAAAATTCAATTACAATATTTACATTCACATATAATGAAAAACTTCAGCTCAACTCATTTAGTCTTTTGGCTCGCTGCGCATTTGTCTTTTCTTTGACTGTGTTTTATCTCTTTTCAACTCTGTTTGCTTTTCTGTCCTCTGCTGTGGTGTAACTGCTGCATACGTGTAACTGAAATTTTTATATCAGTGCATTTTGTAAATATGTGTAACTGCTGACTGTAATTCTGGGAAAATTCCAACCCTTTACACGTAGCAAGTGTCTTGTTGATGTGGGAGTTCCGCAGGCGGAACATACATGCATCGCAATCATTTTATATTACAAATCACCCTCCACCTTAAGCCGAGGCCCGTGGGTTCACAGACCACGCGGCATCTTTTAACACAATCGCAACAACGCGTTATATATATATATACCAACCCCTTTTTAAATATATATAACGTAATTTCAATTCTCGGCATCGTTATACAACGTTTTAACAATCAAACTGCCATGTCCATTTTAACACTGAAGAATCATGTTTAGTACATAACTAATGCCTTTTGGGCCCACTTGCCACGCTTTCCGATGCACTATGCTATTCCTCCAGCGATTTTCGATTGCGATTGATTGCAATCGCAAGCTTCCTTGCTCCGATGCGATTGATCACTGTTCACTGTTATTTTTCGATGCGATTGGAACTCAAATCCTTATTAATCAAAGTTTATAAGCCCATCGGGTCCAGGCTTCAATTGCAATCGCAAGTCTTTTAATATATGTTCCGACGGTCTGTTTCTTTCCGATGCGATTCACCACTGTTCACTGCTCTTTGCTGATGCGATTGGAACTCAAATACTTATTAATCATAGTTTATAAGCCCATCGGGTCCGGGCTTCAACCTCAATCGCAAGTCTTTTAATATATGTTCCGACGGTCTGTTTCTTTCCGATGCGATTGGGAAGGGTCCCACCTTATATTACTTTGTTTCTTTGGATCTCGCGCTATATATGTAAATACGCTGCATATATATATATATATATATATGCTTTTCCGCTTGGGGTTAAGTGATTCTCGGAATAAGGTTTATGTATTATATGTAACGCCCATCGGGTAATGATTCTCGGAATTATATACATATATCCTCCAGCTGAGGTAGCGATTCTCGGAATAACGACTGTCTCTGCCTCTGCTGCTTCTATCGCTTTGCCTCTGCTGTGCTAACGCTTCTGCCGCTCTACCACTTCACTGCCTCTGTTTCCACTATTCGACTGTTTCACTACCTCCATATTCGCTGCTTCTTCCTCCGCTACTCGACCGTTTCACTCTGCCTCTGTATTCGACTGTTACACTTTAGCAGTGTTCTTCCGCCTGTCTCCTTTGCCCTGCTTTCTTTTTCTTTTGTCTGTCTCTGTTCTGCAGTCCTTTGCCTATTTCCGCTTCAGCACTGCCTCCTTTTCCATCAATGACAATATTTCCAACAGTCTCCCCCTTTGGCATTGATGGCAATACGCTTCCTCTGTTTGCCTGTTAGGATCCTTTCTCTTATTGCTTGCTCTTCCTCCCCCTTTGACATCAATGGCAAGGGGTTTGACTTCTTAGGTTATACGCTGCTGCTTCTGTTCTTTGATGCTGTGATTTTATTTATTAATTTTATTTTTCCAAAATTTCGTTCATTTATTTTATCTGAGATCTTCTATCTTTGTACGTTGCTTCTTCAATCCTTTGGATTAGATTCTCGTCAGGTTCACCACTGACTCTTTTTCCCCTTTTATTGACTCTTTTATGATGAATGTATTCTTGCCATAATCTTTTTGATCCTGAGGGCCTGTTTCATGCTTCCCTTGCTTGCAGATCTCCCCCTGGGAATGATATTTTCGTTTCTGTTCTCCCCCTGAGACTGTGCTTTCTCTTCATATTAGAGAGTAGCATCTACAGATACTACCCCTAGTCTGTCTCTTAAATATTCAAATGGTTCTCTAGCAAGCGGTTTAGTAAATATATCTGCTGTCTGTTCTTTTGTTGGTACATACTCCAGTTTTACTATCTTCTGAGCCACTTGTTCTCGGAGAAAATGATACTTGATTGGAATATGTTTGGTTTTTGAGTGAAGCACAGGGTTTTTAGATATACTTATAGCACTTGTATTATCACATTTGATTGAGATAGGTTCTTCGATGCTTACCTTCATGTCTTGGAGGGTTTGCTTCATCCATATGACTTGTGTACAACATGCTGCTGCTGCTATATATTCTGCTTCTGGTGTAGACAGAGAGATAGATGTTTGTTTCCTGCTTAACCATGCCACTAGACTTTCTCCTAGATAGAAAGCACCTCCACTTGTGCTTTCCCTATCATCCACACATATGGCCCAATCTACATCTGTGTATGCTGTCAAGGTGAAGCTTTTTCCTTTAGGATACCAAAGTCCATACTGAGTTGTTCCTTGTAGATATCTAAATATTCTTTTTACTGCCAGAAGATGGTTTTGTTTAGATGTTGCTTGATATCTAGCCACTAGTCCTACTGCTAGCATGATGTCTGGTCTTGATGCAGTCAGATACAACAGACTTCCTATCATGGATCTGTAGAGTTTTTGATCTATATTAGCAGACGCATCATCAGCACACAGTTTACATCCCGTGGTCATGGGAGTTGACATAGGTTTGCAGTCCTCCATTTTGAACTTTTTCAACATTTATTTTAAGTACTTTTCCTGTGAAATGAATGTGCCTGTGTTCTTTTGCTGAATTTGAAGTCCTAAGTAGAAACTGAGCTCTCCAATCATGGACATTTCAAACTCTGATTTCATCTCTTTTGCAAATCCTTTTGCTAGTTCATCTCTGTTGCTTCCAAACATAATGTCATCAACATATACAACAAAAATCAGGAGTTCATTTTCATGGGCTTTTATATATAGATTACTGTCTACTCCACCTCTCTTAAAGCCTTGTTTTTGCAAATATTTATCCAGTCTTGAGTACCAAGCACGAGGAGCCTGTTTCAGTCCATATAGGGCCTTCTTCAGTCTGCACACATAGTCTTCTTTGTCTGTCAATGAGAAGCCTTCTGGTTGTTCCATGTAAACTTCTTCTTCTAAGTCTCCATTCAGAAATGCAGATTTTACATCCATTTGATATACTTTGAAGTTTTGGTAGCATGCAAATGCCAGGAACATTCTGATAGCTTCCATTCTGGCTACAGGGGCAAATGTTTCATCGTAATCAAGTCCTTCGACTTGTGAATATCCTTTGCAGACCAGGTTGGCTTTATACCTGATTACTTGTCCTTGCTCATTCATTTTGTTTTTGAATACCCATTTTGAACCAATGATATTTTTCTCAATTGGTCTAGGAACTAGTTCCCAGGTATTGTTCTTTTCAATTTGGTCCAATTCCTCATTCATTGCTTTTACCCAAGACTTGTCCTTGATGGCTTCTTCAAATTTATTTGGCTCTATTTGTGACAACATGGCTATGTACACTTATTTAGTTTTTTCTATTAGCTGCCTTCTTATCTGGACCCCTGCTTTCTTATCTCCTATGATTTGATCTTTGGGATGATTCTTCTGAGTGTATCTTGAGGGGGCTTTCGAGCTCAACTCTTCATTTTCTGTAGTCTTTCTTGTTTCATCATCATTCTGGCCTTCTTCTTCATGGTTATCTGATGGGTTGTGGCAGTCAGTATCTCTTGTATTGTTTTGAAGTTCTTCATCAAATATTACATCAATGCTTTCTACTATTTTCCGAAGAGTCTTGTTGTAGCACATGTACCCTTTGCTTTTGGATGCATATCCTAGAAATATTCCTTCATCTACTCTTGCATCAAATTTTCCAATATTTTCATCATTATTCTTTATGTAACACTTGCTACCAAATATTTTGAAGTGTTTGATTGAAGTTGGCTTTCCATGCCATAATTCTTAGGGAGTCTTGTCACTGCTTGGCCTTAAGTGAGCTTTATTAAGGCTATTTACTGTTGTGTGCACTGATTTTGCCCAGAATGTTTGAGCAATATTATTCTCTTGTATCATGGCTCTTGAATTTTTTTGAATAGATCCGTTTTGTCTTTCTGCTACTCCATTCTGCTGAGGTGTTCCTGCAATGGTGAATTGTTGTTTTATTCCATGTTCATTGCATAGGTCAGCAAAGTCATAATCAATGAATTCACCTCCTCTGTCTGATCTGATGAATTTTAGCTTGCATCCTGTCTGATTTTCTGCTAATGCTTTAAATATTTTGAATTTGTCCAGAGCTTTCGATTTATTCTTGAGAAAAGAAACCCATGTCATTCTGGAGAAATCATATATTATTAGCATGAAGTAGGATTCTCCACTTGGTGTCTTAGTTCTAGCAGGTCCACACAGGTCCATGTGCATAAGCTGGAGTGGTCTTCTTGTTGATAACTCATCTTTAGATTTAAAGGATGTTCGGGTCTATTTTCTCAATTGACACAATTTGCATATGGTATTTGAAGGCCTTTTTATTTCTGGCATATCTCTGATAGCTTTCTTCTTGCTCAATCTGATGATATGATCGAAGCTGAGATGTCCCAATATCCTATGCCATAACCATGACTCCTCAAGTTTGCTAAGATGGCATGCTTCATCTTCCTCTTTCACAATCTAAACATTGCTTTCTGTTCGAACACCTTTGAGTAGAGTCTTACCTGTGGTGCTTGATCTGACTTCACAGTCTTGTGCTCTAAATAGAACTTTGCAACCTTTGTCACACATCTGACTGACACTCAGTAAATTTGCTTTCAGCCCATCTACAAATAGTACATCTTGGGCCTTTCCTCTGCCATTGTCTATGCTGACTGAGCCTTTTCCCTTGATCTTACCTAATTTGTCATTGCCAAAAGTGACATTGCTAGATTTATTTTCATCAAGAGTTATAAACTTGCTTCTGTCTCCAGTCATGTGTTTTGAGCAACCACTATCCAAATACCACTGGCTTTTCAGGTCTTGAGCAGTTAGAGCCAAGTCACATTTATTCACCTTCTTTATCCACTGGAGGCATCCTTTTGTTTGGTATCTTTTGTGAGGTGATGAACTATATCTTCTTAGAGGACATTTAGAGGGTATATGTCCAACTTGATTGCATACACAACATTTGATCATAGTTTTTGTAGAATTATGAGTATGACCAAAATTTCTTTGATTCATAAACCTTCTTGAGGGGTTAAACATCACTCTTTGTCCATACTTTCTACACTCAATGATTTTATGGCCAAATTCCTTACAATAAAAACAGTAACCATAGAAACTATTTGCATACCTGATGTAAGGTTGTCTCTTCCATTTGTTTGCTTGGGGCAGTCTCTTCAATGTTTGCATCTTTTGCTGGTTTGAATTACTCCTCCTTGCATGACAATATGCAGCAATGTGTCCCAGCTTGTGGCAGACATAACATGTGGCATTCTTCATTGGAGGAAAGAATCTCCTTTGATGGTTTCCAAATTTTACATATTCAGGGGTCTTAGTATTTATTACATTCTTTGCCACTAATGGTTTCTTCTGATCTCTGTCTTCCTTATTGCAGATTTCTTCTTTTGTAGGAATTGTTTGAGTTGCTTCATCATTCTTCTTTTCTTTTACAAAAATAATTTCTCTGTCAACCTTTTCTTTTCCTTTACTTGATTCTCCTTCATAGCCTATTCCAGTCTTTATCATAGGGGATCTTTGAGCAACCAGAATTTCATTCAACTTACTAGAGCTTGTTGTTTGAGAAGATTTTATAACTACTTTCCTTTGAGCATTTTCTAATTTCTTCCTGAGACATACTACTTCTTCTTCCAACTTTTCTTGTTCTTGAGTTTTTTCTTTGATTTGCTTAAGTAACATGTCCTCTATCTTCTTGGATTCTTCAAGCTCTATCTTTAGCTGCTTAAGGACTTGTGAATTCTGTTCTTCTTGTACATACTTGAGGAGAATGTCCTTTTGTTTTCTACATTTCAGTTTGAGTCTATCAATCTCTTCTAGAGCACTTCTTAGCTCCCCCTCAAGGTCGACTTCACCTTGATCTTCTTCTTCATCTTCTAGCAAGAGACCTTCAAGTTCTTCTATGGCCATCAATAAGAATTCAGAGGTTCCTTCTTCACTTGAGGATTCATCTGAATCTTCAGATGTATTGCTGTCTTGTTGAGCATAGAAAGATTTTCTGCTGAACTTCTTTCCTTTCTGCCAGTTCTTTGATTTATTTTTCTCTGACTCTTGAACCTAATTCCTTACTTTCTTGTGAGGACACTTAGCAGAATAGTGTCCCACTCTTCCACAGTTAAAGAATTTGAAGGGGAGTTTACCTTTGTATTTACCTGAGCCTCTATCCAATTTCTTGACAAACTTTGCCTCTTCTTCATCAGAGCAAGAGCATATGTCTCCCTCTTCTTCTTTCTTCTTTTCTGTTTTAAAGGTTGCTTCCCTCGTACTTGGCTTCTTCTGTGGGAGCCTCATTTCATAGGCTGTTAGATTTCCAAGTAGCTGGTTCATGGTCAAGGTCTCCCAATCAACTGTTTCTTCTATTGCAGACACCTTTGGATTAAACCTGGATGGAAGAGATCTTAGAATATTTTGTACAATTATACTTTCTGGCATTTTTTCTCCAAGATCTTTCATATTGTTAATAATTTCTGCAACTTTTAGGAAGAAAATGGCAATGTCTTCATCATCATTCATTTTTAAGTTCTCAAACTGGGCTCTATAGACTTGAAGTTTGGCAGTCTTTACTTTCTTGTCTCCCTCATGTATGTTCTCAAGGGTATCCCATATTTCTTTGGCAGTGTCTTTGTGCATTACTTTAATAAACTCTGCTTCACACAATCCATTCAAGATGGCATTCATGGCTTTTGCGTTAGCCACAAAATCTTGTTTTGTTTCTTTCTCTGTGTTAGTTGCCTTTGGGGCATATCCTAATTCCACAGCAGCCCAGACTTCTATTCCTAGAGACATTATGTATGTCCTCATTCTGATTTTCCAGAAAGCATAATTTTCACCAGTGAAGAAAGGGGCTTTATTGGTTGAGCATCCTTCTTTACTAGCCATCTTGGGAACCTAGGATCTCCTTTCAGTTGTTAGACTTGTACAAAGGAACTTGGCTCTGATACCAATTTTTGAATCTCTAATTAAACTGAGAGGGGGGGGTGAATCAGTTCAATACATTCATGATCTTTTAAACTTTTCAATAAACTTATTTACACCTTCATTTCAAACTCTATTTAATGTGAGAGTAATCTTAGAATGTAATCTCAAAGTATTAGTTTAATAGAGCAGTAGACTTAATTTGAGAGCAGCAGGTATTAAGCAAATGATACATATCAGATCAATACATAAATATCATGCACAGAGACACCAGATATAAGTGGAAACCCATAAAAGGAGAAAACCACATCTTATTATTGTTGTGATGCAAAGGCAAGCTCCAACTCCCTCTCACCACTGTTTTTCTGCAGGCACCAACCTACAGGAGGCTCCTACCTCAATTCTGCAAGCTACAACTTGCAAGGAAGAACCAACTCCCTTCAATTTTCTGCAGGCACCAACCTATAAGAGGCTCCAACCTCAGTCAGCTATCAAGCTGCAACTTGATAGGGAAGCTCCAACTTCCTCAATTTATCAAACTGAATGTTTGTTGATTTACCTCAGATATCAGCTCTGTTCCGTAGCTTCTCTTTATGCTCTTCTTCTCTTAATCTTCTCTGCCTCACACTTCTATATTCTACCTTCTCTAGATTTACTCTCTCTAACCCCACTTTTTTTTTTTTGCATATCAAGATGATATTATTTATAAGGATTTTCTTGTGACTGTTAGCATTCCTTAATGAATTTGGAATGGACAGCCATGCCTCTTTGCCTTCTGCCTCCTCATTTCTTTTCCAGCTCACTCAGAAAAATGTAACTGTAGGTACTTATTTTAATCTAACAGTGGGATTTTGTTTTCTTCCGAAGACTTGCCAATGCATCACAAACTATAAAAAATTCAATTACAATATTTACATTCACATATAATGAAAAACTTCAGCTCAACTCATTTAGTCTTTTGGCTCGCTACGCATTTGTCTTTTCTTTGACTGTGTTTTATCTCTTTTTAGCTCTGTTTGCTTTTCTGTCCTCTGTTGTGGTGTAACTGCTGCATACCTGTAACTGAGTTTTTTATATCAGTGCATTTTGTAAATATGTGTAACTGTTGACTGTAATTCTGGGAAAATTCCAACCCTTTACACGTAGCAAGTGTCTTGTTTATGTGGGAGTTCCGCAGGCAGAACATACATGCATCACAATCGTTTTATATTACAAATCACCCTCCACCTTAAGCCGAGGCCCGTGGGTTCACAGACTAGGCGGCATCTTTTAACACAATCGCAACAACGCGTTATATATATATACCAGCCCCTTTATATATATATATATATATATATACATATATGCATATTACACATATATATATATATATACATATATATATATATATATATATATATATAGCGTACTTTCAATTCTCGGCATCGTTATACAACGTTTTAACAATCAAACTGCCATGTCCATTTTAACACTGAAGAATCATGTTTAGTACATAACTAATGCCTTTTTGGGCCCACTTGCCATGCTTTCCAATGCACTATGCTATTCCTCCAACGATTTCCGATTGCGATTGATCGCAATCGCAAGCTGCCTTGCTCCGATGTGATTGATCACTGTTCACTGTTCTTTGTCGATGCGATTGGAACTCAAATCTTTATTAATCAAAGTTTATAAGCCCATTGGGTGTGGGCTTCAATCGCAATCGCAAGTCTTTTAATATATGTTCCGACGGTCTGTTTCTTTCCGATGCGATTGACCACTGTTCACTGCTCTTTGCCGATGCGATTGGAACTCAAATACTTATTAATCACATTTTATAAGCCCATCGGGTCCGGGCTTCAATCTCAATCGCAAGTCTTTTAATATATGTTCCGACGGTCTGTTTCTTTCCGATGCGATTGGGAAGGGTCCCACCTTATATTACTTTGTTTCTTTGGATCTCGCGTTATATATGTAAATACGCTGCATATATATATATATATATATATATATATATATATATATATATGCTTTGCCGCTTGGGATTAAGCGATTCTCGGAATAAGGTTTATGTATTATATGTAACACCCATCGGGTAATGATTCTAGGAATTATATACATATATGCTCCGGCTGAGGTAGCGATTCTCGGAATAACGGCTGTCTCTACCTCTGCTGCTTCTATTGCTCTACCTCTGCTGTGCTAATGCTTCCGCTGCTCGACCACTTCACTGCCTCTGTCTCCACTGTTCGACCGTTTCACTGCCTCCATATTCGCTGCTTCTACCTCCGCTGCTCGACCGTTTCACTCTGCCTCTGTATTCGACTGTTACACTTTAGCAGTGTTCTTTCGCCTGTCTCCTTTGCCCCGCTTGCTTTTTCTTTTGTCTATCTTTGTTCTGCAATCCTTTGCCTGTTTCTGCTTCAACGTTGCCTCCTTTCCCATCAATGACAATATTTCCAACATAGATAAAGCCCTCTGGTGTCCATGAAGTATGGGCCATTCCTATATGAGATCCTTGTCCTCTTTGGTCTCAAAATGGAACGTATAATAGCTCCTGCCACAAAATCTGATTGAGATTTTCTCATTAATCTTGTTCATATAGTTGCGCTCTACCCATTTCTGGATAGTCTTCGGCGAGGGACAGAGACCAGTAAATTTCCCAATAAGGCCTTTCTCAGTAAGGGAGAGGGCACCTATTCGAGGGATTGTAGGAGAAAGAGAGACTTCCCGAATCCCATCCATTTTTACAAACTTAGATATTGCAGGCCTTGTTCGAGGCGGGTTCAGAGAGCTGATCAATGCCGAGAATGACAAGGCATGATCAGGAGGGGGAGCTGCCTCCGAGATGTCCTCCGGAGGGGCCATGCAGCCGCGGACGAGCAGCAGAGGCTACTGAAGTAGAGATGCGAGGACGGGCGACTGCACCTGCACCTAGGTCTAACTTCTTGTGGATGGGATCCTATAGTAATTAAACACATTTAATTATAATTGTTTTAATACATTTTTAGAATAGTAATAGATTATTATTTGCACTTCCCTTGGATAACTGATCGTTGTGGTACTTGCTACTTTATCCATATTTTCTCTAAAGTTCAAAGTTGTCAAAAATAAAAATTTAGAGAAAGTATTAAACCGTATGTAAATGACACATAATAATAGATAATCAATACCTTGTAGGATAAACAAAGGTAAACTAGCATTTGTCCCTAAGGGTTCAAAGGTACACCGAAGGAGAAAAATTTGTGTTAACTCCTGTGCAGATCAAAGGGCGCGGTCTCCATTGATCTCAGATCAATGGTGACCCATGGGCACAAACAAGCCCGCTGTTTAAACCAAATGATGCCCCAGCAGTTGATCTCGTCGTGTGCGCTTTGACCGAGATCAACGACTGACATTTACTACGGGGGTAGAAGGCCGATGAACGAGCCCAACCCCAAGATCCCTCTGCAGTGACGCAAGTTAAACAGTGTCAGTGCAACGTGTCAAATTTGAATTGGGTAAAGGGACATCGAAATTCAGGTTCACTGATTCGCTGGAGTGAACAGTGCAAAGGTACACCAAAGGAATACAAGATTTGAGAAAATCATTTATTTATTTCCTGTAATACAATTAAGAAGAGAATCTTAGGAAGATTCCCTTTGGACTTTAGGTGTGGTGTCCTATCAGAATTAGACATTTCATTTTATGAATATTTGAAATTTTACTAACAGAAGGTTCATTGACCTACCATCCATAAGATTCTTAAATATTCCTCAAACGTGCAATCAATCAACATAAATTTAGGTAACTGGGACCCTCAAAACCAGTATTCCAAATCATGATTTATACAAAACCTAAAATGTGTTTCACCAGATACTTTCGTATGCTAGAAAATCCTTTATAGGTCAATGAATGAATCATGCACCCTTGCTAACTCCGATTAGCAGTGAACAAGCTTGCTTGGACACCTCATCAACTCCATTATTAAATTCTCTGCAAATGTGATCGTCGTAAAGTCTCTTGTTATCTTTGCCATCTGAAAACTAGCTATGTTTACTGCACAATACGTTAGCCAACTTTGCAGGGCTTTTTCTACAGAGGATACTTCCCAGCTGCTACCTTTACTTCTGGTCCAAATCTCTTTCTTGAAGTGAAGATGTAATTGACACTTTCAGTTCATTCCAGACAAAGAGAACATCTGTTATGCCCCTGCTACAACCTCCTTTGTAAATGGTCAAATGTGAGGATTTTGTCATTTAGGACCGACTTAAGAGGGGCTTCATTCTTCCACGTGAAATACCATTTCTGTGATCTCCACCATGGCTTTTCAGCAAGTTACCCTATTAAAGTAAAGCACTAACCTGCGTGGAATTGCCCAAAAACTTGTATAGGAGAAATGGGTTAACGAATTCAAGAAAGGCATGTATACAAGTATTTTTTTTTGGCGAAATGAAGGTGCGTTGAATTTAAGTTGTAGGCTCTCTAGCCTGTGGCATAGAAGTGAATGTGATTTACAAAGTCAAGAGATAGTCTAGGGGCATCCTCCCCAGTCATCCTATCCATGGGTCACTTCCTATCCTTACCTGTTCTCCATTCACCCAATCATCCATGGTCACTTCCTATCCTTACCTATTCTCGATTCACATTGACCCAAGAATCTATCATTGCTTTCCATGATTGGGTAAGAATTTATCATTGCTTTCCATGATTGGGTAAGAATTTATCATTGCTTTCCTTTCTAGTAGCCTTTCCCATACTCTTCTTATGCATCCTTATCCAGTCCTTGTTGAGCAAGGAAATCGTCATCATATCCTGCCATAAACGTTCTATGGAGAATATTTTTCATATTTCTTTAACAGCCAATGCTATGGAAAATGTAGGCAGATCGTTTCTACCCGAACCCCCTTCCCCCTTTGAACTTGTGATTCACTGCCATTTTACCGCGACATGCTCATCTTTTCTTTATTTTCAGTCCAAAGGTACCTTATAGTTGTCTTGCTGATCATATGCATAATTCCTTTCATGATATAAGCTATTGTCATCCGAAAATATTGGTATAGCCTCTATTTTGTAGGAGAGTCGCCCTTTCTTTGAAGGAAATCCTCCTTTCCACCTTTTGATAGAGCCACACCCAATCTTGATTTGAGTAGTTATTTTTGAAGCAAAATCCAGGGTATTTCACTCTGTCCATAAAGTCTTATGTTTGGAGGGAAAGGCATTCCTTGACTCTCTTTTTCATGGATCACTAATTCGATGGAGAATGAGGGTACATTTTTGCAAAGTTTATCACCATACCCCTCATGCTGCACATTGTAACTTGTAATGTGATTCCCATATATATATATATATAAACTGAATGCTTAAAACATGGTGGAGATCTGTCAGACATAATCCATCTTCAAGAGAGTTGTGAAGTTTGGCTTTAATATGAGCCTCTAAAGTTGCTGGAGGTTAATATGCAACAGAGGTTTAGATGAATATCTACTCACTAGTTTATATATAATGCATGACTGCACCTTTTAAGCACAAATGCAGATTGATCGGTTAAACACACACAAATTAAATTAGAGTTGATCGATCCCCATTAGATTGATTCAATTAATGATCTGTGCAGGTTGTGAAAGAACTGAAAGAGCTGGGCAACATTGTAATCCCCACAGCAGCAATGAATTGCATGGTCTATGTTAGAGCCATGGCGTCCGTTTTAGTCCTGGGAAGATTGGGAGCCCTAGAATTAGCAGGAGGAGAGCTCTCCATTGGCTTCACAAACATTACAGGTTACTCTGTTTTGTTCGGCCTTGCATCAGGGATGGACCCTGTCTGTAGCCAAGCCTTTGGTTCCAAGGACTAGGAAATCATCAGTCTCTCATTGCACAGAACAATACTGATATTGTTAACAACTTGCGTTCCAATCAGTTTCTTATGGGTGAATATCGAGAACATCATGTCATGGATGGGTCAATATGCGAGAATCACAACAATTGCCGCTACATATTGCTTATTTTTGTTCCCGGATCTTGTTATGAATATAATATTACAACCCTTGAGATTTTATCTTCGATCCCAAGGGATTAAAACTCCTATGATGTGGTGTTCTATTATTGCCGTGGTTGCCCATGTGCCTATAAATATACTTCTAGTCTTTGTTCTCCATTGGGGTGTTCCAGGAGTTGCAATAGCTGCAGTACTCACTAATCTCAACATGGTGTTTCTGTTGGTTGGGTATCTCTATTTGTCTGAAACGTACAAGAGAACCTAGAAGGGCTGGTCAATTGTTGGACTAAGGGAATGGTGGACTCTGCTCAAATTGGCCCTGCCAAGCTGTGTTTCCATTTGTCTAGAATGGTGGTGGTATGAAATTATGACACTGTTAGCAGGATACCTCCCCAACCCACAAGAAGCGGCGGCCACTAGTGCAATCCTTATTCAAACCACCAGCCTCATCTACACTCTTCCAATGGCACTCAGTTCCTCTGTATCCACTCGTGTGGGCAATGAGCTCATAGCTTGTAGGCTTGAAAGGGCCCTCATCGCCACCATTGTAGCCCTTGGCTGCTCCATTTTCATAGCTTTTATTGGGGTAACATGGACCACGTTGCTCAAAGATGAATGGGATAAGGTTTTCACGGATGATAAGAGCATTAGAGGCGGTGCTAGGCCTGTCATAGGGGCTAGAATTAACCTCGACTCATTCTATTTTCTAGAGACTCCTCTTGCAGTTTCCCTCACCTTTTGGTTGAACATTGGATTCGATTCTGGGCGTCTTTTGTTATCTACTCTCATGTTTTCCATGGCTGCTCTGCTCTCCATTTTGTAACCTAGGCCCTTTGTTGTTCGTTGAAAAATAAGATACCATAGCTTCTAAGGTTCCCAGTGTTAATGGTATGAATACCCTAACTCCATATTGTGGACAACGTGAATGAGAATATGCCAGAGTGTGTAACAACCTTATTCAAGTAAATCTCAATTCAATGAGATTGCAACACGCATCTTAAAAAACGGTACGCGCAAGGATTAAGAGTTAAGTTTTTCATTAAAAAGGACACTGTTCAGATTGTGTCACGAACGACTAATCTGAACAGTGTCACAAACATAAATCCCTACAATAAAACACCTTCGGTGTAACTATCACATCAATCAAAAGTATTTGATGGAAGGTGTATGGATATTTCAGTGATTTGAATCATTGGTTAATCCCTCACTCTTAAAAAATATTGATAATACTAATTCATAGAAAATTAGGTGTTATAAATAATAAATATTATGATATATTATTAATTATATTAAATTAACAATTATTTATTATAATTACATTATATTGTAAATAATAAATTAACAATTATTTATTATAATTACATTATATTGTAAATAATAAATATTATGATATATTATTTTAATATATAGATTGAAAATAAATATTTGTTTTTAAATGGAACGAATAGCATTTATACTATAATAACTAGATATATGGCTATAATTATTTGAATGTTTTGGTGATTTCCAAGGCTTGCAAATTTGAGACTAAACACAAAGGCTTAATCCAAACCCTCAGGTGAGTTCCCCGTGACATAAAAAAATTGAGTCTTTTTCTATCTAAAACTTTCAAAAAACCCCAATATCCATAAAGATTTACATTTCATTTTTCATTATCTTATATTGATTTAGTATGACTTCTTGTTTTTCTTGGTGAAAAACTTTTTCCTTTCTTCCCAACTGGAGTCAAACCTGCATTTTTTGCAAATGCTGACGGGTCGTTTTTTTGGAAATTGCACGTTGTTATTATTGAAATCTTCTTCATAAGCCTTATTTGCCCAAGAAGTTTCATTTTCAACGTTATTCCTTATGATTTCTAGAAGGGGTCTGTTTTCCACGATGGGTTGTTTCTTTTCCACTTTCGTTGCATCCGGAGAATCCTTACTAGCGCCTGGAGGATCCACATTGGCATGTGTTTTTTCCTGCTTGGATTACGTTGTCGTAGATGCATTTTATTTGGCCATGTATGCTTCCTTCTTGTCTTCTAGTTCTTTCTTATCCCAAAGCCCTTCCTCTTTTTATATCGTATAGTGATCACCTTTTGCTCCTTCCCACCATTTGGGCCTTTAGGGTTTTTTTGGTCTTTGCTATTTTGAGAATGTTTGGGGTAGGTTGTAATTACATGCGACGTTTCATAGCATGCTCTACACCAAAATGAAATATTCTCATAGTCAAGCTTTTGGACCCAAACATAGTTGGGATTTGTTAGATTAATCTCCGTGGGAAAACCCTTATTGAAGTCCATCCAAACTGGAGCCGTAGAGATTGATGTCATTACCAGATCAAAAGTGGGAGTCCATGGTTGCATGAAGTGACCAACACAACCCCAAAAGCATGACCCAACTTCGTAGATGGCCTTCTTGTCCTCTATATTATTAAAAACCGCAATGAAAAAGCCCCCGAGCCATTGGGTAAATATTCAGTTCATCTGTAAAAAATGGCTTACATGTCTCATAGATCCATTTGTGTAGATCAACCAACCACGACTAGTACCCATTTAAACTATAAACCAAGACGTGCTTTGAAAAATAATTTTCACAACAGAAAGCTTCCTCATCCACAAAAACATTGAGGGAAGGAATTTCTTGAATCACCGAAAAACCAAAACCAAATTTCAACATGGAACTGTACGAAACCAAAGAAGAGTTAGCTTCACGGATAACCAAACCTACAAAAAAATCTGATTTTCCGTCGAATCACAGGGTTTTGCCATTAAACGAACTGCAAAAAAGATTTGTACAAAATTCACGCAAATGAAGCAAAGATTAGTCAGCTTAGATGAAACCCTAGCTATTGCAAAAGTTTCCAAAACTCCTTCCATCCTCTAACATGAAGACATGAAAATAAATCATTTTTTAATTTAATAATTTTATTAAAAATATATAATTCTAATGAAAAAATAATTACAAATTTTATTTCAAAAAGTTTATATTATTATAATTATAAATCTTCTGGGAAATCGCAACGGAATTTTTAGAACCGACGCGTTTCGAACTACCAACTGTAGTTCATCATCAGGATAATGAGGACTGACTGATCTGACATACACATTTTGTTTCGAACTACCAACTGTAGTTCATCATCAGGATAATGAGGACTGACTGATCTGACATACACATTTATAAGCTTCAGCTTATAAATGTGTATGTCAGATCAGTCAGTCCTCATTATCCTGATGATGAATTACAGTTGGTAGTTCGAAACGCGTCGGTTCTAAAAATTCCGTATGCGATTTCCCAGAAGATTTATAATTATAATGTTATGGATCACAAAAGCTTGCACTCTCAAGTTTATATTACTTAAAAAAATAAATAAATCACATTATGAGAAATTTTAAAATAGTAAATAAAAACAACTTTTCCATTTATAACTTATTCCATTAGAAACCCAGAAGGAAAGGCGAGGTATATATATATATTTATATATTTTTGGCTCTAAATAGAAAACCAGAAGGAAAGGCTAGGTATATCGCATTGCTCTTAAATATATTTCAAATAAATAACGAATGAGACAAGAATCTACAAGAAACTAAAGGCAATTATTGTCGATCAATATTATAAATGTTCAAGTTGTCCTCTCTAAAAGGAACCACTTTGGATAAGGCATTACACCATTATACTATGTGGGCCTTTTCTAAACAAAAGTCTAAATAAATAATACCACTAGTGCATTTGTGGTATTAAATTACCCTGAAAAATGACACTTAGATGAGCGAAGTCCTTATCCAAAGTACAAGGCAATGTCTCATGGTGCTATTTTGTGAAAGGATGGAAGGCATAACTTTCAATGGCCAACTAAGAGAATCTCAACTATTTCGAAAGAAATTGAAATATTTGTAAGGGTCCACCGTGGAAGTTATCATAGCTTGACGTAATTATTTTATTTAACAAAATTTTATATTCAACCGCTCTTCATTATGTAGCTTTGTAGGTTTAATGGATTATGTATTGATAGCTACGCATCGTTATATATATATATATATATATATATATATATATATAAAAGAGTATGTAAAGGTTTTAATTAATTAATTTACGAGGTGTAAAGTAATTAGTTAGTGTAAGATTTAGTTTTTATTGAGTTGTATGTTTAAGTTTTATGGGAGAGGTTAAAGGTGAGAGTTAATATATGGATTTGCTTTAAAATAATGTTAATTTAAATTTGAAAAAAAAAAAATATAGATAAAAATTATTAAAGAATTTAATTTATTTTTGGATTTGTTTTTTTTGAAATTTATTTGGGATGGAAAAAGATCAAGTGTAACTAATTTTTATTTGTTATCATTTCTTATAAATAATAGCTTTTAATATTCATTTTAAATTGCAAAGTTTCAAATTACTTCATCATTTAAGCATGTTAAAATTATTATTTTTAAGTGGAAGCAATGGAATGAAGTTTTTTTTTGGGTAGTTTTATATAGTTTTGTTGGTCATTGGTATATGTGCTTGTATGCTTACAAATCATTGCATGGATCTAGTCTAAGATATTAGCTCAACTAATTGTGACATAGGTGATTGTGTAATCCTATACACAACTAATCAAAGGAACATAGTCTATCTACTCATGAAGTACATGGCTATTTGTATGTCAACATTTACGAAATTTGAAAAGTAACAAATGTCGTGAGCAATTGACATAAACAAGATAAGAGATAACAACAAATTTTATTTCATATATATATATATAGAGAGAGAGAGAGGGAGATAGAGAGAGAGAGAGAGAGAGAGAGAGCAATTTATTCTTACAATTTGTGTACATTCCTACTTTATGTTATGACTCTGCATACACATCATCCTTTTCACCACCAGACACAACCAATTATTTGTCTTATCACTTTTCCTCCATTCTTTTACAGCGCCACTATCTATTTTTCCCTTTTCTTCTCCTCCTCTTCCTTTGTTTGTTCCTTGTTATTAAATGATGGTTTGGATGTTGGACAATCACAACAGGAAGCTAGAAAATCACAACAATTCAACTTCCTCATTTGTTTCCCAAAATAGTCATATTTTCCTCGCATAGATGGCCCACTAATTTTCCATGAAGTTTCGTATGACATGTGGAATCACATCAAAGCAATCACAATACTATAATAACAAGGCATAATTGAAGCATTGTAACAATAATTGTGGAGTTGTGACTCCATAACATGAATGATGAAGTTGCAATACTGTAACAACAAGGTGGATTTGCAACATTGTGATGACAAGTTGAAGTTGTCGAACTGTCGCAACCCTCTTATTTCATCCTCTAACTACTAACTAAAACCAGTCAGTGTGGATTTCTTTATGCTAAAGATGCTCCTACACCATACATCCTTGGTAAGAAAAGCATGAGCTCCCATCTCGTGTGGATGCTACTATAGAAATTATAGATGAGGAAGGCCCTCATAGACACGTTCCAATTATTCTTCAAAAACCCATGACACATCCTTAGAACCTTTGTTTCTCCACTTGACCAAATATTCATAATTATTTTTATTGAGTCCTTTTGTTGACCTTATTTGCTAAGAACTACTCTAATTCTTCAAATGGCTTGATGGGAAATTGTTTATTCCACTCATCTAGGGTACCTTCTTCATCATCACATTTTTCTTCGCGAAATCGTACAAGTCATCAACATTGAATATTACGAAAATGTCAAATTTCTCTGAAAAATCCAACTCATAAGCATTATAAAAAATATTCTTTAGGACTTGACATTGTATGATTTCCTTGTACTTGAGTTTACTATTGTATCTTTGGGAAATATTTCTTTATTTAGATATACCATTACCAGGTCTCCTTTTCCAAAATCCTTTAGTTTTCTTCACAAATCTTCCTTTTGTTTATATCTAGCATTACTTTGTTGTAGCTCTAGTTTGATATTCTCATGCATTTCTTGCATGTCTAATGCAAACTCACTTGCATTAGCAGTTCTTCTATACTCCAAATTTGGCAGCTTAACCAAATCTGTAATTTCCCTTGAAGACCTACCATAACAATATGAAATGGAATCTTTCCAACTTGCCTATGGATTGAACCTCTGTGAGAAAATATAGCATGGACCAAAACCAAATCCCAATATCCTGGGTTTTACTCAAACTCCTCAACAAATTCCCAAGGCTTTAATTAACCACCTTGATATGTTTTTTGTTTGTAAATGATATGGAAAACTATACAACAACTTAGAGCCCATTTTCTTCCAAAATACCCTCCAAAAATGCTAAGAAATCCTATGCCACTATCGGAAATGTACTTCCTAGTAGTCCATGTAATATTTGAATTACTCAGAAGAATAAAACAACCACTTTAGTAGCCTCATCAATTTTCTTGCATGGTATGAAATGTGCCATCTTCAAAAACATGTCTACTATAGCCATCACAAAACCATGACCTCTCCGTTTTATAGGTAGTCCCAAAATGAAGTCCATACATTTTCCCATGGCCTCTCGGTTATGGGAAGTGAAATATATAACCATGTGAGTTTTGACTCCTTTTCACGAACTGACAAATACTACAACGCTTAATAAATTTATTAACATCAATGTTTATGTCGGGCCAAAAGTATCTTTCCTTCACTAATTTTGTGGTCTTATCAACACCAAAATGTCTACCTAAACATCCACTATGCAACTCTTTAACAAGATGTAGTTTCAACGAGCTTTTCGGAATGCATACATTATGATTCTTAAATAATGATCCCTCTTGGATGTAGAAATCAAAATATGGAGTTCTATCAATAATCCAAGGTGCTTTGCATGCCTTCCGAGCTTCTGCAAATTCTACATCCTCTTCATACAACTCCTTCATACATTCTACGCTCACAACTTCAATTGAAAAAGTATCCAATAGTATTATCCTTTGACTTAATGCATTTGCAACCTTATTTGATTTTCCAATTATGTGCTTCAAAAGAAATGTGTGACTTTGCAAAAGTTCTATCATTTGAAATGATTTTGATTAAGCTTACCTGAATTGTTGACGTATTGCAATGCATAATTATTGTTAAAGAAGACAAACTCCTTCCATAACAAATAATGTTGCCATTACTTCAAAGCTTGTGTACTTGCTTTTAACTCTTGATCATAAAAATAATACTTCTTCTTAGCATAATTTAACTTCTCACTGAAAAATGAAATTGGTTTTCTTTCTTGACTCAAAAGTGCTCCAATTGTTGAACCACGCATATCACAATTCATTTGAAACACCTTGTTAAAATCTAGAAGCCCCAAAATTGGCTATCTGATTACCTCCTTCTTTAAGTTTTCAAATGATTTCATTGCTACTATTGTCCATTGGAAAATCTATTTCTTTATACATTATATATGTGGTGCACAAATCTTGTTGAAAATTTGGATAAATTTAATGTAGAAGAGCCTCACTAAACCATGAAATATTCTCACATCAAAGGTACACACAATTTTTTATTTTTATTTTTAATGTGGTTCATAGTCCTTGGAAAATGGTGACTTGCTATGTCCATAGAATATTGTTCCAAGAAGATCCACCTGAAGGGATCACTTCCTGTCGACTCAAACACGAAGCGTGACCTCGACAGTGTCAAGAGAATTGAACCTGTGACCTGTTAATAGCATATGTGATTAACTACGAGAACTCGACCAATTAAGCTAACCCTCGGGGCTACATCAAAGGTACACTTAGGTGTTTCCCAATTCAAAATGGCCTTTACCTTTTTGGGAACAATATTCAAGCCTTCCTTGGAAATTATAAATCCCAAGTACATTAACTCTTGATTTTGAAATGTACACTTATTCAAATTTATCAATAATTTCTCTTCCCTCAACCACTATAACACTTTTCTCACATGCTCCAAGTTTTCTTCCTTGGCCTTACTAAAAATGAGAATTTCATTAAGGCATACAACAACAAACTTTCCTAAAAATGTTTTCAAGGCTATATATGGCTAAAAATGAGAATTTATTTATATATGGCAAGAACAACTACCCTTTTAAAATATATCTATCTATACTTTACACAGAAAATGTAAAACATTCTAGACAACCTTCTCAATAAAAAAAGTGTCACTATAATAAGATATTATTATTGTAGTTGGGTAAGAATGGATTCTCCATTGCATGCAGAATTGCTATTAATAAAATACTTCAATTTTCCAATCAATAAAACCTAAATTGATTGGATTATAAATCTCACACTAACTTGAATTCAATATTTTTACGTTAATTTAGCTAGCACTATTTTAAGATTGAAGAACTGAGGGGTGGGCTTTGATCATTTTATGTGAAGTCAAGTCATAATACCATTATATATAATTTATTTGAGTGCAACTACACATTTAACTACTACCTCAAGGTGTCCTCATGGTTTTAAGAAAACCCTCAAATTTGAACTTTGCCCAATAATACAAAACTCCTTGCTCTTTACCAATGAGTTTGCTTTGGTCAATTGGGTTTAACTTGGATGGTTGGGAGGGGTGATTGTTATCCTCTGCACAACTTTAATTCCCACAAATAACATGTTGAGCTCATAATAATTTGAACTTTGTTGTTGGTTGACCTACCTAGTGATTTTAGAATAAGAAAAATATTTAAAGGTTTTCCATATAATTTATAATTTAAAGGAAAAAAAATAAAAAATAAAAAATCAATTTATTTTAATTATAATCATTTAAAAAAATACATGTAAATCAATTTTCAAAACTAAAAGTTAAATTGTCCACATGGTCTTGGATATACAATGATGAGATGCTCTCTTAAGGCACTTCTTGATGTGAAGTCACTAATTCAATTCCGTACTCGATTAAGGTGATATATTGGACATAATGAATATATAACCCTTCAAAAAAAACTAAAAATTAGATTAAATATTATATTAATATTAAAACTTTATTTAAAAATTAAAAAAAAAATTATTTAATTCAAACTTACCTTAATTTTTGAAAATGATTAATTAATACTTAAAAAAAACATATTAACATAAATAATAAATAAAATAATCTACACCAAAATTTTCAGCTTTGTCATCTATTATTTTCTTACATGTGATATGAGATTGTCTTTCTCTTATACCTTCAATACATTTAATCATGAAAAATTCCCTTGCAAACTCATTTTCAAAAGGTTTTTTTTTTTTTTTAAATTAATCCATGTGATCTCTTTCTTACATGTGATCTGATATTTTCAAATTTTCAAAAGATATATATATATATATATATATATATTTAAATGCATGTGATCCCTTTCTTACATGCGATATGATATTTGCTTCGTGTTAAGGCTTCAACAGGCATAACACATTTAATCATAAAATTTTCCACTTTCACATTAATTTTCAAAAGATTAAAGGTTTTTTTTTTATCATGTTATTCCTTCCGTGTTAGTTTCAAAAGTTCAAAATATTTATTTGGTTATTCTTTCTGGTTTAGTTTGTCTATGTATGGCTTAAATTTGAAAGTGGTCGAAATAAAGCTCATGTAAATGCAATAATGGATACTTGGTGCCTAAAGGTAAACTTGCATCAAAGCAACTTAAAAGGTATTTAATGGAAATGTGATCTTAATTTATTTTTGAAATTAACATTATTAAAAATAATAAATTTTATAATTAAAAATGGTAAATAATGTTGATTATGTGTTGAAAGTACCAGCCTAGATCCATCTTAACTTCGGATCTATCAAGCGCTAAGAGGGATCAAATCTCTCGAGGTGAAAACCTTTCCTCAAGTTTTGCACTCAAAAAAGAGGTTTTCACCTCCAGAGATTTGATCCCTCTCGACGCTTGATAGATCTGGAGTTAAGATGGATCTAAGTTGGTTTCAGTCGTGTGCGACCAAGGAAAATCTATTGATAATATGAGGAACATATGCTTAATTTTATCAATAATATGTAAATACATCTAATATTAACATAACCATTTTAAATATGTTAAATATGTTTGAGATTTATTGAGTCATTTTAATTTTAAATTTGATTAGTTTCCTCAGTTTGTTGAGATGATAAATATTGTAAAATAACTTTAATGATGAAATAAAATTTTGAATGCAAAGTGACAATGTAATAATATTGAATGATGGAAACTGTGAATAATAAGAATGTAGTCAATTACGAATAGTCTTCATTGTGATTGATTTCAAACTATTTTCTTCTACTATTCTTATTTTCACCCATGTTAGTTTTGTCATATTTTCATATTGATTATTTGACAAGGACAGTTGGAATCGTAAACCATTTAAATATTTAGCTCGAGCTGTTGTAGTAAACATCATACCTTGTCTCTCTTGCTCTCCAATATTAATAGGTTGAATTACTATAACACAAAAATCAATGTACATTGTCAATAATTTTTTGTGCTTACACTGAAATCATTGCAAACACACTATTAATCCAATGTCTTTAAAATTAATGTACCACCATACATCCAATTACATCAAATTAGAAATCAACATATACACAGAAATCAATGCAACTAATGCAAGAAATCAAATAATAATAGAAAAAAAAATCTACACTAAAATCAATGCATCTAATGCAAGTAATGAAATATGATTAGAAATCAACATCTACACTCAAATAAATGAGTCTAGTGCAAGTAGGAAAATAGGATTTAAAGCCAACATTTACACTGAAATCAATGCATCTAGTGCATGCAATCAAATAGGATTAGAAATCACCATCTACACTGAAATAAATGCATTTAGTGCAAGGAATCAAATATGATTATAAATCATCAACATTTAAATCAATGCATTTAGTTAAATCATCTACATTTAAATCAATGCATTTAGTGCAAGCAATCAAATATAATTATAAATCAACATCTACATTGAAATTAATGCATCTAGTGCAAGCAATCAAATAAGATTAGAAATCACCATCTACACTGAAATCAAGGCATTTAGTGAAAGCAATAAAATAGGATTAGAAAACACTATCTACATTGAAATCAATCCATTTAGTGCAAGCAATTAAATAGGATTAAAAATAATCTACATTGAAATCAATTCATCTAGTGAAAGAAATCAAATATAACCAAAAATCAAAATCTACATTAAAATTAATGCATCGAGTGAAATCAATCAAATAGGATTAGAAATCATCATCTGCACTGAAATTAATGCATTTAGTGCAAGCAATCAAATAGGATTAGAATTATCTACATTAAAATCAATCCATCTAGTGTAAGTAATCAAATATCATTAGAAATCAACATCTACACCAAAATCAATTCATCTAGTGCAAGAAATCAAATAGGATTAGAAATCACTATCTACACTGAAATCAATGCATCTACTACAGGAAACCTTCTCCCCTCTCTCCCTCATATATATCTATATATCCATCCATATCTCCTTCTTTTTCTCTTTATCTCACCCCACCATACACACACTCTCTCTCACTCCATATCTATCAATTTCCTTGTCCCTCCCTCCTTCTCTCCATCTATCTTTTTTTCTCTTCACCTTACATCTATATCTATATCTCACTCTATCTCTGTATATCAACTCCAAAACATAAACTCTCTTTCTCCAATCTGTCTATCTATCTATCACTCCCTCCTCCTCCTCCTCCTCCTCCTCTCTCTCTCTCTCTCTCTCTCCCTCTCTCTCGCTTCTATCTCTCTTCCTTCCTGCTACCCTTTCTCCCTCTCTCTCCATCTTCTTTATCACTCCCTCTCTCTCTCTCTCCACCTTTCACCCTCTATGTCTTTATTATTACCTCCCCCTCTCTCCCTCTCCATCTTCATATCTCTTTCCCTACCTCTCTTCACTCTCTCTCTTCCTTTCTATCCCCCCCCCTCTCTCTCTCTATCTTCACCTTCCAACTTTGTTACCATATGCCTCTCTCTCTCCTTCTCTCCATATCTTCTTATTTGTCTCTTTATCTCACCCCAAAACATACACACTCCCTCTTTATCTCTCCCTTGTCACTCCCCCTCTCTCTCCACTGCTCACTCTATGTATTTATTCTTACCTCCCTCTCTCCTCATCTAGCTCCATCTCTCAATCCATCCCTCTCTCCCCCTCCAAATCCATATTTCTATCCCTCCCTCTCTTCTCCCCTCTCTTTCAAGTCCCCTCTCCTTTCCTTCCTCTCTCTTCCTTTCTCTCCTACCTCCCTTTCTCTTCCCCCATCTCTCTCTCTCTCCATCTCTCAATCCCTCCCTCTCCCCCCCCCCAAATCCATATTTCTATCTCTCCCTCTCTCCTCCTCTCTTTCAAGTCCCCTCCCTTTTCCTTCCTCTCTCTCCCTTTATCTCCTACCTCCCTTTATCTTCCCCCATCTCTCTCTCTCTCTCCTACAATCCTCTCTTCCCCCATCACTCTCTTCCTCTCTCTCATCATTCCTCTCTCACCTCCTTCTTTCTTTCTCTCTCTCTCTGTCCTCCAATCCTCTCTCTTCCCCCATCACTCTATCTCACTCTCCAACTATCTTACTATTTCTATCCCTTTATCCTTCTCTCCCCCTTGTCTCCATCACTCCTCCTTTCTCCTTCTCTCCCCCTTGTCTCCATCACTCCTATGTATCTTTATCCCACCCATAAGCATACACACTCTCTCTCCATCTCTCCCTTGTCACTCCCTCTCTATATATTTCTTCTTCCTTTCCTCGCTCCGCCTCCAGATCCATCTCTCTATCCCTCCTTCTCTCCTCCACCTCTCATCCTTTCTCTCTCTCCCTTTCTCTCCTACCTCCCTCTCCCTTCCCCCTTCTTTCTCTCTCTCTCACTCTCTACCCTCCAATCCTCTCTACTTCTCCCTCCCTCTCTCCTTATCTCTCTCCCACCTCCATATTTATGTCTCCCTCTCCTTCTCTTACCCTTCTCTAACTCTCTCACTCTTTTCACACTCTCTCTCGTCATTCCTCTTCTCCCTTCTCCTTCAATTTATCTCCATATATCCCTTGTCACTCCCCCTATTTCTCCACCTCTATCATATATCATGATATATTAATATATATTACAATATAATAAATTTAATATTCTATTAATCTAAACATATTAAATTTAATAATATTAATATTTTAATATTAATGTTAGGGTTAATAATGTTTTTTTTTGCATAGTATTAATAATAATTTGGTCCATGGTATTTGACCCTTATACTTCATATATAATTAGATCTTGATTTCTAATCGTATTTTATATATTTTTATTTATTTACCTTACCTCTTTATACCTCTTTTATATTTACTTATTTACCATCCTATTTTATAAATATATTATTTGGCCCATGGTATTATTAATAATTTGTCCTATAGGCTTAACCTAAATAAAACCGTTTTTTGAGTTTTTGTAAATATAAAGTGGTTTATTGAGTAAATATAAAAATCGGTTTTATTTATTTACCATACCTCCTGAGTAATATAAAAAGAGGTTTTATTTATTTACCATACCTATGGTTTATTTATATTTTTACGTATTTACCATATTTTATTTATTTACCATATCTCTTTTTTGAGTGTTAGTAAATTCTTCATATTTTAAGTTTATATCGTTTAAATTTATTTTTAATAAATTTTTGATTGTTCATTTATATATTTATGTAAGCTATTGTTCAAGCCGACATTTTTTTTGGCTTCGACATACTTACACATCGGGTCCGCAATAAAAATTGATATTTTAACAATATTTACTTCATTCTTTTTAGTAGTTGTTATTATTAAATGAGTTTATTTTTTATTTATTGAAAAATTGTTGATGTTGTTAACAAAGTTTTGTGTTATTGTCGGTTATGTTGATGTATTTTTAATATTGATTTTGATAATAAAATGAAAATAAAAATTATAGATATTCAAATTCACATTGTTAAAATTTGTAATGAAAATATAAAAGAAATTGATTAGTATATATATATATATATATGTGTGTGTGTGTGTATGTTTTATGGTTATTAAATACAAAAATATATTATTAATGTAAAATGTTTTTTAATAAATTATGTAGTTTATTTTAAAATCTTACTATAATACAATGTTTTATCCAATTACTAAACAAGGCATTGTAAATCTATAACATAATGTGCTTTGAAAGAAGAACGCTTTACTGTAATATCCATGATTTCCTTACTAGGTGCAAACAAAGCCTTCTAAACTTTGAACCAAAGTGCCAACCTCTTTACTATAACAAATTATTTACTTTATTTTTACAAAACATCAAACATCAATGTAAGTGTTCACCTCAAATGCCCAACATGATCTTTCAATGTCTTATTGGTTGAAGTACCTAGTATAGTCTTTCAATGCCTTAATGGTATAGAGTAATCACTCTTGGCAACCTTTCAAAGTCTTATTATAAAAAATTTAAGTGTTTGCCTCAAATGCCCAACATGATCTTTCAATGTCTTATTGGTTGAAGTACCTAGTATAGTCTTCCAATGCTTTAATGGTGTAGAGTAATCACTCTTAGCAACCTTTCAAAGCCTTAACATAAAAAAAATTAAGGTTTATATTCATTATCTATCTTAATTTTTATTTATTTATTTTTTATTTTTTATAAAATGATTCACCAGTTAAAAATGAAAGTTTGTGTGTACTTCTATAAATATAAAGCTAATTTATAATCAATTATCATTGTATTTTTTCTTAAAACATATAAATTTTTACAAGTTCTAAAAAAAATTATTCAAATTTATGAAATTTAGGTTTGAGTGGCTTAATGATTAAAAACATGTAGTTTTTTTAAAGATGTCATAAGTTCAAATCCCAAATCATAATCATTATGCAAAAGGAGGTTCCTTGTTTCACAAAGAAGAAAGTCTCATACACCAATGTGATATTTAACTTGGCAATAACCTTAATATTAGGATATTATTATTATTTTATTAAAATTATAAAAATAAATTAAACTTTTCACTTTAAAAACATTAAGTCTATTTTAAATTTTTCTCTGTTTATTTATAGCAAGACATTTCTTTGAAGGGCGGAAATTGCGTAGTGATAAATTTAAGGGAGAGGTCTCTTAATGTAACAAGATTCCAAGCAATATGATAATGTCATTGTCTATATAGCTAAGGAAGCATCTTATTTTCCTGGATCTGGATGCTCCTACCTTCCTAGCCACTTGCTTGAGCTCAACGTGAATCCACGCTCCACTTGGCATCATCTCTCCATGGCTCATTCACCCATGCGCTCGTCGTCCTTTATTTCCAGTCCTTCGTCGCATCCTCACACGTTCAGGCTCAATGTGCTCCTAGCTGACACCCTATGTGAATTTATGTTGCACGCCATGCCAACGTTTTGGAGTGTCCCTCCTTTTATGGTCCTCTCGCTCCATGCCAAGTCTTGCATTGCCACCTACTGTGCACCCTTAGCTTATTCTACCCCTATGCCTCCTGCAAATTTCACTACCCTCCAACTCGCACCCATGATTCAGTAACACGCTTGAGCTCGTCGTGGTGGTTGTGGACGGGGGCAGGGTCACTTGCCTGTAGCCCCTGATGGAAGAAGAAATGGCCCTTTTCGATAATGTCATCCATGCCTAGATTCGAGGATAGGTGATAGATCTAGAATTTGAGGAGGTCCGACATTGGGGAATGCCCTTTTGGGGCTCTGCAATCTCCTCACCTGCCACCTATTGACTCACGAATGAGAATGCTCCAGTGTTGCCAGGTGGATTGTTGAATTCAATGCCCACACCAACCATATTTACTCCTCCCTTCGTCGCATCTTCTGCGATCTCGACATAGCTTTCCCTTTAGGACTTCCCTGCTAATCCTCTCTTGGTCCTTATGCTTCTGTTTTGGTCCCTCTTGGCTACTCTTCACCATCCACCATTTACGATGGCGTTGGGCGTAATTCTCTGACCTTTGGGCCATTAGACACCTCATTCCATCGCATGGATGTCCAGGTGATTGGTGACATGTCCTATGGGTCATGGCTCTCCAAGCTTCTTTGCTTTTACTCTATGTATTCCATTTTTGTTAATATAATGTAAATTGTTTGCCAACAAAAAAAGAGAAGCATCTTGTGTGTTTATTGTTTTATTTTTAAAGATTATAAAATATTATTTAAAAATAATTATGAAATAATAATAAAAAATTATAATTTAGTTAAATATCAAGTCAGTGTATGGGATTTCTTTGTTTATAAAATTAGAGATCCCTTTCATTTAATGATTTTATTATTAAAGTTTAGTAAATATATATGTACAATTTTAATGGGCCTAATGTTTAAAAACATGTGTTCAAAACTAGAAAAGAGTGCAATTTATTGATACTAAAACTTATTATAATAAGACTCAAAAATTAGATTTTAATATTTATTAGACAATAAATTCTTACTAATACTCACTTACAAATTATTAATATAATTATGCACAATTTTATTTATTTAAAAAAAATTATATTAAATATATATTTTCTACCCTCTAAATTTGCATATATAATTTTAATGAAAAATATATCCTTCATTATTAAACCTACTCATCTATTATCGTCATATTTTAAATAATATTTGATTTAATTATTAATATTAATAATTTTTAAATTAATTATTATTATTATTATTATTATTATTTTTAAATTTAAATAATTTATTTATATTTTAAAAATAAATAATTAAAATAAAAAATATTATTATGGTTAATTTTGCATTTTTGAAATACTAATATCACTATAAATATATTTTAAACACATTTAATTATAATTGTGTTAATCCATTTTTATAAAAGTAATAGCTTATTATTTGCTCTGCCCTTGGATAACCCGAAGGTTGTGGTACTTGCTACTTTATCCATATTTGCTATAAAGTTCTAAGTTGTCAAAAATAATAATTTAGAGAAAGTATTAAACCGTATGTAAATGACACATAATAATAGATAATCATTACCTTGTAGGATAAACAAAGGTAAACTATCACCTCAATCAAAAGTATTTGATGGAAAGTGTATGGATATTTCAGTGATTTGAATCATTGGTTAATCCTTCACTTTTAATTTTTTTTTGTTTTTTGTTGGGATAATACCAACTCAGTTAAATAGAAAATTACGTGTTATAAATAATAAATATTATGATATATTATTAATTAAATTACATTTAAAACTATTTATTATAATTATATTATTTGTATTGTAAATAATAAATATTATGATATATTATTTTAATATAAATTGAAAATAAACATTTGTTTTTAAATGGAATTAATAGTATATATATTATAACAATTAGATAAATAGTTAGAATTATTTGAATGTTTTAGTGATTTCTAAGGCTTGCAAATTTGACACTGAACATGGAGGTTCAATCCAGCTCAATCCAAACCCTCAAGCGAGTTCCTTATGACATAAAAAATTGAGTCCGTTTCTAGCTAAAACTTAAAAAAAAAACCCAATATCCATACATATTTACATTTCATTTTTCATTATTTTTATATTGATTTAGTGTGACTTCTTGTTTTTCTTTGTGAAAAACTTTTTCCTTTCTTCCCAACTTGATTCAAACCTGCATTATTTGCAAATTCTGACGGGTCGTTTTTTGGCAATTGCACGTTGCTATTATTGAAATATTCTTCATATGCCTTATTTGCCCAAGAAATTGCATTTTCAATGTTATTCCTTGTGGTTTCCAAAAGGGGTCTGTTTTCCATGATGGGTTGTTGCTTTTCCACTTTCGTTGCATCCGAATAATCCTTAATAGCGTCTGGAGAATCTACATTGGCATGTGTTTTTTCCTGCGTGGATTATGTTGTCGTAGATGCTTTTATTTGGCCATGTATGCTTCCTTCTTGTCTTCTAGTTCTTTCTTATCCCAAAACCCTTCCTCTTTGTATATTGTATAGTGATCACCTTTTGCTCCTTCCCACCATTTGGGCCTTTAGGATTTTTTCGGTCTTTGCTATTTTGAGAACGTTTGGGGTAGTTTGTAATTACTTGCCATGTTTCATAGCATGCTCTACACCAAAACAAAATATTCTCATAGTCAAGCTTTTGGACCCAAACATAGTTGGGAGTCGTCAAATTAATCTCCGTGGGAAAACCGTTATTGAAGTCCATCCAAATTGGAGCCGTAGAGATTAATCTCATTACCAGATCCAAAGTGGGAGTCCATGGTTGTATGAAGTGACCAACACAACCCCAAAACCACAACCCAACTTCGTAGATGGCCTTCTTGTCCTCTATATTATCAAAAACCACAATGAAAAATCCACAGAGCCATAGGGTAAATATTCAGTTCATCCGTCAAAAAGGGCTTCCATGTCTCAGAGTTTCATTTGTGTAGATCAACCAACCACGACTAGTACCCATTAAAATTGTAAACCAAGTCGTGCTCTGAAAAATAATTTTCACAATAGAAAGCTTCCTCATCCACAGAAACATTGAGGGAAGGAATTTCTTGAACCACCGAAAGACCAAAACCAAATTTCAACATGGAATTGTATGAAACCAAAGACGAGTTAGCTTCACTGGTAGTCATACCTACGAAAGAAATTGATTTTTCGTCAAATCACACGGTTTTTCCATTAACGAACTGGAAAAAAGATTTGTAGAAAATTCACGCAAACAAAGCAAAGATTAGTCGACTAAGGTGAAACCCTAGTTGCTGCAAAAGTTTCCAAAACTCCTTTTATAAATCATTTTTTTAATTTAATAATTTTATTAAAAAATATAATTTTAATGAAAAAATAATTATAAATTTTATTTCAAAAAGTTTATATTACTTAAAAAAAAATCATATTATTGAGAAATTTTAAAATAATAAGTAAAAACAACTTTTCCATTTATAACTTATTCCATTAGAAACCCACAAGGAAAGGCGAGGTATATATATATTTTGGCTCTAAATAGAAAACCAAAAGGAAAGGCTAGGTATATCGCATTGCTCTTAAAAATTTATTTCAAATAAATAACGAATGAGACAAGAATCTACAAGAAACTAATGGCAATCATTGTCGATCAATATTATAAAATGTTCAAGTTGTCCTCTCTAAATGGAACCACTTCGGATAAGGCATTACACCATTAGACTATGTGAGCCTTTTCTAAACAAAAGTCTAAGGTAATTGATACCACTAATGCATGTGTGGCATTAACTTACCCTTAAAACGAAGTCTCATGAGCTCCATAGTGAAACAGGTCGTTGGACAATTCCTAAAACACCATGGATGGAAAGGATTTGCCATCTCTGTGAGAATATGAACATTGAGGATGAAAATCACTTCCTCTTACAGTGCCCCATGTACAACCACATTAGAGCTTAATTTCATAAACTTTGTTGCAATACTGACTTTCCTAGCCTTTTAAGATGTCAAAATTATAGTGAGCTCGAGAAGCTTCTCTCCAAGCTTTTTGAGCATAGGAATAAAATCTTGAATCAAACTAAATAACTCCTTTCTTTAGGTCCGATAGACCAAAGATTGGTCTCAGTGGATGTTAACCACCACCACCATCATCATATATATAAGAGAGAGAGTATGTAAAGGTTTTAATTAATTTATTTACAAGGTGCAAAGTAATTAGTTAATGTAAGATTTAGTTTTTATTGAGTTGTACGTTTAAATTTTATGGGAGAGAGGTTAAAGGCGAGAGTTAATATATGGATTTGCTTTAGAATGATATTAATTTAAATTTGAAAATAAATAAATAAATAAAGATAAAAATAATTAAAGATTTTAATTTATTTTTAGATTGAAAATAAATAAATAAAAATAAAATATATTAAAGATTTTAATTTATTTTTGGTTTTGTATTTTTGTGAAGTTTATTTGGGATGGAAAAAGATTAAGTGTAACTAATTTTTATTGGTTATATTTTTTTATAAATAATAGTTTTTATTATTCATTTTAAATTGTAAAGTTTCAAATTACTTCATCATTTACGCATGTTAAAATTATTATTTTTAAGTGCTTATAAATAATATTCATTTTAAATTGTAAAGTTTTAAATTACTTCATCATTTAGGCATGTTAAAATTATTATTTTTAAGTGGAAGCAATGGAATGGAGTTTTTTTAATAATGTTTTTTTGGGTAATTTTATGTAATTTCATTAGTCATTGGTATGTGTGCTTGTGTGCTTGCAAATCATTGCATAGATCTAGTCTAAGATATTAGCTCAACTAATTGTGACATAGTTGATTGTATAATCCTATATACAACTAATCAAAGGAACCCAGTCTATATGCTCACGAAGTGCATGGCTATTTGTATGTCAACGTTTAACAAGATAAGATATTACAACAAATTTTATTTCTCTCTCTCTCACACACACACACACACACACACACACACACACACACACACACACACATAGAGAGAGAGATACACCAATTTATTCTTACAATTTGTGTACATTCTTACTTTGTGTTATGACTCTGCATACACATCGTCCATTTCACCACCAGACACAACCAATTATTTTTCTTATCTATTTTCCTCCGTTCTTTTACAACGCCACTATCTATTTTGCCCTTTTCTTCTCCTCCTCTTGCTTTGTTTGTTCCTTGTTATTAAATGATGGTTTGGGTGTTGGAAAATCACAAGGGGAAGCTAGACAATCATAACAGTTCAACTTCCTCATTTGTTTCCCAAAATAGTCACATTTTCCTCGCATAGATGGCCAACTAATTTTCCATGAAGTTTTGTAAGACACGTGGAATCACATCAAAGCAATCACAATACTATAATAACAAGGCATAGTTAAAACATTGTAACAATAATGATGGAGTTGCAACTTCATAATTACATGAATGATGAAGTTGCAACACTGTAACAACAAGGTGGATTTGCAACATTGTGATGACAAGTTGAAGTCGTCGAATGTCGCAACATTCTTATTTCATCCTCTAAATACTAACTAAAACGAGACAATGTGGATTTCTTTATGCCAAAGATGCTCCTACACCATACATCCTTGCTAAGAAAAGCAAGAGCTCCCATCTCATGTGGATGCTACTATAGAAATTATAGAGGAGGAAGGCCCTCATAGGCATGTTCCAATTATTATTCAAAAACCCATGACACATCCTTAGAACCTTTGTTTCTCAACTTGACCAAATATTCATAATTATTTTTATTTTGAGTCCTTTTACTAACCTTATTTGCTAAGACTTACTCTACTTCTTCAATTAGATTTATGGTCAATTGTTTATTCTACTGTTGTGAAGCCAACTCCAAAAATAGAAGAAAAGAGATATCAACGCCTTAGAAATAAGCCACTTCGAGGGACAACCTCCAATACATTACATGAATGAACAATTCTTGGATGATTCAAATTACAAAACCTCCTTTCTATATATAGGAGTCCATGGGGCCACAATGTAATCCTAGTGGGCCACAAATGTAATTTAGCTACAATGTAATCCTAGCCAACCTAACAATATTTTGCTACAATAATAACAATATGGGGTTGGGTGGTTGCTAAGACTAATACAAGGGGAAGGGCAATAACAACAACAATAAGGGACTACTAGTAATATAGGGACGTAACATGCCCCTCTCCTTCAAAAAAGTGTTGTCCTCAACACTTGAGTAGCTCCGGGTGCTTCTGTATAAAATTCTCATCCTCCCATGTAGAATCTTCAGTGGGTAAGTTCTTCCAATTGATGAGATACTCTGAAATTGATCGATTCCGTAGCTGTCGAGTTCTTGTTTCCATGACTGCTTCAGGTTCCAATATGATTTTTCCTTCCTCATCAAGTTCTGGCAATATTGTTTGAACCGGAAGATTTTCACCTATAACCTTCTTTAAGCATGAAACATGGAAAACTGGATGTACTCGCGAAGAAGCAGGAAGCTCCAATTTGTATGCCATAGTAACAATCTTTTGCAACACCTTGTAAGGACCATAGTACTTTGGCGATAATTTATTATCCTTCTTTGCTTGCTTGAGGGACATTTGTTTGTATGGTTGTAGCCGTAAAAATACCCAATCTCCTACATCAAAACTTCTCTCGCTACGATGTTGATCTGCCTGTTGTTTCATTCGATTTGTGCCAAATTCAGGTTATCCTTTAAGAGTTGGAGAACTTCTTGCTGATGCTCGATGTGATCTTCCACTGCTTGAACCTTCGAATTTTCCCTTAAAGATGATGTGATGGATGGTGGATGACATCCATAAAGTGCCATAAATGGGGTCATTTTTGCTGCAGTATGGAAGGAAGTGTTATACCACCATTCAGCAAGAGGTAACCACTTGACCCATTGTGTTTGTTTATCAGATACAAAACAACGAAGATATCCTTCCAAACATTTATTTGCTATCTCAGTTTGACCATCAGATTGAGGATGATAAGATGAGCTATGAGCTAATTGAGTACCCAAACAAGAAAATAACTCCGTCCAAAAATTTCCCGTAAAAATGGGATCTCTGTCGCTCACAATAACCCTTGCGCTTCCATGTAGCTTTTGAATTCTGTCCACAAATGTAGTAGCAACTGTACTTGCTTTAAATGGATGAGATAATGCACAAAAGTGTGCATACTTGGTAAGTCTATCAACTACCACCATGATGACATTCTTTCCTTCGGACTTAGGTAAACTTGTGATAAAATCCATTGAAATCTCCTCCAACGTTGACTTGGAATGGATAAAGGTTGTAGAAGTCCCGGGGTGTTAATTGTCTCCACTTTATTCTGCTGGCAAACCAAACATTCTGCCACAAACTTTTGAATATCATATTTAAGGCCATCCCAAAAAAATTCTTTCTTCACCCTGTGGTAAGTTTTTAAAAATCCCGAGTGTCCTCCTAAAGGAGAAGTATGCAATTCCAAAAGAATCTTTTGTTTTAGTTGGGAATTCTTACAAAGATATAAGCGATCTTTGTACCATAAGGAATCATTTTTCCAACTAAATGTATCAGATGTACTAGGATCTTGCCGCAGCTTTTGAATGAGTATCCATACATCTTTGTCCTTCTTCCATTCATCTCTTGCTTCAGTTATCCAATCTGGTTGGATAATAGAAATGGCACAAAGCAATGCTTCCACCTCTTCATTCTTTATTGAGAGTGCATCTGCAACAACATTCAGCTTTCCTTTTTTGTAGATTATTTCAAAGTCATAACCCAACATCTTTGTGACCCATTTTTGCTGTTCTTCTGACGATAGTCTTTGTTCCAAAAAGTGTTTAAGACTATTATGATCAGTTTTTACCTTGAAGTGTCTTCCCATTAGGTAAGTTCGCCATTTCTTTAGTGCATGTAGTATTGCTAACATTTCCTTCTCATAAATAGGTTTCTGTAAATACTTTCATTTGATTGGACGACTTTCAAAAGCAATGGGTCTTCCTTCCTGCATTAAAACTGCACCAATTCCATTTCCTGAGGCATCACATTCCACAATAAAGATTTTTGTGAAGTCTGGCGTAGCTAAGACCGGTGCTAGGCACATTGCCTCTTTAAGATGTTCAAAGGCCTTAGTTGCTTCAGGAGTCCATGAAAATGTATCTTTCTTCAATAATGTTGTTAGAGGTGCTGCTATTCTCCCATAATTCTTAACAAACTTGCGATAATACCCTGTTAACCCGAGAAATCCTCGCAACTTCTTTATGGTTGTGGGGACTTTCCATTCCTTAATGGCTTTAATTTTGTTAGGGTCTACTTTAACAACCTCGTGAGATACAATATGACCCAGATATTCCACCTCTTGTACTCCAAAGAAACATTTGGATGTTTTTGCATATAATTGTTTCTCCTGCAATAGTTTGAGCACCCTGTCAACATGTTTAACATGATCCTTCCAATACCTGCTGTAGATTAGTATATCATCAAAAAATACTAGCACAAATTTTCTAAGGAAGGGTTTGAAAATGGAATTCATCAACCCTTGAAATGTAGAAGGTGCATTGGCAAGGCCAAAAGGCATGACCAAAAATTCATAATGACCCTCATGAGTTCGAAATGCTGTTTTTGGAATATCTTCAGTCTTCATTCTAATTTGATGATATCCCGAACGAAGATCCAACTTGGTAAAATAAATTGCTCCATGTAATTCATCCAATAATTCATCAATCACAGGAATGGGAAATTTATCTTTAATGGTAAGCTTATTGAGCTCCCTATAATCCAGACACATGCACCATGATCCATCCTTCTTGTGTACCAATACTACAGGAGCAGAGAAAGAACTTTGACTAGGTTGAATTATACCCGCCTCTAACATTTCTGCAATCATACGTTCAATTTCGCTCTTTTGGACACAAGGATATCTATAAGGCCTGATGTTTGGAGGAACACTTCCTGGAATCAAATGAATAGCATGATCATGATCACGAATAGGTGGGAGTCCTTTGGAAGTTTCAAACACCTTGGAATGATTGTCCAAGACTTTTTGGAGATCTGCAGAAATAGATGATTTTGATGTTGGAACTTCTAGTGAGCATAATTGTGCAATTATGCTTCGTTGTTCTTTCTTTAGAAGTTTTTTCATGACATTAGAGCTTATTATCTTTCCCGGCTTCTCTGCAATACCCCGTAATTCAACTTCCTTTCCTTCTGAAAAATGTTTCAAGAAAAGTTCTTGAAAATTAAAAGCTACCGTCCCCAAAGATTGTAACCATTGTACTCCTAGTACAACATCAGCACCTCCCATAGGAATGGAAAGCATTGGACTAGTCAATACATATTCCCCCATGGTTAGCTTGATATTATGGCATTTTCCAGAGCGATTTATAGTTCCTCCATTTGCAACCATCACTTGACATTCTGGTGCTGGGTATAGGAAACAATTTAATTCCTTGGCTACCTTACAATGAATAAAATTATGGGTGCTACCTGAATCAATCAACACTATTACCTTTTTCTTCTTGATTTGTCCTTGTATCTTGAGAGTTTGAGGAGTGGTAATTCCCGCCAGTGCATTACACGATATGGTCGGATTCATTTCTTCCTCTTCTAGGGTTGGTTCCTGGTGTATATCCTCTTCTTGTTCATTTTCTTCTTCCTCTTCACAATCTATGTAAAATAATTTTTTCTTAGCACACTTATGACCTTTAGTGTATTTGCTATCACAACTGTAGCAAAGCCCTTTTGCTCTTTTTTCTTCCAATTGTTGTGGTGTCAACCTTGTAGGTTGTGGAAATCTAGGCATAGCAACACTTCCTTATTTATAGAATTGAGTGGTAGGCTTCCTTGTCGCCATAATTTTACATTCAACTTTTCTTGCCAACCTGAATGCCTTCTCCAATGAATCAGGTTCCAAAACGCGAACTTCATGTTGGATGTTATCCTTTAAAGTGCCTATGAAGAGATCAATCCCGTGTTCCTATGGAATATCAGTTACCCTTATATTCAATTTTTGGAAGTCCTCAATGTGCTGCCCCACTAAACCCTTTTGTTTGAGATTTATCAATTGGCTAAAGAAGGTGTCGCTCTTTGTATCCTCATAATGTGCTATCATTTCCTCCGTAAAAATTGATCAAGTGACAATTTTTTTACGGGAGCAAAGCCATCGATACCATACAAATGTATTTTGTTCTAAATGTAAAGTTGCAATGCGTACCTTTTGTGTGTTTTGCACATTATGGAGATCAAAATATTGCTCCATCCGTAGTATCCATGTTACAGGATCCTTTCCATCAAACTTCCTCATATCCATTTTTGGAATATGGTGGTTCTTCCCGCCAACACTAGAGTTTATGAAATCACGATTAACATTTATTTTGTTCTCATCATGAGGTTCTTCTACTATCTTTTCACCATTAGGAAACATTTCTTGTATCAACTTTGTCAAACCTTCCATGTCTGCTTTTAGATCATTCTTCATGTTTTCCATGTTGTCTTTATTTTTTCATCGATATTATCTTCCATATCATCCAACTTTGATTCCATGCCTTTCTTCAAACCATCCATCTTAATTCTTCAAACCATCCATATTAGCCTCCACGCCTTTCTTCAAAACTTCCATTTCATTTTTTGTTGCTCTTTGCGAGAGCGAAATTTGGTGCACTTGCTCTTGTAATTTTGATAGATCATGTTGCAATTCTTCATCTTCATGAGTCATAGTAGAGCCTTCTCAAGGCTTAATGGGTGTTGAATTATTTTTACGGGGCATTTTTTAGAACCCAATACTAATATCTATTCTACAATATTCCCTTGGAATCAATTCAAATTGATTCTTCAAACAAGACTTATGCAATTCGGAAAAAAATACACACCTTTTTCTTGCTTTTGAGGAGCTCGATATTGAAATTGGATTATCTCTGTGATTGCGGCTCTTCAATATCTAAAATTTGACATTGAGTTAGCCTTCTAAATTATCTTTCGAATGCCATAGGTCTGACTTGATTTGGATTCTCCAAGGCAAAGTTATGTCCAATATCCCACAATGAACTAATTATGGACTCCTTGAGTAGAGTGAACTTGTACGACTTGCCACTTGTCACTGTTTCGTCTTTTAGCTCTGAAATTGATATTAGAGAAACTAAAGTCCGTGTACTTGCAACCACTTTTTACGGCACTCCAATCCGATGCTCAGAGAGAGAGTTATGAATATTTTCCCACGATCACCTCTTTGAGATGAAATTCAGGAGCCTGAAAAAGCACTACCTTCCACAGATCATATCTCTGAAAATGTTGCTAACCAAGCTCTAAAAGTTTGTGATGAGTTTCCTCAGGATTTCGGCTTCGCGCCCTAAAAATTTCAAATTCTGAACCTTCGTAGAAAGAAAGTTTTAGCGCAAATTCTACAATGACCTGTTTAGATTAAATTGAGGAGTCTGCAAAAAGACCTAACTTCCACAGATCATATCTCCGAAAATATTGCGAACCAAGCTCTGAAATTTTGCGACGATGTTCCTCAGGATTTCGGCTTTGTACTTTAAAAATTTCAGCTTCTAAAACTTCTTAGAAAAAAATTTATAGCAAAAATTCCATGATGACCTGTTTGGAGTAGCGAAACCCTAGAATCCAAAGCTCTAATACCAAATGTTGTGAAGCCAGCTCCAAAAATAGAAGAAAAGAGATATCAACGCCTTAGAAATAAACCACTTCGAGGGGGCAACCTCCAATACATTACATGAATGAACAATTCTTAGATGATTCAAATTACAAAACCTCCTTTCTATATATAGGAGTCCATGGGGCCACAATGTAATCCTAGTGGGGCCACAATGTAATCTTAGCTGACCTAACAATAATAATTTAAGGGCACAATAATAACAATATGGGGGTTGTAGGGGTAAAATAATAACAATAAGGGGGTTACACTAACAACAATAAGGGACTATACTAGTAATATAGGGACCTAACATCCACTCATCTAGGGCACCTTCTTCATCATCCCATTATTCTTTGTGAAACTCGTACAAGTCAACAATATTGAATATTATGAAAGTGTCAAATTTCTCTGATATCTCCAACTCATAAGCATTATAAAAAATCTTATTTAGGACTTGACATTGTATTATTTCCTTGTACTTGGTATCTTTGGGAAATATTTCTTTATTTAAATGTACCATTACCAAGTCTCCTTTTTCAATATCCTTTAGTTTTCTTCACAAATCTTCCCTTTGTTTATATCTAGCATTAATTTGTTGTAGCTCTAGTTTGATATGCTCATGCATTTCTTGCATGTCTAATGCAAACCCACTTGCATTAGTAGTTCTTCTATACTCCAAATTTGGTGGCTTAACCAAATTCGTAACTGCCCTTGAAGAGCTACTATAACAATACGAAATGGACTCTTTCCAACATGTCTATTGATTGAATCTTTGTGAGAAAATATAGCATGGATCAAAACAAAATCCCGTTATCCTGTGTTTTCTCTAATCAAACTCCTCAAGAAATTCCCAAGGCTTTAATTAACCACCTTGATATGTTTTTCTTGTTTGTAAATGTGTTAGCGTAAGTTCTTAAAGCAAGTGTACGAAAAGAGCTCACTTTATTTGTGTGTGACAAACAAACCTAACAACAGAAATCGTTGCTTAACTTCTTTAGATCTGAAAAAGATAGTTAAAAAAAATGTTGTAAAAAACCAGATCTATGCAGTAAAACCAGTTAAACAGTGAAAAGAAATAAGAATTTCTCCATGCATCTAATGGACAAGACAAGATTTAAAGAATTTTGAATATACTATAACACTCGGGAAGGGAACAAATAATAGTGTTACCATTCGCCCTCAATGGGATGGGTTCTTGGTTATCCTCAACACTTCAGATCCAGAAGTTTCTCTCTCTCAATGGTGCAAAAACCAAAATGTGTTGAACTCTATGGGAGCTCAAGAAGCAAAGAAAATAGTAGCTACAATGAGAATGATCAAAGCGTGACAATGAAAGTGATCAAAGTGAATAGTGAATGGAAAACCCTCCTATTTATAATAAAATATTGAGTTATCATCGATAATGGAAAATAAAACAATATTATTAACCAAGATCTAGATCTAACTATTTGGAATATTTTATTATATTTTGTTGGAGGGAAAAGGTATTTAAATTGGTTAAATACATTTATTTAGAAATAATAAACAAATAAATGACTTATTTATCATTACAAGAATGTGGTTAAGGAATAATTAACAAATAATGATTTGTTTAATTATTTTTAGGTGATTTAGTCAAATTTTACAAGGAATAATAACTAAATAATGATTTAATTAATTATTCCTAGAGAAAAATAAGAAAAATACTTATTTATCTAATTATTTCTCATAATTGGGTTAAATATGACTAGGAATATTATTTAAATAGTGGTTTAATTAATTATTACTAGAGGAAAATCAAATAAATAAGGATTTATTTAAATATTCCTCGTGGGGTTTCTTGTTTTAACCATAAATAACTTAATAAAATATGGTTTATTAAATTATTTCGTATAGTAAAAACAATTTTACAATGGTAAAATTGGTCTTACATGGTGTACTTCGATCCATCTAATTGTAAATGGTTAGATGACCAAATTTTGGTGATAACATATTGCCCCCCAACGTGCGAGCTTTAGGAGCTAATCGTATGACTGAAGTACATTGTAAGAACACAATCACTAGACACTGAAGGTGAGTCAGAGAGAGAGAGAGATACATA
Source organism: Pinus albicaulis (assembly GCA_034641835.2). Taxonomy (NCBI): domain Eukaryota; kingdom Viridiplantae; phylum Streptophyta; class Pinopsida; order Pinales; family Pinaceae; genus Pinus; species Pinus albicaulis. The sequence goes on from CM076578.1 coordinate 1,422,542,887, forward strand.
GACAGAGTGAATGGAGAGAGGACAATGACCGAGGGGGTTGAGACTTAAAAATGATATAAGTCTCCTTTAATGTTTGGGCACATGTTCTCAGTGAGGTGAGGGAGGCATACCTATGACCGTCGAGATGACAAAGTACAAAGAATAATGGTGCGCCCAACAAAATGAAAATGAGTAATAAAGTACATGATAAATGGTACATGACATGCTGGCATAAAATGGGCCAGAAAAAAATATAATGGATCCCACATACATACTGCACCTAGAAAAACATGAGCCAGGATTGAATACAATAATATTTGAGTACATGAGCCTTTTTAACCAAAGAAGCCTTACTAAATAGGAAAGGGCTCTGAAAATATGAATGGATTGTCTGAATGATACATGCATGCTATGGGCGTTGCAAGCAGTTGAAGTTGAACCCATCAAATATGCAGAGTTGCATTTGAGGTTGTAGCATAATTAGAGGTCATCCGAGCATGTGGGAGGGTACATGAAGGGCCACCCCCTCATGAGGTCTGAAACATCTCACACACACTCAGGAATCACTGGTATAATCTGCTGAATCACTGAACCATCAAGTATACGAATCTCGATCATGCAATAATGAGCTGAAGCTGAGTGGATGAGAAACAATCAAGTTAAAGGGAAATGATGAGTCCCTTTACCTGATCCAAGGCACCAAACAAGAATGGAAGCTAGAACCAAGGTACACCGCCCTCTAGACCTGTCTTCTGGATTGAATATGATGATGTCGACAGAAGGAGGTTTTCCATTAGTGAGGCAACGAGGAATCCTCAACTATGGCATGAGGGATCATAGTAAGTGACTGATGGACTGACACCGGGGACAATGATGGAATAGGGGATACTGAGTAGTAGACGGACAACTTCCTTTGTCAGATCATAAAAAGCATGGATGACTTGGAAGCATCTTTCTCGACTCCAGAGGGGATGGGGGACAATATGACCGAAAGAAAAAATGGGCAATGCGAGAGAGAGACAAGGCATAAATGAATGGAATACTGTAACAGGAGGCAAAGGGACTTGGGACAGACTCCATGAATTCGATGACGACTCAACTCGAATGCTTTGAACAAGGGTGACTCGATGATGCTGCCACACTGAATAGGCCCAATGGGGACCATAAAAACATGAGAAAAAGATGGTTACTCATGAATAAAATCGACGCACATATTGAAATTATGAGGGCAAAGTGGTGCCCCAAGTGCAAGCAGAGCAAGTGAATAAATCTGATTTTAAGAGGTGACAAAGTGACCCTTCTTGGAAAAATGGATTCCTGGTGAAGTTTCAAATTACCAAAAACAAAAGGATACCCATTATAGTGCTCAGTGATAGCTTTACAATGGTGCTACCGGTTCATGAAACGTAGCTACATTTTGGTCGCAATTGGCGAAAGAAAATTTAGGGTTTTTCTTTTAATAGGGCGATTTCCCTCCAATTTGATTCATTTGCTAGTGGAGTTGTGGTGAATTTGGAGAGGAGGAGAAGACCCTAAATCTTGCGGTGATCGTAGCGGACAAATCAACCGTTGGAATTAGGATCCTTCAGTTGCAGGTAGGTGGCCTAAGCTTACTCTACATTTTTAGCGGTTTAGTTTTTCAGATTACGTGTCCGGGGCTCAGTAAGAGACCCCTACCTCTCCTTATGGCAAAATCGCACTTTCTGGGGCCTGTACTGTGACCTGGCTCGTAGTTTCTATAAGGGAAAACTGCGAGCTCGCAGCTACAGATCCTGAAAATTGTGAGTTGGAGTTGGAGGGGAGATTTGGTTAGCTTGATGGTTAAGGATCGGGACTTGATTTTTTATGATGTAGTTTTCCTTCTCTGAACTGAAAAACATGATGGTGTTGTGCAGGTATGGAAAAGTTGAGCATCAACTGGCGAGAGATATATTTGGACGTGCTTCATGCTGAGATCCAGGGGGATTAGGTGGTACGAGGAGCACTTGCGAGATATGGGGTTCTCAAATTGGTTGAGAACCCACTTATGAGGGAAGGTGAGCCCTTACTATCGAGGATAGTCAGCTATTGGGATTTGGACCACGAGGCCTTTATGGTGCAGGGGCACAGGATCGAGCTGACCATCCAGGACATCTACTTCTTGACTAGACTCCCACCACTAGGGTTGGTGGGAAATATACATCCAGTGTTACCACGTGGGCGAAACATATCAGAGTTCATGGAGTGCCACTATAGATCGGATGCTTGTACTAATGGCATGACCATTCCGATCAGTGATCTAGAGTGGCTAGAGACACAGGCTATCGCTGTAGTAGTTTTGCGAATCTTGGGCAACTAGGTATTCCATCACATCACTGGGGGGCAGATGATGTTGGTAGAGATTATTTTGAGTGGGACCTACTATGGGTGGGCGCAAATGATGCTGTTGTCGGTGAAAAGACAGCTGTCGCTATGCAAGTGATAGGTGAACCATGAATTTTCTTTTGGTACGGTGTTGTGCTCGTTCTTCTTTGAGAAGATCGCCACACTTTGACCTCATGTGCAGATCCAGGATGGGGGCCCATGAGAGCCAAAGATGCGCCACTGGGGGAAGTTTCTGTGGAGAGGAGGCACGAGAGTCAGATGGGTGTTTCGACCCGAGTTTTTCACACATTGGGATCAGATACCACTGTACATATACGATTATCCATACAATGGTATGAACTTTCAGGGGGACCCTGACTTGCCACTTCCACCAGGTCGAGCATGGGGACCAAAAGGTAAGTGAAAGTTGTAATATATTATGGTGCATTTAAAGTTTTTAGAATATGTATGTGATACTTTCTTGACTTTTGGTATGCATATATAGTACGAGTGAAGCCGACAGGTTATATGAGACGACCCACAACACTAGGGGCTGCAGAATCCAGTGGAGTGAGGGGATACCAAAGACCTAACTATGAGGCTCTGCTGGAGGATGTCCGTCATAGGTGTGAGATGATGTTGACCGGTGTATCAAAGCACGGGTGGCATGATCTTGAGGACCGGTACATCGAGGGATGCATAGGGCTACCCCCTGAGTGGTGAGGGGTCATGCGACGCATGGCTATGGTCGAATAGAAAGTTTGGGATCTGTGAGCTGGTGGAGCCAAGCCATTGGATCAAAACCCTCCAGATAGTGATTAGAAGTAGGGGCATGTGGTTCCCTTGGTTTTTATTTTTGTAACATGCCATGGGCATGTCAGATGTATTTAGAGTAGTGGACTCCAAACATTTCTGATGTTGTCAATACATAATATGGATATGCATCTTTTTATATATGACGAGTGTATGGTTCGCCATTTGTTTGATTATTTTCTTGTGTTAAATGCATGTGATAAGTTACAATATAAAATATTGTTTGAAATTCTATCTACATAGTGATTCTGGGCTCTAGGTACATGACTAAATGTAATGGATTTGAATTCACGTGCTAAGAGCTTCACACGTAAATATATTCTAAAAAGGATATGGTTTTTCACATGATACATGCCATTATGACAAGCATCAAGGAATATAAACGAACATGAAGATGAAGGATGCAATGATCAAGGGCATTGACTAACAAACCTATCACTGCATCAAATTTGACTTGGTATTGGTGGCAGATCCAATTCATACGTCGTTGGAGAGGACTGATGAATGCAAGGGGGTCAAAATGGCCCAAGCTATCGAGGCTAGATTTTGGGAGAAGCGACTTGCACCATCGGCATAGCCAATATACGTTGTGGATGATGGATCCATCTGAAAGGTGCCACAAGACAACAAATGAGATGATGATGAACAATGAAAGCTACCTAAATGCATGACATAAATAAATACACGCATGTCGATGGGAGGTGTTATGGGTAAAATTTATTAAGGTAAAGTGCATTGCGAGGGTTAGGGAGGAGTTGGCCTTCGAAATCATCTAGAAGGTATGCCCCCTTGCCCAAGTCCTTACTAATGATGTAAGGTCCTAGCCATATTGAGTCAAACTTCCCATGACCAAGGACATCATGAGACTGGTCATACACTAGAACAAGATCGCCTTCATGAAAGGTACGAGGGTGGACTTTTCGGTCATATTGAGCTTTGGTGCGCTTCTTGGCCGCTTCAGTGGTTTGCAATGCAACAAAATGGTATTCGGAGGCAAGCTAAAGCATGATAAGTGTTTTTTCTAAAGGTTGGGTGTCAGGGAGAAGTTCAACGGCTAGGTGAAGGGAGGGGATTTCACACTTGATCAGTAAGACTACCTCCTTGCCAAAAACAAGGTGGAAATGAGTAAACCCGATGGCGGTTTTAACAAAATTTTTATAGGACCACAAAGAATGGAAGAGGAGAAGGTTTCAATTGGTTTTATGCTTATCCACCATCCATTGAAGCATAGTTTTAAGGATTTTATTGACTGCTTTAGCTTGACCATTACCCTGAGGATAATAATACGATGAATATTGGTGCTCAAAGCCCAATAGAGAGGATAGCTCACGCCATATATCATCTTCAAAATGTCGGCCATGGTCAGAGACCAATTGTTTCAGAGCGATAACATGGTTAAAGAAAAAGAGAGCCACGACAGCCGTAGTGTTATTGAATGTTGGCATGGCCTCAGCCCATTTGGTGAAATAGTCGACCACCACGATGGTATACTTGTGGTTACCAGTAGATGGAGGTAGAAAATCCATAAAGTCAATGGCCCACTTACAGAAGGGACTGACATATATGACAGGATGGAGAGGAGCAGGTGGAGTTCGCACCTTAGGGGCGAATAGTTGGCAATTGGAACAATGTTTAACTGCTTTAATGCAATCACCAAAGAGAGAAGGCCAAAAATACCCAACGTGCATGATTTTATGGGAAGTGGCCAAACTGGAGAGGTGACCACCACAAGTGCTTCTATGGCAGGCATTAAGGACTTGCTTAGCTTCAGCGTGTGTGAGACAATGACGAAGGACATAATCAACACCGCAACGATAAAGATCGTCACCAATGAGAAGGTAGTGGGGGGCTTGGTGTCGTATATGTCGTCGAACATCACGATCGAGATGGGAAGCGAACTTCTAGGTTCGCAAATAGGTAAGGGTGTCTCCATACCAAGGATCATCTGAAGTAATGGCAAACAAGTGCTCGTCGAGTAAATCATCATTAACTGGCGGATCATGCGTACCAGTAGGAAATTCAGAAATGAGTTCAGCAAGGGCTAAACCTTTCTTACTCTTGGGTGTGACAATTCAAGATGGAACTCCTGGAGGATAATGATCCAACATGCGTACTTCCCATTGATGGTTTTTCGACTCAATAGGAAATCCATGGGGTTGGAATTGGTCACTACCTTGGTGGAACGCGTAAGGATATAATGACGAAGTTTTTGGACCAAGAATACAACGGCCAACGCCAAATTCTTTTTATGCGAGTAGGATGTAGGGGGTCCCACAAGGTTCTTACTGACATAATAGATAACATGTTCGTTTCTTGTGTCATATTCATGAATGAGGACCCCAATGACTGAATGGGTGGAAGATGAGATGTATAGGATGAAATCCCTCTCAAATTTAGGAGTACTAATCAAGGGAGTGGAAGTGAGAGCATGTTTCATGGCATCAAAAGATTGTTGAGCATATTCATCCCAAACAAATGGAATGCTAGATCTAAGGAGACTTAGAAACCCATGCGTAGTGGTGGCATAGTCAAGTACGAACCAATGAAGGAAGCTGGATTTGCCTTGAAGGCTTTGTAACTGGCACAAGGTATGAGGAATGGGAAGCTCAAGAATGACTTGAACTTTGAGGGGATCAAGATTTATACCATCTTTGGATACAATGAATCCCAAGAGATAGCCGACAGGAACGCAAAAGACACACTTCGGCGGGTTGAGGCGGATATTATACTTGCGATGTCGGAGAAAAACAATACACAAATCATGAATGTGTTGCACCCGATGCCTAGAACGAGCAGTGAGATTGGCAAGGTAGGCAAGGATAATATGAGCCAAGTCATGGAAGCAGTATCACATGGCCCGCTGGAAGGTGGCTCTGATATTATTTAGGAAAAAAGGAATGAAGCTATAAGCAAAAGTTCCCCACGGACTAATGAACGTAGTATTTAACTAATCAACACGACAAATAGTAATTTGGTTATACCTGAAGAAACTATCCATGAAGAATATAACCTCATGGCATGCACACTCATCAATGATTTGGTCAATAAATGGTGTGGGGAAGTTGTCTTTGGGAGAAGCTTTGTTCAGGTTGTGAAATTCAGTGCAGACACAAATGGTGCCTTGTTTCTTGAGTATGGGAACTAGGTTGGAAACCCACGTGGTGTATTCAATGGGATAGATAAAACCAGCTTTCTTGAGCTTATCGATTTCAACTTTGATAGCCTCTCGTCTAGAAGGATTGATGGGTCTCAACTATTTACGAACATGATTGGCATCGAGCCATGTGTCGATATGGTGTTCGATATTGGTGGGATCAAGTTCGGGCATTTCTGAATAGGACTAGGCCAAAACAACACGAAATTACTTGAATAGCTTAGTGTAAGCCTTAATTTCTTCCGGGGTGCAATGTGCCCCCAAGGTAATGTTTTCTTCTACCTATAGTTTATCGGAAATGTTAATTTTAACGGTAGGAGAAATATTGGCCATGTTTCCTTCTTCGAAAGCATCTAGTGCAAGAATGGGATTTCTAAACCAATCGACTTCATCATGAATGAAGTCTTTAGAATCCACAACATACTGGTCATAGGACTGAAGAGAAAGAAAGTATGCACGATGGTGCATATCATCCCAGGGAAAATCAGGGGTGGTCATGGCTTTCATAATGTCTTCATCATAATGGAATATGGTAGGACTGGCAGAAGGGAGACAACATGATGCAGTGGGGCTACCTGAAGCATCATCATGAGAGATATGATTCACATACACATCGCTATGGAGGGTAGACAAAAGTCCAGTAGATGAAACTCTATAGATGTTGAGACCAAGGTGTTCGATGAGGTAGGCTCGACCAAAACAGAAGGGGATGCCCTAGAGGGGTCTTCCATTGTGGATCTCATGGATGACGACAAATAGAGATTAGCGACCGAAGAGTTTTTCATCTCGACATCGGGGGGAGGTATCACAATGGGTGCAGAAATGTTCTTCAGTTCTGTTGAAGCAGAACTCACAAGAAGAGGGGTACAAGATCCACTACGAGCGGCCTCTATTTCACAAATTTCCTCAAGGGTATCACGAAAGTCATCGAGACAGGGATAAAGATGAGAATAGTGGCCATAAAGATCACATAAATTACAGGGGTGGTTTGTGCGTAACAATTTTAGTTTCTTAGTTGAATTAGTTAAGGTAACATGGACCTCCGAGATGTAAGATTCAGGAAACGTCTCATTGACCACAGTTTTGAGGTAAAGAATATGAGGACATGTATGGGCGGCATGCCCAAAAAAATCACACAAAGTGCACAAAGGTGATTTATTTAGAGGCTTAGGAGGAGCATGAGATGTTTGAGGGGCCTTGTCCTTAGGTTCCTTCTTTTTGGCTTTGCCCCCTTCACCGAATTATTTCGCAACAAGAGTAGGTTCCTGTTGAGGTGGTTGTGGCATTGAAGCAAAGGGAGGGGTCATGGTGACCAGTCGAACCGGGGTCAAAGCGTTATATGGTTTGAGCTGACCAAGTGGAGTGTTTGTTGGGGGATTAATGTACCAGACTGGGATCCCCAAGGTCAAATTTGGAAGACTCAACGCAGCCATAACATGCACCGAAAATACTCTAGAGTGGGAAGCTAAAAATGATATATGATCGAAAGGGTAATGGCCTAGCGGAATGGCTCCCAAATGGTTAAGGCTTAGGGGAACCGTTCTTGGTTGAAAAAGGTTAGAAGAGACACCAAAAGAAGTATAAGGTCCTTGAGGAGAAGGTACTAAAGGCTGTGTCGAGTGAACAACAACATGTTACGGAGGTGCAGGCTGCTAGTTAGTCGAACCGGGCTGCTTTTGGCTAGCTTGAGACACTTGCAACATGCAAACACTCGACGAGTTGGGATTAGTGATAAGAGGCGGGGGGCGGGGGGGGGGGGGTAGAGAATGAACCAAGTAAGGTGGAAGATTTATAGAATCTTTGTGAAACAATGATGAGAGGTGCGATTGATTGGTTATCGGCCACCGAAGATATGATAGCCTCAGGGGAGGTTCGAGACTTCGGTTCGTAATATGTCAAATGATCAATGGTGAAGATATTTCCATTGTGGGGAAAGCACATCTTACGATGAAACAAAGATGCGACAGATAACATCACATAGGTGTAGCTACGACCCAAGAGGATATTGTAATCCAAGGGGGCATCAATGACTTCTATGTCTGTACAAACAGTCTTGCTAGCAAGTGTGACAGGACAATTGCATAACATGCCAAGGGGCTAAGAAGGGTGACCGTCCCAAGCACGCAAAGTGATGGTGGATGGGGCCAAGTCGGGTGATCCGAGATTTTTCCAAACATAGGCGGACATCAATAGGTGGATGTGCCCTCGTCAATGATACATCTCTGAACATGGGCATTACATATCTTGACTGGTATTTGGAAGGAAACATATGAAGGTAAAGGGGGATGTTATGATTTTTCAACATGAAAGACGATCAAACGATCATATGAAGGATCCACAACACCCAAAGCAGATAATAGATATTTTCGTTGAGATGGGCACGACTGGAGGACTTCCAGCTTTGACATGGCAACGTGAGACTGTGCCAAGTCATCTATTATGATGTATAGGTGTGAGCGGCTTTGGCAGAAGCAACATTTCAATGTAATGGCCATTTGGGGATCTTGTGAGTGACCTCTACCTTAGGCTGAGGGATCTGTAAGGGAACATTTGGTGTTGAAATGGACTCCTTGGTTACCTTGGTTTGGGACTCGGTTGCTGACATAGTGGGTTGCCATTTGTTAGCGTAAATTCTTAACACAAGTGTACGAAAAGAGATCAATTTAGTTGTGTGTGACAAACAACCCTAACAACAGAAATGGCTGCCTAACTTCTTTAGATCTGCAATCGATAGTTAAAACAAATGATGCAAAAAACCAAATCAATGCAGTAAAAATAGTTAAACAGTGAAAATAAATAAGAATTTCTCCATGCATCCAACAGACAAGACAAGATTTAAAGAATTTTGAATATATTATAACACATGGGAAGGGAAAAATAAATAGTGTTAGCAGTCCCCCTCAATGGGATGGGTTCTTGGTTGTCCTCAACGCTTCAAATCTAGAAGTTTCTCTCTCTCAATGGTGCAGAAAACCCAAAATGTGTTGAACTCTATGGGAGCTCAAGAAGCAAAGAAAATAGTAGCAACAATGAGAATGATCAAAGCGCAACATTGAAAGTGATCAAAATGAAGAATGAATGGAAAACCCTCCTATTTATAACAAAATATTGAGTTGTCATTTATAATGGAGAATAATAAAATATTATTAACCAAGATCTAAATCTAAACGCTTGGAATATTTTATTATATTTTGTTGGAGGGAAAAAGTATTTAAATTGGTTAAATCACTTTATTTAGAAATAATAAACAAATAAATGATTTATTTGTCATTTCAAGAACGTGGTTAATGAATAATTAACAAATAATGATTTCTTTAATTATTTTTAAGTGATTTAGTCAAATTTAACAAGGAATAATAACTAAATAATGATTTAATTAATTATTCCTAGAGAAAAATAAGAAAAATAATGATTTATCTAATTATTTCTCTTAATTGGGTTAAATGTGACCATGAATATTATTTAAATAGTGGTTTAATTAATTAATCCTAGAGGAAAATCAAATAAATAAGGATTTATTTAATTATTACTCATGGAGTTTCTTGTTTTAACCAGAAATAACTTAATAAAATATGGTTTATTAAATTATTTCGTATAGTGAAAGAAATTTTACTATGGTAAAATTGGCCTAACATTGTGTACTTTGATCCATATAATTGTAAATGGTTAAATGTCCAAATTTTGGTTATAACAAAATGATATGGAAAACTATAAAACAAATTAGAGCCCATTTTCTTCCAAAATACCCTAAAAAAGTCAAGAAATCCTATGTCTGTATTGGAAGTGATACTCCCTAGTAGTCCATGTAATATTTGAATTCCTCAGAAGAATAAAACAACTACTTTAGTAGCCTCATCAATTTTCTTGCATGGTATGTAATGTGCCATCTTCAAAAACATATCTACTATAGTCATCACAAAATCATGACCTCTCTGTGTTATAGGCAGTCCCAAAACAAAGTCCATACATTTTCCCATGGCCTCTTGGTTATGGGAAGTGACATATATAACCATGTGCGTTTTGGCTCCTTTTCACGAATTGAAAAATACTACAACACTTAATAAAATTATTAACATCAATGTTGACATTGGGCCAAAAGTATATTTCCTTCACTAATGTTGTGGCCTTATCAACACCAAAATGTCTACCTAAACATCCACTATGCAACTCTTTAACAAGATGTAGTTGCAACGAGCTTTGTGGAATGCATAAATTATGATTCTTAAATAAGGACCCCTCTTGGATGTTGAATTCAAAATATGGAGTTCTATGATTAATCCAAGGTGCTTTGCATGCCTTACGAGCTTCTACAAAATATACATCCTCTTCATACAACTCCTTCATACATTCTAAGCTCACAAATTCATTTGAAAAATTATTCAATAGTATTATTCTCCGACTTCAACCTTATTTGATTTTCCAAACACGTACTTTAAAAGAAATGTGTGACTTTACAAAAGTTTTATCATTTGAAATGCTTTTGATTAAGCTTACCTTAATTGTTGACATATTTCAATATATGATTATTGTTAAAGAAGGCAAAATCCTTCAATAACAAGCAATGTCGTCATTAATTCAAAGCTTGTGTACTTTCTTTTAATTCTTGATCATAAAAAGAGTACTTCTTCTTAGTATAATTTAAATTCTCACTGACAAATGCAATTGGTTTTCCTTATTGACTCAAAAGTGCTCCAATTGTTGAACCACACATATCACAATTCATATGAAACACCTTGTTAAAATCTAGAAGCCCCAAAATTGGCTATTTGATTACCTTCTTCTTTAAGTTTTCAAATGATTTCATTGCTACTATTTTCCATTGGAAAATCTAGTTCTTTATACATTCTATCAGTGGTGCACAAATCTTGTTGAAAATTTGGATAAATTTAATGTAGAAGCTCACTAAGCCATGAAATCTTCTCACATCAAAGGTACACACATAATTTTTTATTTTTTATTTTTGTTTTTAATTTGGTTCACAGTACATGGACAATGGTGACTCGCTATGTCCATAGAATATTGTTCCAAGAAGATCCGCCTGAAGGGATCACTTCCTGTCGACTCAAACATAAAGCGTAACCTCAACAATGTCACGATAATTGAACCTGTGACCTCTTAATAGCATATGTGCTTAACTACAAGAACTCAACCAATTAAGCTAACCCTCTGGGCTACATCAGAGGTACACTCAGGTGTTTCCCAATTCAAAATGGCCTTTACCTTTTTGGGAACAATATTCAAGCCTTCCTTGGAAATTAGAAATCTCGCGTACATTAACTCTTGATTTTGAAATGTACACTTATTCAAATTTATCAATACTTTCTCTTCCCTCAACCACTATAACACTTTTCTCACATGCTCTAAGTTTTCTTCCTTGGACTTACTGAAAATGAGAATTTCATTAAGCATACAACAACAAAATTTCCTAAAAATGTTTTCAAGGCTTCATTCATAAGTCTCATGAATGTGTTAGGAGCATTGGTTAACCCAAATAGCATGGTTAACCATTCAAACAATCCATTCTTTGGCTTAGAATTTATCTTCCATTCATCACTTCCTCTTCTCTGAATCTCATGATATACACTCTTCAAATTGATCTTTGAAAAGTACTTGGCTCCACTCAAACAATCCATGAAGTCATCCATTCGTTGAAATGAAAATCTATACTTGATAGTGATTTTATTGATAGCTCACGAATCATTACATATTCTATATTCACCTCCTTTCTTTGGTGCCAACAGTATTTGTACAACATGGGAGCTTAAATTTTCAATGATCAGTTCTTTGTCAAGCAAATTTTATAATTTCTTATTCACTTCTTCACCTTCTACTAAATTCATAAATAAGGAGCTTTATTAGGAAGACCTAACCCTAATATCAACTCAATCTGATGTGATATACTTCTCATAGGAGGTAAAATTTCTATCAAATCATTCACAACAATCTCCTCAAATTATTTCAATAAACGTTGAATCTTTAGTGATCTCATTTTCCCACCTTCTTGTACTTGTTTTGGAATTATGACCAAACAAAAAAGAACCTTATTTTGTTTCTTCAAAGATTCCTTATCTAAACACAACATAACTCGACTACTATGAATGCTCACATCTTGGTTGTTATTGCTTCATGTTGTTGTCATTGCATTTTTCAGCATTGGTTTTAACTTGTATTACTTTCCAATCTTTGCAAATTCATGTGTGTTATTCCTTCCCATGTGGAAAATTTTCCTATTGAATAACCATGGTATTCCAAGTATTACATGGTATGCTTCCAATCTAAAATTTCAACAAGCACTGCTTTGTCATGGTCAATAGTTGTACCTTTCTGTAACCACAAAATCCAATGTAGATTGGGATGGGGAATTCATTTTAACTTTAATTTCTCTGTGACTTCCATAGAAGCAAAAATTTCCATACTTCCACAATCTATGACTAGAATACAAAATTTTCCTTAATCTTTACATTTAGTCTTGAAAACTTTCCTTATTTATTCAGGGTATTTGTTGTCTTATTTTCAAGTATAAGCAACACTGTCTAGAACATTAATTTGTCACCTTGTTCCTACTAAAGGACCATTACATTTTCATCAACAACGATTTCCTCATCGGCCTCAATGGCCTGTGCTTCGGGCTTCACTTCTTCTTCCTACATTATGCTTTTCCAAACATTTAAATGCATTATGCCCCTCTACTCCACATATGTAGCAAGTAAAAATATACTTACCTTTTCCTCATATGAATCCTCTGCCTCTTCTAGTGCCATTTCCTCATTTATTTCTTTGGCTATCGGTAGATTCATTTTTCTTTTTACCGACTTTAGAAAAAATTGCTCTGCTTATGCCTTCGGGTTCTTTTCCTCCAAATTTTTATTGTTCTTTTATGTCAATATTTTCTTCTACCTTCTAGGAAACTTGATAGGCTTTATCTACATTCTTAAACAAATGTGTGTTCATTCTCCTTAAATATGATATTTTAATATATTCATGTATCTTTCCACTCTAATCTTTAATCCCTAATTTGAGTGATAGCTTAAAAATTCCTTAATGTAATCTTGGACAATCAACTATCTTTTCCTTAAATTCTATACTTGCCTACACAAATTTTGTTGGTAATCATCAGGTTGGAATTTCTCCTTGATTTTTTTCACCATATTCCTCTAGGTTATAATGTTCTCCTACCAGTTGTCTATCCTATATTTTTGTAGCATATCCCACCAAAGTGTAGCATGCCCCTTCAACTTTTTAATGGAAAATATAATGTGATAAGGTTCTTGAACATTCTCATACTCAAACTTCCTTTCATGCTCTCTTATCTAATCAATGGGAGTATTAGCCTTTAAAATACCATCATAACATGAAACTTCCACCTTTACGCTACCTTTGTCCTTCAAAAAGTATATCAAATGCACTATTGGGTCCATTTCCTCAATATTTATTACTTCTTCAATCTCATCTTCCAACTCTGAGTTTGGTTTTGCATCCCCAAGTGTCCTATTTTCTAGATCTTCTATTATCCTTCTCAATTCCTCCAATTATTGGTTCCTCACACCTCCTCATGCTACTCCTTTCTACATCATGGGATTCCTACAAGTTGTTTAGTGACCCTCAACCTGAATAAAATTCACAAGCCTTATCTAAGCTTAGTTTCTCATAACTTTCCTTCCAACAATTACATTGAACAACCCCTCTCAAATGATTCCACAATCACATATTGTAGAAGCACGAATAAGAGATCGATCTCAAGAGTTTAAATGAGCTCCAACACCACTTGATGCAAGCAACCATATAATAATGTACACAACCAACTAAAGGAACCCAATATCCACCCACATAATGCACAACTAGTACTTGTATAATAACGTTAATAGAATTTCAAAACTAACAAATGTAGTGAGAAATTAAGAGTTATAGGAAAGAAGATAAGAGGCAACAATAAATTGTAATAATTATTATTCATATTAACATAATTTATTCTTACAATCTATGTACATTCCTACTTTGTGCTATGACTTTGCATACACATCATTTGTTTCACTACCAAATGCAACCAACTATTCATCTTATATTTGTTCCTCTATTCCTTTCTAGTGTCACAATCTGTTTTACCCTTTTCTTCTCCCCCTCCTCCTCTATATGTTCTTTGCTCTTAAGCAACGATTTGGAAGCTAGAGAGTTACAATGGTTCAAATTTCTCATCCATTTCCTAAACCAATTATTATTTCTTCATATACATGGCCCACTTAGTTACCATGAAGTGTCATAAGACATGTGGAATTTCACCACAGTCACAATAGGGTGGAGTCATAGAAATTTAATAGAAAGGAGAATTTACAACACTGTAATATCAAGATAGAGTCATAACAAGGCAACTCCATAGCACTATTGTAGTAAGGTAGAGGTGCGATGCTGGAACAACAATGGCAGAGTTGTAGAACTGTAAAAATAATGGTGGATTCATGGCATTGTAATAGAAGGTGGTGTCGCGAAACTATTAGAACAAGGCGGAGTAACAACACTATAACAACAAGGTAGAGTTGCAGCAATTCCACAACACTCTTATTTTATCCTCTAACTACTAAATAAAATTAGTTGATGCATATTTCTTTAGGTGAAGTGTGCTCTTGCATCAAATTTTCATTAATGTTCTTGGGCATCAATTAGTTTTATGCCATAAAGTGCCTAACTTGAAACTCGCTAAATAAAAAAATACTAATATACTTTTATGAGTTTGTGATGGATGGCATCCACATATGTGAGGAAGCATCCCTTGAATTTCCATTACAAATTTTATTTGAGAGAAAAAGTAATACACAAGTGTAAAATATCCTACTAAATAACTTGCTTATAACACTTACTCTATATAGGAAGTAACATTACATATATTATAAATGTGAAATCACTCAAAATTTCCATACCTAATCAACCTAATTTAGTTAATCATACCTAATCAACCTAATTTAGTTAATCATAAAGGGAAAAAATGTGATGACATCATACCATTAGCAATTTGGTGAAAATAAGTTAAAATAACATCATTACCTATGGTATGAATATGAAATCACTCAAAATTCCCATACCTAATCCACCTAATTTAGATAATGGTAAAGAAGAAAGATATTATCATCTAGTTATCCCATGGTGAAAAAGAAGTGGTAACAAAATCATTATTGCTCTCTATAATCACATAGCATAATGATAGATTCTCAATACCAAACCCTAGCCTTCTCAAATACCACAAAGCTTTTCAAACCTTAAAAAAATGAATGGGATCATAAATAATATATTGATTGTTGTGAGACTAATCTATCTAGACCAATTAAAATCTCAACCGCAAACACTAAAATGCACTTGCACATTATGCCAAACTATTAAGACATGAGTTTTTTATTTATATTTTATAACATTGGTTCTTATTTTATGAACGTTTTTTATCATAATATTTTGTTTATGATTTATGAGTCCCTGCCTGGGACTGTAGCGACCACTCGACGTTGACCCCATATTAATTTGGGTTGACCAACCAAGCATCCAATGTTTTAACCAAAGTTTTAATAAAAACATTTTATCAAATTTTCTTAATCCAAAGTTTATATTTTGAAGTCTTATTGTGGGAAATTATGTATAACTTAGGATAATAAGTTTTGAATTTAATTGAAACTTGAATTAATGCTAGTTTGGAGCTAACATTAATCCAACAACATTTAATGTTTGTGGTATGAGATTGGTTTGTTATGTTTTACGATATATTTAAATTTCTCCCATTCCAAAGTCCACTTTTTTTCGGCATGTACACCTGCCAGTACTTCTATCCACACGCAACAGTCGTCCTAAACCCCAATAAGTATTATGTCCACTTGCAATAGTTTTCCTAAATCCCAATAGGTATTTCATCAACAAGAGGAATAGTATATCTATCTATACCAAATATCATTGTTGTTGTGAGGCCACACAGACATATTTCTCACTTAGATTTGAATATGCGCTGTTGAGTCTACTTTGTTTCTTACTACGGGCTCACCTTGAGCTCCCACATTGGAATTATTTACCTCCTCTACTTGAACATGAGGGCTTACTATTCTATGTGAGTAGATTACACCTATTGATAGATCACCCAACATATATAATTGATTTTTTTTGGGGACAACTACCCTCATACGTATGGGTCAACTATTATCTCTAATAGAGGGTTGTCTTTCTATATGGTTTTATCCTTTCTTTCTGCTTCAGTGTTGTACCACAGGGGAGTGCACTCATGGAGATTGCACTACTAGATATTTATGTAGCCTTTTCCTTTTAATTTTGCATAAGACAATCATTTTAGATTGCATTAAAATGTCATTTAATGCAACATTCATCAAATTGGATATCCATAAATTGTGTACCTTGAAGAACATATATGAATTGCCTATTTCTATTTGAGCTTCTTGATTGAAATCCTGTTTTTCAAATTGATTCCCACAAAGTGTTCATGTTCAACAATATCAGCTGCAGACACAACCTGCACAATTGATAGTTTTTTACTTTTTTCACGTTTGAAGCAATTGCTACCTCCATATAAATCTGCACTTATATTGCTATCTATATGTAAATATACATTTTTAGAAACATAAAACTTTTGAATCTTTTAAGATAAGGTTGCATAAGGTCTACAAATCACTTTCGCATAAACAATAATTTTGTTAATTTTTTCACATTTGAAGCAATTGCTACCTCCATATAAATTTGCACTTATATTGCTATCTATATGTAAATATACATTTTTAGAAACATAAAACTTTTGAATCTTTCATGATAAGGTTGCATAAGGTCTACAAACCACTTTCGCATAAACAATAATTTTGAATAATATTCATATTTTAAAACT
The DNA here is from genome assembly GCA_034641835.2 of Pinus albicaulis. NCBI lineage: Eukaryota > Viridiplantae > Streptophyta > Pinopsida > Pinales > Pinaceae > Pinus > Pinus albicaulis. Next base: position 1,422,560,037 of record CM076578.1, read on the forward strand.
GTATTATGGGGCAAGAGCAGAAACATCTTCAAAGCCAAGTTTTGTTGCAATTTTTACATTTGAACAAAACAATTTTTCTATCACATCCATTAAATTACTTGAACTCAGAGCAAGTTCCCATTTGCAAAATGTTCATTTCTCCTTGTGGCCATTAATTTTGATAGGGATTTGCAAGTTCCCATTTGCAAAATGTTCATTTCTCCTGGTGGCACTAATTTTGATAGAGATTTGAAAGTGTGAAGCCCTACTTCAGTGTACTTAAGATAAGACACAAGGGTTGCATGCACTACTCACATTCTTTTGGAACAAATATTTTTATTATTTATTTATTCTATTTATTATTTTTTAAGAAATGGCACATAAATTTATGTAAAGTAACTAATTAAAAAATAAATATATAATCATTAATTATTAAAAAAAATGCAATCTTAACCTGTACAAATAACACTTATCCACCTCATTGTTTCCGTACTCCTATGTAGCTTCGAATTCTACTTGTCTCTCTCGCTCTGCATTCTCTATGAAAAAATGAAAAGGGTGTAGCTGACCACATTGAGCCGCTACTACTCAAAACATTTTCCCTACTAATAAAAAAACAACTATTATGGAGGTTCAGTAAGAACCATGCAAAATTCCTCCTAATCCAAATGAGGCAGAGGTTATCGATGAATTGAATTAGAATTGAAGGGGAGATGAAAAATGGTGGAAAATGTTTTATCGAGCATTTCATGGAAGGCATTTGTCCTTTTAGAAAGGACCAACTAAATATCCCCTGGGTCCTTCCTTGAAAACAAACCAAGATGAGCGAGATCACGTGAATCAATCTGCTTTATTATGTGGAATGCTTAAACATCCGTTGGATCTTGTTAGTATGGAGCATTCTGGCCTAACGAAGATTATCCACCAACATCTATCTTGTTCAGCGACAGTTCAAAAACCTACGGTACAAGCTTTAGTTCTGTCCATACTTATAGTGGTGCTTCAACAGGTAAACTTTTATGTGCACTCTAATATATTCCAACTTTTATCTCGAGCAAGTTTCTATTTTATCGAATCTTGTTTACAGTTGTTAAATTTCAGTATTTTGAGTGCCCTAAAGATTATTGATAGTGGTGAATCTATTTCCACTATCAAAAATAGATTCCAAACACTGTAACTACTTGATTTTTTGAATTTTATTTTACCAGATTCAAACAAAAAATTACCGTCCAGACTATTCTGTACCCTGGGTAACCCAAATAACTTCCTTTTCCAAATCCGTCTTTTTATTTAATCTATTTTTTTCCAACTACTATTCACGCATTAAGTATGCATTTACTTATTTTATAAAATAAACAATAAATAAATTCTAAGCAACTTTATATAAAGTAAATAAAAAATAAATAAATAAATTTATAATTAGTGATTATTAAAAAAATGTATGCAATCTAGTAGCCTGCATAAATTACACTTGTCTACTTCACTGTAGTTTTCGTGCTCTCTGAAGCCCAATGTCGAAAAGATCTAGAGAATCACAAAAGAACAAGATTCTGCCTTGCTGACCTATCGGAAGCTCTGGAAAAATTTAAGATATTCAAAGCATTAGCAGAAAATCAAATAGGATGCAAGTTAAAATGCATCAGATCAGACAGAGGAGGTGAATTCACAGATTATGACTTTGCTGACCTATGCAATGAACATGGGATAAAGCAACAATTTACTATTGCAGGAACACCTCAGCAAAATGGAGTAGCAGAGAGACAAAAAAGGTTTGTATAGCAAATATCCAGAGCCATGATGCATGAGAGTAATATTCCTCAAACCTTCTGGGCAGAAGCAGTACACATAGCAGTGCATATCCTTAATAAATCTCACTTAAGGCCAAGTAGTGACAAGACTCCCTATGAATGATGGCATGGGAAACCAGCTTCAATCAAACATTTTAGAATCTTTGGAAGCAAGTGTTACATAAATAATAATGATGAAAATCTTGGAAAATTTGATGCAAGAGCAGATGAAGGGATATTTCTAGGATATGCATCCAAAAGTAAAGGGTACAGGTGCTACAACAAGACTCTTCGAAAAATAGTAGAAAGCATTGATGTGAAATTTGATGAAGAACTTCCAGACAATACAAGAGATACAGACTGCTGCAGCCCATTAGACAACCATGAAGAATAAAACCAAGATGATGAGGAAACAAGCAAGACAACAGAAGATACAGAGCTGAGTTCTAAAGCTCCCTCAGGATATACTCAGAAGAACCATCCTAAAGACCAAATCATTGGAGACAAGAGAGTAGGGGTCAAAACTAGAAGGTAGCTAACAGAACAAACTGAAGAAGTATACATAGCCATGTTGTCACAAATAGAGCCAAAGAGATTTGAAGAAGCCAGTAAGGACAAGTATTGGGTGAATGCTATGAATGAAGAATTGGACCAAATTGAGAAGAACAATACCTAGGAACTAGTTCCTAGACCCACTGAGAAAAATGTCATAGGCTCAAAATGGGTATTCAAAAATAAAATGAATGAGGAAGGACAGGTAGTCAGGAATAAAGCCAGACTTGTCTGCAAAGGATATTCACAAATCGAAGGACTTGATTACGATGAAACATTTGCCCCTGTAGCCAGAATGGAAGCCATCAGAATGTTTCTGGCCTTTGCATGCTACCAATACTTCAAGGTATATCAAATGGATGTAAAATCTTCTTTTCTGAATGGAGATATAGAAGAAGAAGTCTACATGGAACAACCAAAAGGTTTCTCTTTAACAGACAAAGAAGACTATGTGTGCAGACTGAAGAAGGCTCTATATGGACTGAAACAGGCTCCTCGTGCTTGGTACTCAAGACTGGATAAATATTTTCAAAAACAAGGCTTTAAGAGAGGTGGAGTAGACAACAATCTATACATAAAATCCCATGAAAATGAACTCCTGATTGTTGTAGTATATGTTGATGACATTATGTTTGGAAGCAACATAGATGAACTAGCAAAAGGGTTTGCTGAGAAGATGAAATCAGAGTTGGAGATGTCCATGATTGGAGAACTCAGTTTCTACTTAGGACTTCAAATTCAGCAAAATAACACATGCACATTCATCTCACAGGAAAAATACTTAAAATAAATTTTGAAAAAGTTCAAAATGGAGGACTGCAAACCTGTGTCAACTCCCATGATCACGGGATGCAAGCTGTGTGCTAATGATGGATCTGCTGATATAGATCAAAAACTCTACAGATCCATGATAGGAAGTTTTGTTGTACAAGACCGGACATCTTGTGCTAGCGATGGGACTAGTGGCTAGATATCGAAAACACCTAAAATCATCTTCTTGTGCAGGTCATAAGAATATTCGAGATATTTAGATATCTACAAGGAACTGCACAATATCGACTTTGGTATCCTAAAGGCAAAAGCTTCACTTTGATAGCATACATAGATGCAGATTGGGCCAGCTGTGTGGATGACTGGAAAAGCACAATTGGAGGTGCATTCTATCTAGGAGAAAGTCTGGTGGCATGGCTAAGTAAGAAACAAACATCTATTTCTATATCTATAGCAGAAGCAGAATACATTGCAGCAGCAGCATGTTGTACAGAAGTCATGTGGATGAAGCAAACCCTCCAAGACATGAAGGCATGCATTGATGAACCCATATCTATCAATTGTGATAATACAAGTGCTATAAGTATTTCAAAAACTCTTGTACTTCATTCAAAAACTAAACACATCCCAATAAAGTACCATTTTCCAAGAGAAAAAGTAGCACAGAAGGTAGTAAGGTTGGAATATGTGCCCAGAAAAGAAAAAACACTAGATATATTCACAAAACCTCTTGCTAGAGAGCCATTCGAATATCTGAGAAATAAACTAGGGGTAGTGTCTTTAGATACTACTCTCTGAAAGAAAAAGGAAGCTTCAGTCCAGGGGGAGAGCAGAAACGAAAATATCATTCCAGGTGGAGAACAACTAGCAACAAAAGCATGAGACAGATCATAGGCAAGAGTTGAAAGCACACTGAAAAATGAGCAACCCCTTGCCATTGATGTCAAAGGGGGAGGAAGAGCAAGCAGCAGGAGGAAGGGTCCTAAAAGGAAAACAAAGGAAGTGTATTGCCATCAATGCCAAAGGGGGAGACTGTTGGAAATGTTGTAATTGATGGCAAAGGATAGCAGCAGGACAGCAACAGAGGCAAAGCAAGATATAGTGACAGTATTTGCAGGAGCATGAGGAGAACAGAGTGAGAAAGAGGCAAAGCAGAATACAGTGACAGGATGTGTAGAAACTGCAAAAGACTATACATATAGAGCATGAAAGGACAGATGTCTACATTTGGCAGAGCAGCAGATTGCACATACAGGAAATATAGTAAGGGCTTCGAAGAATTCGAAATACAAACCTGGAATGCCCATTGAGTTTCTGATAGAATTGTTGGTTTAGCATGCGAAGGCACCAAGAGTGCAACAGAATGTGTATACTAAACCATTGAAAGGTCAAGACGAAACCCTAAGGATAAGAGGTGGAACCGAGCTTCGAGCAGTGAAAACCTAATGGAGTTTGGGGTTAAATCTTATGGTAGCGTCGTATTAAAGTAAGAATGAAACACGTTTTTTATGTTAAGGCCGAAATAAGAAGGAAAATCTTTGAACGGAGTATATATATCTTTGTATATAACGAAGGCATGTTCGGCTTTACAGTGAGATCGAGCCCTGACATGAAATTAAAAACGCAGAGTTGAATGAAGCCTATGCGGAATGATGATTCAGTGGCAGAGCAATGAAGGAAACATAATAGAAGGTGGAGCTATGTATCAAAGGGAGAAGAACCGAAACGAGAAGTTATAAATCAAATAAATGAATTTTTTATAGTACGCGGGATGGAACCATGTGCAAACCAGAACCATGAGTACTGTGAACAATGATAGCGGGTTTGTGAAACCAACCCCACCATATCGCACTACTTTTGTACGAAAAGCTGTATTCCCAAGTTGAACGCGATCAATGCCATCGGCTGCCGCGTGTTCCTGAGCAAGTTTGTAAAACCACTCTCACCGTGAGTTAAAGTTCATGCGTAATAGTCCGCGCGAGATCTGATTAGGGACGTCGGATCACCGAAGTGAGCGCGACAACACCTCCGCCGTCGGATAAGAAGGGCGAGACAGCCCAAGATATGTTTGTGTGAGTTGTGGGACCCGGAAGATCATTAGCGCTAGAATCAAATTCAAGACTCGTTATAACGCGTTATCGTTAAATGAACCTTTGCAAAGATTACTCATACAAGATTAAAGTATTAAGGGTGTAGGCCATACAAATATGTTATGAAGTTAGGTGGAACCTGGAGTAAGGGGAGCAACCGGAACCATGAGGTATGAAAAGTGAACGTGGTTTAGAGCTTAAATCCGGTAGTATCATGTGTGATCAAGGGTGGTAAGCTGTATTGAGGGAAACAACGCGATACGGTTGAGCATTTGACACGTGGTTTGAAGTGGTTTTCGAAAACCACGTATTTCGCGTGCTTTTGGGATGTTAAAGCTCGGAACGAAAATTAACGCGAAAATGCGTAGTGATCGTCCGATCAACGCTTGGAGCGCGACGTCATATGGATCGTTGGATCCGTTCAATACTTAAGCCAAGGTATGTTATATGGATGTGGGCCCGAACATTCGTTTAAATGCCGTTGAGTTATTCCATTCGAAGTTCAAGAAGGTTGGGGTTGATATATGTTGCATGGTTCACTTTATAATACAAAGCGTTGTGATATGATTGGTATATATATTATATGATAAGGCGCATATGAATGTTTGATGTAATGTGTGGGCTCAGATACGAAATACACGAATATGGTGAGGTTATTAAAGTATTTGCATATGCGTGAGGCCTAATCAATAGTAGGCTATAGTCGAGTATAGTTATGTTAAGAACTGGGTTATTAACCAAGGTTTGCTTAAATTAAATATAAATTATGACGAAGAGCGAGTGGGCCATCACTTTGAGTGTTATTCCAAAGTTGAGATATTCATTGATGCCTTCATAAATCAGAGTTCAATATAACTTATTGACCATTGGAGTCAAATTATAAAAACCGAGTATATGCAGAGACTTCTATGTAATGGTTTGGCCAGAATATTCGAATATTATTTCGAAATATTATAAGTTGGATTTTTGATTATGGTTTAACCAGATGCCGAGAGTTGATTAAACCAAAGGTTCTGTAGTAAAACTATTCAAGAGGTGAATTCATTTGGAAATGAATTAAGGAGACCTTGGGTTAAGCGAGTTTCTGCGTATGGTTTCAAAGTCCTATATTTAATGTAAGGAGCACTTGATAGGCATTGTAGGGTCTTAACCATTGATTCCAAAGGCAGCTTCCGCATTTATTAAATTAAACTGCCAACCCAAAAAATAGAGTATTAAAGTTACCCAGATTGACAGTTGTATTGAGTACAAATTTGCTATATGCATTTTATATGCAGAGAGAGAGAGGAAGCATGGCGCTGACAGAGGTAAACAGAGATTTCAGGTTTGACAGGTGTACATGCACAGGTGCACACAATTGCAGTGAATAGAGTTATGCAGAGCAGTTATCTAACAACAACAGAAAGGACAAAACCAGCAAGAGAAGGGCTGAGTGAAGTTTGTATATCGTAATTGAAATGCAAATGTTTTAATTGTTTTACATTGTTTGTGATGCATTGGCAAGTTTTCGGAGGAAAACAAAAATCCCACTGTAAATTTGAAATTAATATATATTGTTATATTTTTCTGAATGAGCTGATAAAAGAAATAAGGAGGCAGAAGGCAAAAAGTCAAGACTATTCACTTCAAATTCCTAGAGGAAAACAAACAGTCATCAAGAAATCTCTACAAGTAACATCACCTTGATATGCAAAGTGGTTAGAGAGAGTAAGGATAGAGAATGCAGAGTATAGAAGATTGAGGCAGAGAAGATAAGGAAGAGAGGAGCAGAAAGAGATGCTACAGAACATAGCTGATATCTGATGTAAATCAACAAACATTTATTTAGATAAATTGAGGAAGTTGGAGCTTCCCTATCAAGTTGAAGCTTGATAGCTATCAATTGTAGCTGACTGAGGTTGGAGCCTCCTGTAGGTTGGTGCCTGTAGAAAAACAATAGTGAGAGGGAGTTGGAGCTTGCCTTTGCATCACAACAATAATAAGATGTGGTTTTCTCCCTTTATGGGTTTCCACTTACATCTGCTGTCTCTATGTGTGTTGCTTATATGATATGATCCACTCAATCTGTTTAATTGTTTGCTGCTCTCACAATAAGGTCGATGACACATTAATTTAATACTTGCTGCAACATTTTAAGACTGTTCACATGTTAAGCTGTAAATAAGTTTGATGAAAATTTAAAAAGCTAATGCATGTGTTAAACGGATTCACCCCCCCCTCTCAGTTTAACCAAAGATTCAACACCAACATATATTATTGATGTTTTTTTGGGGACAACTACCCTCATACGTATGGGTCAACTATTATCTCTAACAAAGGGTTGTCTTTCTATATGGTTTTATCCTTTCTTTCTGCTTCAGCGTTGTACCACACGGGAGTGCACTCATGGAGATTGCACTACTAGATATTTATGTAGCCTTTTCCTCTTAATTTTGCATAAGACATTCATTTTAGATTGCATTAAAATGTCATTTAATACAACATTCATGAAATTGGATAACCATAAATTGTGTACCTTGAAGAACATATATGAATTGCCTATTTCTATTTGAGCTTCTTGATTGAAATCCCGTTTTTCAAATTTATGCCCACAATGTGTTCATGTTCAACAATATCAGTTGTAGACACAACCTGCACAATTGATAGTTTTTTTAATTTTTTCACATTTGAAGCAATTGCTACCTCCATATAAATCTGCATTTATATTGCTATCTATATGTAAATATACATTTTTAGAAACATAAAACTTTTGAATCTTTCATGATAAGGTTGCATAAGGTCTACAAATCACTTTCGCATAAACAATAATTTTGTTAATTTTTTCACATTTGAAGCAATTGCTACCTCCATATAAATCTGCACTTATATTGATATCTATATGTAAATATACATTTTTAGAAACATAAAACTTTTGAATCTTTCATGATAAGGTTGCATAAGGTCTACAAACCACTTTCGCATAAACAATAATTTTGAATAATAGTTATACGTACAAAATACATGCATCCATGGCAATGGTATTCGGTAAGAGCGAAAACATCTTCAATGTGTACTTCAGAGGCAACAATTATGGGGCAAGAGCAGAAACATCTTCAAAGCCAAGTTTTGTTGCAATTTTTGCATTTGAACAAAACAATTTTTCTATCACATCCATTAAATTACTTAAACTCAGAGCAAGTTCCCATTTGCAAAATGTTCATTTCTCCTTGTGGCCATTAATTTTGATAGGGATTTGCAAGTTCCCATTTGCAAAATGTTCATTTCCACTGGTGCCACTGATTTTGATAGAGATTTGAAAGTGTGAAGCCCTACTTCAGTGTACTTAAGATAAGACACAAGGGTTGCATGCACTACTCACATTCTTTTGGAACAAATATTTTTATTATTTATTTATTCTATTTATTATTTTTTAAGAAATGGCACATAAATTTATGTAAAGTAACTAATTAAAAAATAAATATATAATCATTAATTATTAAAAAAAATGCAATCTTAACCTGTACAAATAACACTTATCCACCTCATTGTTTCCGTACTCCTATGTAGCTTCGAATTCTACTTGTCTCTCTCGCTCTGCATTCTCTATGAAAAAATGAAAAGGGTGTAGCTGACCACATTGAGCCGCTACTACTCAAAACATTTTCCCTACTAATAAAAAAACAACTATTATGGAGGTTCAGTAAGAACCATGCAAAATTCCTCCTAATCCAAATGAGGCAGAGGTTATCGATGAATTGAATTAGAATTGAAGGGGAGATGAAATGGTGGAAAATGTTTTATCGAGCATTTCATGGAAGGCATTTGTCCTTTTAGAAAGAACCAACTAAATATCCCCTCGGTCTTTCCTTGAAAACAAACCAAGATGAGTGAGATCACGGGAATGAATCTGCTTTATTATGTGGAATGCTTAAACATCCGTTGGATCTTGTCAGTATGGATCAGAATGGCGAGCCTTATTTCAGCTGCCATAGGCCCATTAATGTGGCCCAGGCAGCTGATGCCGGCCGTCAGATTAAAGCACACGATCATCGTGCGGCGGGCATCAGCTGCCTGGGCCGCATTAATGGGCCTATGGCAGCTGAAATAAGGCTCGCCGATCATTCTGGCCTGACGAAGATTCTCCACCAACATCTTTCTTGTTCAGCGACAGTTCAACAACCTACGGTACAAGCTTTAGTTCTGTCCATACTTATAGTGGTGCTTCAACGGGTAAACTTTTATTTATTATTCCATTTAAGGTATTACAGATGCTTAAGGATTTACTAATCTACAAAGCCTCAATGTGAGATAATTTCTTCATTTTTCCTCCTTAAACACTACACTCTTTAAGCAAACAAAGTTACGATATTCATGTCTTTCGTGATAGAAAGAACACCACGAAAGAACAAGCTGTCATTATTATTTTTCAATGCTGGTTCAATATCAGAATATGCAATTAACATAAAAATATCAAAATCAATTAAAGTTACAAAAATAAATTTCATATTTACCATTTTAGACTTACAAAAGTAAAATTCCACATTTAAATTTTTAAACTTACAAAATTAACTTTCATATTTACCTTTTTAAACTCACAAAACTAAAATTTCACATTTAAGTTTTTAAACTTACAAAACTAAATTTACATTTATGATTTAATTATTATTTTCCTTGCAATAACAACAAAAAATAAAAATGAAAGTGACACAATTGAAGTAGTCCATGGACAAATTCAACCTTGAATATGCAAGCAAAAGTATCTTGGTTATTTTGCAGAAATAATTGAATAAAAACTTTAGAATAAGTCGAAGAAAAATAATATAATATTATCTTTTCACATCTTGTAGAGTCAGAGTGTTCCAAAGCTTTCCTAATTATGCACACTTTTCTGTGATGAGTAAATTAAGCTAAAAGTGAATACTTATACTCTGCAAATATAATATTTCTAACAACTTCTCTGAACTTAACAATGTAACAGAGGTGCAAATAGTGTTATTGTGCACATTATTTTTTGAATAATCTAGAAACTTTACGAAAAATGTTTTATAGTTTTGCAAAAGGGCAAGCATGTTTTAGACTGAAACGTTCTACAGTAGATCATTGTATCAAGCTGAGACACGTTGTTGAAAAGGTTTGGGGGAGAAAAGAAGAAGTATTTTGCTGCTTTGTTGACTTCAAAAAGGCATTTGACATGGTCCCTAGAGATAAGTTGTGGCGTAGAATGGAAGAAATTGAAATTTCTTTACAATATAGAGCTGTTGTCCATAGGCTTTATGAAGAGGTGAAAGTTAAAATTAGAACTTCAGCAAGCATATCAGAAAGTTTTAGAAGTGACATCAGAGTCAAGAAAGGCTTCCCTTTATCCCCTACCATTTTTGGTTTATACATTGACAAACTGGAAGAGTGGCTAAATTTGCAAGGTGAGGATGGTGTTCGATTGGGGGAGTTTGTGATAAAGCTTCTTCTATATGCCAATGATCTTGTGCTGGTTGCTAAGTTGGCCCATGGATTGCAGATGCACCTATATGCCCTTAAGAATTATTGTAAACTAGTGGGGATGCAAGTCAATACCAATAAGACCAAAATAATGATTTTCTCTAATAAAAGGAAGCAAAGCCAACATACGTTCTTCTTTGAAGGAAACATTCTTGAAGAAGTAAATGAATACAAGTGCCTCAGGATCGATTTCAACAACAAGCTTAATTGGGAGGATTGCAGGAAAAAAAGAATTTTAGGAGGGTGGAGAGCATTATATGCAGTTCAAAATAGATTTAGAGAGGCAGAGTTATGGGATTAGAACATGATCAAAGTACTTTTTGGACTCCTAGTTTTTCCAGTGCTATTATATGGGTGTGAATTATGGGCTAGCAACATCCCTATTTCAAAATGGAAACAAATTGAAAAAATTAAAAAAACGCTTGATCATGAGCAAGTTCAAAATAAAAATTTTGGTTCCCTATGACATAATGTTGAGTGAAACAGGGGCAGCTCCCATCGAAGCAATTGCCATGGTGCATCTTATAAGGTATCTAAAAAGAATTGAGCAAATGGGAGGAGGTAGATGGCCGAAATTTATCTTCAATGAAGGTATGAGTGAAAGAAATAAATCATGAATGAGACAAAACAAAAAATGGATGCAAAAATGGAATATTTACCTTAATGCATGTCCCACAAATAGCAAGGAGTTAAAGAATTTTGTGTTGGAGAAGTTCCGTAAGGGTATATGGGGAAAAGAGTTGGATAGAAAGAAGAAGTATTATGTTCACGAATTCAACCCCACTTGTGATCTCCAACAAAAAGAGTACATTAGAGCTAAAATTCCGTGGAGAGCAAAGGTTCTTATTGCTCAATTAAGAACTAACTCACATCAACTTCGGTGTGAAATGAGACAGTGGAAGAGACCTAAAGAAGCTTGGGAAGAAAGAGTATGTACTTTTTTCACTTCTGGGGCAGTGGAATCAGAAAAATATTTCATTTTTGAAAGTGATGCTTTCAGAGACATCAGGGACAGTTACCGAAGTATGTTAGTATCAATTCTGTGGCATTGTCTTTTTAGTGAGGGAACTATTGGAAGGTTGGGTCATCTCATGATCAATTTGAGTAAGAAAATGATTGAATTACAGAAGGCAAAAAAACAAGGAAGCTGGTAGTCCCATAGACTATTCTTAGTCTTGTGGACATTAAAATATCATTCATTCATTCATTCATATTCAATATTCCTTTCTTGGCAGGGACTTCCACCACTTTTGTTGCTCTTGTTATATTTTGGTACTAGATTTTAAGTTTTTCTAGTTTGTGAACATTGTGTTTATAGCACACAAAATATTTGTTAATTTTCTTTCCTTCAAGGAAGTGAAGTGTTGTATTTTAGTTGAAGTAAGAAACTAACAGTAAATATTAATCATCTTAATATTATTAACACAAATGTTGTATTAATTTTTAAAATATATTATTAATTGTTTTTATTTTTGTATTTATATAAAAAAAATTAATAATAATTGTGTGTGTGAGATTTTTTTTTATGCGGTTCACAAACTCCGAAGATTGGTGACAATTATGTCCACAAAATATTTGTATAAGGCTAGTGACGGTTATGTCCACGAAATATTCGTATAAGGCAGATCCATCCAAAGGGATAACTTCTTTCTTACTCAACCATGGAGCCTGACCCCAAGAGTGTCGAAGGAATTGAACCCGTGACCTCACAATAGCATAGGTAATTTAACGACGGGGACTCAACCAATTGAGCTAACCCTTGGGGCTTATGAAATAATAAATGGTTTTAGCTATGATGTTTTCATCATGGATAAGAATCATTAACATACATGAAATATATGTATGGCTTACAAAACCATATAGAATAATGAATCAATTTTGTAAAGATAATTAGAAATTATAAAAATGAAATAAAAAGTTTACTTATTGACTATAAGAAAATAAAATGAAAATCCATCTACTAGATCTAAGTTTAAGATAGACCTGAGATAGAGGTAAGCAAGGGTAAGGCGAACTAGCCCTCTCATAAGCTCAACTAGGGGCCAAAGAGTTGGTAGGGAAGGTTTAGGCGTAGATTCCGCCAAAACTTCAGAAATAAATTGATACAACGAAGGAGGAACTGAATTTAGAATTTATGTTCATCCATGGAGTCAACATAGATAAGGAGATGGGGAATTAGGTACCTAATACTAGTAACACTAGGGCCAAAGGCACTAAATACCTCAAAATGGACTTATATTGGAAAATAAAGACTCTAATGGCATATCAAGAAGCACGGTTGTAGTTAGATGACATGCAAATTGAAGTCAAAGCTTATTGACACCAAAATTACAACCTTGGCTAAGAAGGCCCATGGCCTATTGTTTGTTAGGTTAGAGAACACTACAAGACAAATTACTAATGCCCCAAATAACATCCTTCATAATGATCTCTAGCATGCACAAGTTTTTTTTTTTTCTTTTTTGTTTTCTCATCATAGGGATAACAATTCTAATGCTTTTCACAAGCTTAACATTAGCTTTATGAATACTTTATTTTTGTATTATACATTGATAAATAGTTTATTACAAACAAGATGGGAAACAAACTTGTTTTTGTGTTGTTGTTATAGTTCCCTTAGTGGTAAACAAACAAACTTCACTTATCTACGTTAATCTTTCTTCAATATAATATAAATTCTCGGCTAGCTTACACAAAAATAAGTTGAAGCTAAATCTGTATTAGCTTAAATCATAAATAGTTGGATATTAAAAGATAATTATTACAATGCAAAGAAACTAAAACCTTATAACAAAAATGTTTCACATTTAAACCAAACTCTACTTCATAACAATAGTCAAACACTTTCATTATTTTATCATAGATTTATTCAAATCATCTCATTCTCTAATTTAGTGTAAACTCATTCAAATCATTTAATTATCCATTGAACCAATAATATGCAAATTATGATGATACAAACAACAAATTTCGTGGTAAAATTGTAAAGAATTTTTGTTGTGTGTCAAAAGGCATAAGAGATCAATGTTTTATATGATTCAATCTCTTTCCACTAACTATGATTTCATCTCCATGTTGGGGAAACATAACAATTATATGGTTACTAGAAAGACGAGGCTTCTTTCTTGTGTGCTTAGGATTATTTACTCTCTATGTTTATCACGAAGTACTCTCTAGTTTTATGTTAAATTATAGCAAGAAAAGGCTTCATTTAACTTATGTCTTAGCCAAATGGAGAAATTCAGATTTCCACATCAACAGGATGACTTGAGTTGTAATTAGCAGGAGTGACATGGCCAATTCACTCAGTTGAGTTATTTAATTCGAGTTTATGGGCAAGAAGGAGAGTTGTGCATGAGTTTATTACTAAGATCTAGCAATATAGTGGAGTTATATTTAGTGAAAGTAAGTTATCAGAGCTCTAGTCTAGAATAGAGTCAGTATGAGTTCAGTTGAGTAGTTGTACCTATTTTTAAGTCACCGATATCTCAATTAACTAGTCAATTTACTAAAAATAGCCCTAGTCATGCATGCAATTCAAATTACCTAGTTGAGTGGAGGGAAAAGGCATAATTGTATTTATCGTTGTATAATAGAGAGTGTGCAGAGTTTGCATGTAGTAGGTGAGGAATTCTCTTGAGATTGCACAAGAAAATATGAGATCTTCCTATTATTTAGGAGCACCAATTGAGCAAGGAAATAGGAGGAAGCAGGAGGCCTATTTTGGCTAAGTATTGGCCAGAGAAGGCTCAAGAGGAGATCAATATTGTAGTGCAGATTGAGCTTCAAGGATTGAAACATTCATTGTAAAAGATCGTTATTTTCATCTGATATAATTAAAACGAAGGAGGGGTTTTTCCTAGTTGGGTTCCCTGGTAAAAAATGTGTTATTGTTATTGAATGATTATATGTGTTTTTATTCTATGTTTTCCCTTCTGCAAATTGAGTAGAATAAATTTGTGTTTATTGATTTCAGTCTGATTTCATTAGCAACTATAAATTTTGATTTATTTCTACAGTTTATCACTCACTTCATAATGGTTGTTCTTATTAGCACCATAAGTGTTATTTTTTTACTTTTATTGAATTTATATTGGTTTGGAAAGTATTATTTTTATGCCTTAATATAAGTTGAAATTTTCTATAAGTTCATTTTCTAACAATTATTTCAATGAATTATCTTGTAACCTAATCTTCAACCTATATTTTCAATATAAATCCTTAGGAGGGGAAATGTCCATTCCAAGAGTTCCACTTATTACCCAATACTTGGAAAATGTATTTGCAAAGGTGGAGGATGTTGAAATAGGTAATCAAGTTCGGTCTTCATAAATATGAAATGTAATCTTGATTATTGTATATTGTAAAAGGAAATAAAACTATTATTATTATTATTATTATTATTATTTGTAGCATGGGTTTCATGCTTAAGGTTAATTTATTTGTTGGTCAAGCACCCATTGTGTGCTTCTAGGGTTTGCCATAGAGTCAAGAAGTCAATTGAGTCATTTTCATATATGAAATACCCCATTGGGCACTTTGTATCATGTACAATAAATTTATTTAGAGTAAAAAGAGACAAATTCCTTCCTCCAAGACCAAGTCGGCCTAGTTGTGACAAGTCAACCTCATAAGGGCTATTCGACCAACATGAGAACCCTATATATAAGGGAGAACTTGACCTCATTAAAGAAGTATCCAACAAGTTCGTTGAAGTACAAGGAAGGTAAGGAATACCTAGCGAAGAGAAGGAGAACCAAATAAATAAAGAAGAAAAGTTTTAGAGGAATGCTTTTGGGCCATATCCTTCACACATGCGAAATTAGGGCATCGAACATGTGACAATAAGTATAGAAGTTTCTGTCACCTTAAGGAGTCAAATTTGGGGCTCAAAATAATTTGTTTGAAAGCTGCGTTTATAATGAGAAAGGAGATCCTCCAGTGAAGAAGAAAAGAGACTTATTCCACCATATTTCCCTCACATGTGCAAGCTAATGTTTCTGTAGCTAGGTCAAAAGTTGTAGTCAGAATTGTAGGGCTGAAATTTTGGTCGAAGAAGTTGCAGCTGTTATAGGGAAAGTTTGACTTGGGTTAACTTTGTGAGAAGAAAGTTCATCAAGAAGAGGTTTGACTTGGTCTTGGAGGAGTCCTGGTCAAGGGTCATAGGTCTTGGAATTTTCCATTTGAATATTCTATAAGAAGAGAATAATTCTTGTGGGTTTTCATCTTGAGAGGAGAGGTTTTGGCCGTGGCTAGAAGCCTACATTTTGTTTCCTTTTGTCTTGTTGATATTCATAGTTTGGTACTTGTTTGATGAAAAGAACATAATAATAATAAAGTAAAAGAAGAAGCTAACTAAAATTACATCAAGTTAGGTAAAGGAACATCACAATAAATTATCAAAGTAAGAGAAATCACCCTAATCTAGTTGCCATTGATTTCTCAACAGGGAAATGTCCTTGTTTCAATTAAGTATTCTTCCCATACCTCTAAAACTCCATTTCTTGTGCATTGTCTTCTAATGGTACATGCTAGGTTGCCCTGACTATCTCCCAAATAACCCAAGATGCTCCAACCCACAAACACAACTATGTTTTCCTTAAATATGGAAATTCAGAAATTTTATTTAAAATGTGTAGCCAAAATCAGAATATGGAGACTTCCTTCACAAATTTCCATTAGAGATTCTTCTTTCCCCTTCTAATCCTTTTTATCACCTCAACTAACTCACATGGGCTTCAAATTATCAATGGAAAAACTATTAGGCCAAAATAGGTTCTCAAAACCTCATACATAACCCTAAAACCTCCTTGTTGTAGGCACTAGAAAATATTTTCGTAGTGCTCGTGTAGGCGTTGGAAAATGTTTTCATAGTGCTTCCAAAAAAGTGGCTTTTCGACTTCCAGGAATCCAAAACAACTCAACCTTTCTCCCAATCGACTCGACACGACCTTGAGTCACTCCTTAACACCACACATGCCTCATGCACCCTTCTTCATGGGATTAACCTATAACTCACACTTACCAAATCTACAATGTTTTGGACAACATACTAACAAAACATGGTACTCTTGTTTTTTATGAAAACACTCTATTTGTTGTGAGTTATACACGGTCCCTAATCCAACACAAGGAACAATCCTCATAGGTTCGAAACAAAATACCAAAGGGTCATTAGCAACCATACCATGGTTGGGCCTCTATGTGTAAACTTTCATTGCAAATTGACTCACCAATGCTAGAAGAACCTATAATCTACATGATGGTTTACTTAACACGAAAAACACAACACACATCATACATACATTTCACAAACTATCACACACAAAAAAACTTCACGGTCTCAATAGGATTGACAACCTTCAACATATTCAACACATAACTTGACCGACTACAACGCATGGAATAATTCCGGACAAACATACAACATCTCTGAATTCTCACAAGCTCTTATACACATAGGTAACTATATTCAACCCCAATTTACACTTGAACAATGAATCAATATTGTCCTTAAAGAACAGAGTTACCACATTTCATAACATTCTCAAATTCTTAATAAGTAAAAACAAACAACCTCATTAATAATAGACATATAGAGGAAAATATAAGCACATAGGCACATAAACACATTTTCTCATTAATCAAAATCAACCTACATTAAACCACCCATGTCTACTATGTGGGCATGTGAAGCCCAGGGATCTCAACCTTTGCCTCTTCTCCTAGTGCTGAAGCTTCTCCTTTGTACCTCTGTCGCACTTCTACCTACTCTCTTCTGAAACAATAATTTCTTTATAAAGAAAGCTAACATGGGTAACCAATATTCACAAGTCATGGTTCATTTCTCCTTCTCACAAAATAGGGAAAATTAAATTACATTTACATTAGGAAATATTTCCTCCAACTTATTATAACAACAAAACTCATATCCTAATGCAAATATCTACAAAAAAATTAAGATTTCTCTCAACATCATGATGTGACCATCCCTTCACATTGGCAAGACTCGGTCCAGTCTTCATCAAACCTTTTGCTCCATCTATGCACCTGCATCAGACTCCCAATGTACAAAATATATGACCTCCTAGTCATATGCATCTAGTATTCTCAGGGAAACTTCAACTCATGAGTTGGAATACGCCTCTGCAGTAGCAAGTCTCCACCTTGCTACATGGTACCTCACCAAACTTTCTCTTGAGTTTTAACTTTCAACATCTTTCTGGTTATCTTCTTTAGAAACCTATGAGCACTCATTGCTCTAGGATGCTACAAATCTCCTCACCTTCCTCAACTGTCACTTGCATAGTGAAACAAATCTCTTACCAGATCCTTAATCAAATTGTACCTTGTTCTATCGCTTCCACTACGAACCTGAACTTTACTTGCTGTCGAACTATTCAAACTTTCAAAAAATTTCCCCAGAATCATAGGTTGTCCCTTTATATAACAAACTATACTTTCCTGATTTCCTTTTATTAAGTGTCATCCTCTAACTTAGTCCATGGCTGAAATTTGTTATCTTCAGGCTACTCATCAAATCTTCATCTGCTTTATCCACTATAAAAACATCCTCATTATCATCCACACACATGTGTTCACCATACTTAGGTTGTTATTCCATGGATGCAACTCAAGTCCCTTGATATTTTCCTCCAACTGAGCATTTAATATTTTCCTCAGCTTCCCCTACAACGAATTCCATTTCACTCTCTTCTGGAGGGACCATATATAACCCTAGTCTTCCTCATCTCTCCGTCGTAGTCCTATCATCATCTCTAGCTGTAATTATGTTACAAATACTTCTCTATGAAGTTTGTCCTGACTTGATCTACTATGGCTTCTCCATGAAAATTTACTATAACTTTTAGTAGCCACAAATTTGCTTCTTCTAAGAGTTTATCCCTGCTCATGGTGAGCTGCACATAAGCCATTGCAGCAAGTTGACTCCATCAACCTGTTTGTAAATACCATACTAAGCTCTTCCAAGCCAAGTTTTCTCCAGGTATTTCTGTTAACTCTTTCCTCTAGAATATTCATATGAGCACTCTTTTCTCTTCTGGCTTCCGCATGCAATTGAATCACCTTCTTCCTCTAAGAACTTTGTTGTTCTTACTCACTTTTTACTACAAGGTTCCTTGCCATAATCCTCAACTACAAACATCCATCACTGTTACTTGTAACCAATAATTAATACTCAATTGACTAAACACAAAATACCATTACCTCTTGGTTCAATATTCACTTGAACACACAACTGCTGCTGCTGAAATATTCTTATTGCTGTCATCCTTTTGATGTCGCAAATATCCCTTTTCAACATAATTCTTCTCGCCCATAACTCTAGTCATATTGAATTTATTGTAGCAATTGTTTCACATGATTTAATTCTTCTCTACTCAACCCAAACATCTCATTCTCAAATCCGTCATTACTCATTTCTTGGGCACATTTCTTCTTCTGCTTGTGACTTTCCTCTGAACCCCTATTATGACTAACAAAAATCGTCTTTATATCTATCTCTTGTGAACTCGCCTTGTCTTCTAGTGAGCTGCAACAAACCCTTCTTTTCTCTCTAACAAGTCTGCTACTTGTTAGCCATACCAAGTCATCCTCTTGTTATCTTCTCTTCTCTAGGTTATTTGTAGTATGACATATTCTTGAGCATGATTTCTCCTCCACTTCAAAGCTATCGACTACCGCACCTTCAACCACTCACTCTTCTTAGTTTTATTATTGGGTTATGTCACCATTTATTCATCCAAGATATTTTACTACTTCTTCTCCTTTGACATAGATTAATTGCTATGATAACTGCTACCAATCCATCACTGCAAACACATTTTTTTTAATGACCAAAAAATCACATTCAATTTTATAAGATCTATAACAAGATCTCATCTTACCTCAAAATACATCAAAGTATCCTCCACTACGATATTTCAACATAAGGATATTTTTCCAGCTTTGATACCACTTGATGGGGCATGCCAGGTTGCCTCGACTGTCTCCCATAACCTAGGATACTCCAACCCACAAACACAATTCTATTTTCCTTGAATCTGGAAATTCAAATTTTTTTATTTAAAATGTGCAGTCAAAATCAGAATATGGAGACTTCCTTAACAAATTTCCATGAGATATTATTCTCTCCTCTTCTAATCCTTTTTATCACCTTAACTAAATCACATGGGCTTCAAATTATCAATGTCACAACCAAAATGCCAAAATAGGTTCTCAAAACCTCATACAAAACCCTAAAACCTCCTTGTTGTAGGTGCTGGAAAATATTTTCGTAGCACTTCCAGAAAAGTGTCTTTTTGACTTCCAGGAATCTGAAATGACTCATCCTTTCTCCTAATTGACTCTTAATGGCCTTGAGTTTCTCTTTAACACAAAACACACCTCATACACCCTTCTTCATGGGGATTTACCTCTAACTCACACTTACCAAATCTGCAGGGTTTTGGATAACATAGTAACAAAACAAGGTACTTTGGTTTTCTATGATAACGATCTATTCACTATGAGTTCTACACGGTCCCTAATCCAACACACATGGATAAATCCTCACAGGTTCAAAACAAATGGTCATTACCACCCACAACACAGTTGGGCCTCAATGGGAAAATTTCCATTGTAAATTGACTCACCAGTGTTAGTAGAACCTATAAGCCATAAGGTGGTTTTCTTAACGCGCACATCACACCACACATCATACATACACTCCAAAAACTAGCACACACACAAATTCACTGTCTCAACATGATTGACAACCTTCAACGCATTCAACACATACTTGACCAACTACAATGCATGGACTAATTTTGGACAGACATACAACATCTATGAATGCTCACAAGCTCTCATATGCACATGTAACTATATTCAGCCCCAAGTTACACTTAAACAATGAATCAATATTGTCCCTAAAGTACACAACTATCACATTTCACAACATACTCATATTCTTAATAAGTGGATACACACAACCTCATTAATAATAGACAGACAAAGGAAAATACAACCACAAAGGCACATAAACACATATGCTCATTAATCAAAATCAACATACATTTAACTGGCCATTTCTACTATGTGGGCATGTCCATCCCAAGCCTCTTAACCTTTGCCTCTTCTTCTAGCATTGGAGCTTCTCCTCTCTATCTCTGCTGCACTTCTACCTACTCTCTTCTCAAAAAATAATTTCTTTATAAAGAAAGCTAACATGAGTAACCAAGATTCACAAGTGATGGTTCGCTTACCCTTCTCACAAAATAGGGAAACTGAAATTACATTTACATTAGGAAATATTTCCTCCAACTTATTCTAAGAACGAGTTTGTATTTTAGTTAAGCTAATAATTTATTAGTGAATATTAATAATCTCAAAATTATTTAGACAAGTGTTACATGTATCTTAGTTCATGTCTTTTGTTCATAAATGTTTTTAATTAGCACTAGTGTAGTGGTTATATTGGCAATCAACAAGATTTGAACTTTGGCTTGGTGCATAGAATTTTGACGAGTTATAGATTCCTCTAGATATTTATAAAAACATAGTTATTGCTTTTATTCCTAAGATTAATATTATAAACCCGAGGATTAATATTAAATCATGCAATTTATATTATTAACCCTAGCATTAATATTATAAACATAAGGGATTATAAAACCTAGGATTAATATTAAACCCTAAAATTAATATTATAAACCTTAAGATTTGTTTTTTTAATGTGGTTCATAGAAACTCAATGACCTCTACATCCATGGGAAAATCCATGTAGATCGACCTAAAGAGATCTACCCGCTGGCCAAACTAGCAAGGACTAACCCTAAGGGTGTCAAGGAGATTTGACCCCATGACCTCCCTATAGGAGAGGTACTTAGCAACATGAACTAGAACAACTAAGCTATCCCTTGGGTCTTATTATAAACCCTAACATTAACATATCAATATTATAAAACCATAACATT
Organism: Pinus albicaulis; assembly: GCA_034641835.2. Taxonomy (NCBI): domain Eukaryota; kingdom Viridiplantae; phylum Streptophyta; class Pinopsida; order Pinales; family Pinaceae; genus Pinus; species Pinus albicaulis. The sequence goes on from CM076578.1 coordinate 1,422,581,667, forward strand.
ATAAAACCTAATATCATAAACCTTAATATTAATATTATAAACTCTAAGATTAATATTGATACCTAGGATTATAAACCTTGAGATTAATATCAAACCACAATAAAATTATGAAAAACCCTAAGAGTAATATTACAAAACCTAGAATTAATAATATAAATGATAATATTAATATTATAAACCTTAGCATTAATATTACAAACCTTAAGACTAATATTATAAACACTAAGATTAATACTAAAAACCCTATGATTATTATTATAAAGCCTAGGATTAATATTATAAACCCTAAGGTCCATGGGATGTTGGATAGAAGGTGATTAGGTGCTTTGTTAAGGAACTCCTTGATGTGAAGTCATTGGTTCAATTCCCCACCCTGATTGGGGTGATATATTGGACATGATGAAGATGTAGTCCCACCAACCTTACAAAAAAAATATATTATAAACCCTAAGATTATAAACCATAAGATTCATATTATAAAACTTAAGATTAATATTATAAACCCTAAAAAAGAGAACTTTGCAACTCACCGCCTCCAACTTTTCGACCCTTCTCCCACATATTATCAATGTCTTTAACATTGAATATCAATGGCTCTTGGCGCAATAGGGGCCCCTACCTAGAGAGACAAGGAGGTTTTATTTTGTCTCTGATATCGTTACTAAAAAATAACCCTAGACCGAAGGAATTGTTGAAGTTTACAACAAGAAACAGTGAAATTGGCATCTAGAAACAACATGACAACACACACACTAGTGTGGGAACACAAGTTATGTAGTGATGGTTCCTAGCAATACATTAGTGTGCAAGCCAATTTATTTAATAAATTGGAAACATGTCTAATTTAATTATCCCTTAATTAAATTGGACAATAAATTGTAATCTTATCTCATAAACGCTTGTAATAGTTAACTGAGTGTAATAGACTCAGTTAGCTCATGAATTTATATTTGAGGGTGGTTGGTGAGGCATGTAGAGTGATTCTATTTGTTTTAGAGTTCAAGTTGTAGTTAGTGCATTAGTTTAAATGCATGAGAAATTAGTTAACTCAGTTAAGTGAGTTAAAGTTAGTTTAACTAGTTGTAACTGATTGTTGCACTAGTGAGAGGTCAAGTGAATTAAATCATATTTAATTCACATGCATTTATCTGTCATGTAACTGATGATTTACTATTAATAGTTTCATGCATGTCAGTTCCAGTGGAGACCCAGTTGAGATAAAGGTTAAAGGGAAGTTGACTATAAATTGTATTATTAGAAAACTGTTTGAATGCAGTTAAAACACCACAAGATTGCCCATGATACTTGCACAATTGATAAAGGTATAAATTCCTAAGGAATAGGGATTACATTCCTCATGAATTGTGTGATCAAGGCAGGTTGAAGACAAACTGAGAATTGGCTAAGTGTTGGCTCTATTTTTTATGGATCAGTGTGAGACGATTGGCAGAGTGTAGGAGACTCTTGTAAGAAGAGTCCATTGTAATTGTTCCATAATTCCTTGGTTCATTATACAATAGAGATAGAGGGGTTTTGAGCAGCAAGCTTTCCTCGGGAAAATATCTGTGTTATGGTTTGATTTGCTTCTTTCTTTTACTTGGGGTGATTGTGTGATCTTGTTTAATTTTTGCAGAATTAATTGTAGAAGGATTCAATATTTTTCTTTGGTATATTGCATGATCAGATTGAATCCATTGGCATACATATTATTTGTATCAGAGCACAGGAAATCACTGTAGTGGAGAAGAAATTGAGTTTGTGATTGAAGAACATTCGAATTTGCAAAAGTATTCTTGGTACGACAAGCGTATCAAGATCAAGATGGCTTTCAATGGCTTGAGATTGGAGTATGCACTCGAGGGCATCTCTAATTATATTTCATGGAAATACAGAATGGAGGCAATGCTGGAAGAAAAAGGGTTGAAATAATTCATTGAGAATGATATTCCCAAGCCTGGAGCAGCAGATGTTGCTCTTCTCGATGCTTGGCAAAAGAAGGTAGCAAGGGTGAGGGGGATATTATTGGAGGGAGTACGAGACCACATTGTCTCAAGTATCCATCGAAAAGAAACTTTATATGCAATGTGGAAGGCTTTGACAAATTTGTTTCAGAGTAGCAGTGACCACAAAAAATTGGCACTGAAGGAAAAGCTCAGGAAAATCAAAATGGAGAAAGGCGACACTATTCTGAAATATTTAACAAAGTTTTTCCAATGTCGAGATGAGCTTGGAAGTGTCATAATTATTTTCGTGGATGATGAATTGGTGAGCCTAGCTCTTCTAGGCCTTCCCAAGAGTTGGAATTGTTATCAGGACTCTGTCAATGGGATGGAGAAGCTTCCAGATTGGGAACAGCTTTGGTCAGATTTGGTGCAAGAAGAATTTAGGTGGAACACCAGGGATGGATCTTCATCTAAGATAGCTAATGAAGAAAATTACGCCTTGGCTGGTAAGGCAAAGAAGGGAAAGGGAAATAAATCCTATTCCAAATATGATACCGGTGAATAAGGCAAGGGGTGTAACATGTCCAAAGTGAAATGTTTTCACTGTCACGATCATGGACATTATGCAACTAATTTTCCAAAAAAGAAAAAAACAAGAAGGCTTCAGGATCTGCAGCATGTGAGGCCCTAGCCTCAAAATTTGAGTTGGAATTCTCGCTCATTGCATGCATGGTGTCAAGTGCAATGGGATCAGTGTGGTACTTGGATAGTGGTGCATCTTTCCACATGACGGGAGATAAAGAAATTTTCAGTAGCTTGGAGGAGAAGGACCTTCAGATGCATATCGAAATTGGTGACGATGGAAGGTATAAAACTAATGGGATTAGTACAGTTACTTTCCAAAGATAGTCAAGTAAACCATTCTTATTAAAAGATGCAGTGCATGTACCACGCTTGAAAAATAATTTAGTTTCAGCTACAATGATGGAGGATAGAGGTTATGATGTGGTTTTCTGTGAAGGGAAAGATTCCCTTCGACACAAAGCCATAGGACAAGCCAAGAATATTGGGATTCGTGTGAAGAATCTCTATAAACTTGATGTAGATGGATGCACAACATTGATGGGTAAAGCAGACAAAGTGGTGAGCTGGGATGAGGGTGAGTTATGGCACAAGAGATTGGGCCATCTACACCAAAGAGCTTTGAAGGTCATGCAACAGATTTCTACGGGGCTTCCAAAGGGTACTCTTACGTAGATAGACACATGCAAGGGATGTACCATGGGGAAGTGTGAGAAATCCATGCAATTGTCCCTTGAGAGGGAGTTTGATTTGCATGCAGATGAGGAACTCTTGGTTCCAAAGGATGAACCTCAATATGTGGAGCAACCAAAGGATGAGGATCATGGTGTGGCAGAAACCACTCAAGTAAAGACCTCCAGGAGGGGGAAATTTCGAGCCAGAAGGGTAGAGGGAGTACATGCAACTATACGTGGAGGTGTGAAGTGGGGTGATGTGCAGAATTAATCCCAAGAGGAAATTTGGAAGGGTTCATTGAGATGGTGTGTCTCATGGATCGAAACTAGCTACGAGGAGCCCACAGTACAACAATAACATGAAGGATCGATTAGATTGATGCAGTCAGATGTCAGGAAGACATAAATCAGAGTGACAGGTGTCAGATATTAGAGCACAGATCAGATTTGGCAGCAGTGCAGAGTGCATGGATGCAAATGTCAACAAGGCAGTGAGTCTAGTGGAAATGTGCAGTAGCTAGCAATAGTCATAAGAATCCGATGATATATGCATTATACTGATTCAGTTGTTTGGAGGCTACTCAGTTTCATAAGTGTTGCATGTGCGAAAAACACTAGAGAAGTGTTGCATGTCACATGCAAGAGGTGCATGTGCGCATGCAAGGACATTCCAAGGTACCAGATCGGGACAAATTGATTCCTTTCTTGTTGAGAGGGAGTGTTGAAATTTGCAACAAGAAACAATGACATTGGCATCCCGAAAAAACATCACAGCACACACACTAGTGTGGGACCATAGGTCATGTAGTGATGGGTCCTAGCGATACATTAGTGTGCAAGCCAATTTATTTAATAAATTGGAAATGTGTCTAATTTAATTATCCCTTAATTAAATTGGACAATAAATTGTAATCTTATCTCATAAACACTTGTAATAGTTAACTGAGTGTGATAGACTCAGTTAGCTCATGAATTTCGAGTTGAGGGTGGTTGGTGAGGCATACAGAGTGATTCTATTTTTTTTAGAGTTCAATTTGAAATTAGTGCATTAGTTTAAATGCATGAGAAATCAGTTAACTCAGTTAAGTGAGTTAAAGTCAGTTTAACTAGTTGTAACTAATTGTTGCACTAGTGAGAGGTCAAGTGAATTAAATCAAATTTAATTCACATGCAATGCTCTATCATGTAACTGATGATTTACTATTAATAGCTACATGCATGTCAGTTCCAGTGGAGACCCATTTGAGACAAAGGTTAAAGAGAAGTTTACTATCAATTGTATTATTAGTAAGCTTCCCGAATGCAGTTAAAACACCATAGGATTGCCCATGATACTTGCACAGTTGAGAAAGGATTAAATTCCTAAGGCATAGGGATTTCATTATTCATGAATTGCGTGAGCAAGGCTGGCTGATGACAAGCTGAGAATTGGCTAAGTGTTGGCTCGATTTTGTCTAGATCAGTGTGAGATGATTAGTAGAGTGCAGGAGAATCTTGTGAGAAGAGTGCATTGTAATTGTTTCATGATGCTTTGGTTCATTATACAATATAAATAGAGGGGTTTTGAGCAGCAAGCTTTCCCTGGGAAAATATCTGTGTTGTGGTTTGATTTGCTTCTTTCTTTACTTGTTTTCATTGGCGACTGTGTTTATTTTATGAAATTGATTTGTAGAAGAATTCAATATCTTTTTTTAGTACATTGCTTGATCGGATTGAATCTATTGATATACATATGTTTGTATAATTTCTACAGGAACACAAGTCAAAATTTGTAAAAATTGCTGCAAATATTCGATCAGTCACTCTTCCTTTAGGTTTTTGCAAGAATTCTCTAACATTTACGACATATCCCGGGTTTGGAAATTCATGGGCATGTGGCATTCACCCAAGTTCATTGAAAAATGCTTTAAAAAAGCCTAGACATCCATGATGAAAGGGAAATTAGGTGTCTTTGCAGTTGGAAATGATTTCTTTGGGATCCTTTTCAAATGTAAGGAGGAAAAATATATGATATTGCATTCCATAACAAGCCATTTTTTTGGCTCCATGGGAATGTATCTTAATACTTGGTCCTTGGATTTCAATTCAAACAAGGATATCGCCATTTTCCTTCATGCCTGGGTCAAGCTTGCCCACTACCCCTCTCCTGTTGGAGCGAGAAGTGTTTGAAAGCCATTGGAAATGGTGTTGGAAGGTTCTTGGATTGTGCTAAGCCAAAAGGCGAAAACATTGCATGTGCCGAAACATGTATAGAAGTGGACCTTGAGAAAGGCCTCTCTTCTGAGATTACTCTGACCCAAGGAGAATGGAAACATATCGAACCTCTTGACTATGAAAAAATCTCATTCAAGTACAAGAGTTGTTATGAATATGGACACTTGGCACGGGATTGTAAGAAACCTTAGGTTGGAAATGGAGACAAAACGACCCCTTCTTAATAAAATCAATGGAATACACAAAAAAAGAGGAAAAATTGAGGAAATTATGGAGTTAATAATACTAAAAATGTAGCTTAGAATGGTCCTCTTAATCAGCCAACCCATATGAAATCTAGGTGCAGGAAGAGAATGACCAGGAGGAGCTAAATGTAGATATAGAAGAACTAGGTCATGAAGAAAATTTGGTCGAAGGTGAAGAGAGAGAGACTCATGAAGGAGTCCCATTCAAAGACTAGACCACTCCAGAGAATATTTTTCAACCTCAGATTAACCAAATAACAACATCCTTGTCAATTATTGATATGCGGGTTAAGGGACATGACAATGTGATTCTTGAACCTGAAGAATCAGTAGATGGAGTAGGTAAAGTCCTAACAAAAAGTGCCATTAAGATAATAAATTGTGGAATTGACTCCATCAGCCAAGAGTTGGAGAATCAAGAAAAGTGGAAGACCTTCTTAAAAATATACAAGGGAAGCATGGCCGAGCAGAATATCAAGTTAGTAAACTGGTCTCAAATCACTTAAATCCTAAAAGACGCGAGTAACAAAGAATACAAGAGTTCAAAGTATGGAGGAGATAAGTCTATCACCTCTAAATTCAAATGATAGTTGTATCATGGAATATACAGGGAATGAGAAACCCCATTAAATCCCGTGCTGTAAAATATCTAGTAAGAAGAGAAAAACCTCGAGTCTTTTTTTTGCAAGAAACCAAAATCGGAGAAGAAGAGATTCTAGTTATGTAATTTTTTTTGAGAGACAACTCTGGTGTTGCGTAGATTTATTGTGGAGCTTTCGAAGGCCTATGCACTCTTTGGATAAACTCTTGTTTCTCATTAAAATCTAGTTCTAAAACAAGATTCTAGGTGGTTATTCGATTAAAATACAAGAAGAAAAATATTTTTTTTCTTTGGTAAATGTATATGATCCAGTTGTATATAGTGGGAAGGGAGAATTTTGGTATTCCATAATTAGACTAAAGGAAGAGAAATTGCACATTGGCAACATTATTGGTGGAGATTTAAACATTGTTCTAAGCTCTTCAGAGAAATGCGGGGGTAGTGTTGTTAGGGACCCCTTTCGGGAAATTTTGGAAGACCTTCTTCATGAGTGGGACCTTTTGGATATAGTTCCAAAAAAAGGAAAACATACTTGGTCGAATCGAAGAAGTGGTTCTGAGCACATAATAGTGTGGTTGTACTGCTTCCTCATTCACAATAATTGGTTAGTCAAATGAATTGAATGTATTTCTAATATCATGGCTCAGGGGGACTCAAATAATTAATCTATGTTCTTATCTATCGACCCTCCTAAATATCTTGGCTCGATCCCTTTTTGCTTCAATCCAGAGAGGCTTTAGAATGAAGGGGTCTCAAAATTAATACACAAATCATGGGAAACCCTAGTATTTGGATCCCCACATTTTGTTTGGGAATCCAAACTAAAAATGGTGAATCACTCTCTAAAAAATGGGCAAAAGATAATTTCAAGCCCCCATGACACATAAAACTTGAAATTATCAGGCATCTTGAGTCTCATAAATCTCAAATTGAAAATGACCAAATAAAAAAATGACACATTGAAAACTAAAAGAAATTAAGTAATCGAATCCAACACCTCAGCAAGAAATAATAGGAGTACTAGTGATTAAAATCGAGAATCCTTCAACTTATATCCAGAAATACGAATTTCTATTTTTTCCACAAAAAATATCAAGCTTGGGAAATTACTAATCATGTCATATAAATCACTGCTGAGGGCCTCCCAAAAATTTCCTCCTTCCCTAAGATCAAACAAGAAGCATATCGTTTCTTCAGGGAATTATATTTTGAGGAGAAGGAAAACCAAAGACAGGTGCAATCTTTCATCTCTTGTCTTCCTCCGACTATCTTAAATTCAAACAATTTCCATTTGATAAAACCAATTGAGAAATCCGAGGTGATTGAATCCATTTGGTCCCTAGGTCTTGAAAAATCCCCTAGTTCGAATGACTTTACAATTACCTTCTTCAAATATTTTTAGGGCCTAATCAGAAGGGACCATTTGATAATGTTGAACTCGTCCAGATTGAAAAGGAAGTTGGTATTATCCTCTCTCCTCCTCTACCTTTGTTCTAGCCTTTTGGCTCCAAAATTTATGCTTAATAAAATGAGCATCCTTATTTACACATTCGTTTGGAAAGGAGGGAATAATAGTGAAAATAAATTCATCTAGTGTACTGTGTTATCTCTTATAGAAAACCTTGGTTGCGGGAAAAACTCTAATCTAACCTCAAACCTATTTGAGGTTGAAAGCTGGCCCTTTAACCTAGAGAGGGATCTCTACAGACTTAAGGGTAAACTTTCAACTTCAAAGAGGTTTGAGGTTACCTTAGATAACATTTTGATGCCACTCCCGGGGAACGAAAGGGATATTTTTTTCCCCAAACCACTTTATTGCTCAAGATCATATCTCTGAAGGAAAACCGAGATTTGGGTATCAGTTTGGTTATAAGGTATTTTCTCTGGCGACTCCAATCTACATTCTGAAGTTTTCTTTGTGACAAATTCCTGGCTCATATAGGCATTTATACCCGGAGGAACCCTGATCAAAATCCACCACAGATTTTGTCAAGCCTGGAAAGGTTGTTCAGGAAGAAAACTTCAAAGAGATCAGGTACAATTTATTTAGAAAGGTCTTGTTCATTACCCTCAAAGGTTGAAGCTCTTGAGGATTTACAGTTTGATATAAAATTTGAGAATACTTTATTTAGATCTATGTCCGAAATTCATCTTTCATACCCTGTCATTGACTCAACAATTTTAAAGCCCTTTTCTTTTGGTTCTGCCATCCTAGAAATAGATCTATTGCCACAAGACCAAGATATTTGGTCTCACTTTCAGAACATAGAACAAAAATTCCATGAAATCCAAGTAACCGTAGCTAAATCTGCAACTTTTCCTTTCTTAATTCCATCCTTTTTAGCTTCAACCACTTCTTCGTCTTCTGTGGGATCTCACAGTCCTAGTCTATCAAATTCTGCTACAACAATTTTATTTCCCTTGACATCTACAGTCAAAACTCCTACTGTTAGTGTAACTACATCTCCCATCTCCCAACATTATGGCTGCTAGGTATGCACCTTTAAACCTTCAAGGCCCATTACATGACCTCCCTTGCGAATTATGGACAATGCTTGATCTAATTTGATGGCACTGGTTTTTTCGTAACTCAACAACATGTGGACAAGCTTAATGATTTCATTGATTTAGAGGAGGTTGACCATGAGGACGTCAAAATGATACTTTTTGCACAAATTCTATCAGGAGAGGTAAAGAGATGGTTCAGATATTTACCAACAACAAGTATAAATTATTTCCAGGAGTTCAACAGTTTATTTCCAGGTGGGAGGTGAAGAAAAATCCCCTACAAATTTTGTGGAGTATGAAGGTTTAAAAAGGAACCCATGGAGTCAGTTTAGGAATTCACAACTAGATATAACAAAATTTACAATTCAATTCTAGCCAAGATAAAACCTCCCCTCAGATTGGCCTTGTTGCATTATCCTGATGGCTTTGATGTCGAATTGGCTTATCAGATCCGCGAGAGAAATCCTGCTACTTTAGAACTAATGCAAAGTAATTAAATTAGAGTAGAGGCAAATTTGTTGGCTAAAAAAGTGAAAACCGAGAGGAGAGTGGGTTTCAAAGAAGAATCATCTTTGTCACCCAATGTGAAGTTTTATGTGATGTTGAAAACAATGGAGAAATTGGTGGATAAGCTAACTCCTTCCAGGGATGAAAATAAACCTCGGGCGAGGAATCTAAATTTTAGGAGACCTCAAGGTGCTCAGAATCGTCCAAGAGAGAATAAAGGTACTGAAGATCAAAAATCTGTTGTTCGTACTCCTTTTCCAGAGGGTTTTCTTGATGAGGACACCATTGAGGAAGAATATCATCAGATTGGATGCTTTGATGATAAATAAACACAAGTATTTTCCACCAAATAGGAAAATGACATTTATGCTGTGTGCTCAAGAGAAAAATACAACATTTATCTTTGCGATTCAGTTGTTTATCAAGATGGTTATAACATTGCAGTAGCAGATTTTCAAAGTTAGTACAATCTCAGAAACTTGACATTTCCTATTAAGAATCCGACACAAAAGAGAATGCCTGAGAAACAAGCTGAATCTAGGAAGGAAATATTGAAGAAACCAGAGGAGCCAAAGAAATACAATCCAAGAAAAGCAGAAGAAACAAAAAAGGAGAGCAAGAAATGTAGAAGTAAGTGTTGGTGTTTATTAGAGACATAACATCCTTGTGTATTGATTGAGCATATCTTAATGAACACAATTTTCATGAGCACTTACATAAATTCTTGTGTCATAGTTCCCTGTCTGTTTTCTTTGTTTTAAATTTATTTATGTATGGAAAACTGATTATATGAGATTGGGATTCATATTTTATGCTCATGTTTCTTTATTTCTCAGGCATTAATAATCGTTGTTAATTTAACCCTTATGTTGATTTTCTTAATTTTCCTCTAAATTCCTTAAACTATCAAAGGAATTATTGCTACCCTAATTTTGTGTTTTTCTCATCAAATCTGTAAGTAAATATCACCTGATAGGGTATTCCCAATGGTGTGATTTCCACATATCCCAACCAAATTTCATCATTTCTCAGACAAGTTTGGCCATAGAATTGAATATGTAAACCTTCTACTATAGTGACCTTGAGTAGTTTATTGTAAGGAGAGATCCCTCTCCAGGTTGAAGGGAAAAATTTCAACCTCAAAGAGGGTTGAGGTTACCTTAGTGTTTTTCCCACAACTAGAGTTTTCTCTAAGAGATAACATACTAGAACATCACTCGTCTTCCAAAGGAAAATGGTGGTTTAGAAGTGAAATATCCTTTATAAATGAATATTTCCCTTGGAAAAAAAATATTTGAAGACTCATTTCATATTCAAAATAATGGTGGAAAATGGCTTTCATGAGAAAATATTTTAATAAATCTTGCTTGATCAGGGCCAAGTCAATCAATTGGTTTGGTCATGCATAAAAAATTTGGAAGCTATGCACAGAGGATACCCCCTATAATTGTTGACCTCTTCAGTTGGTGTTGTAGAAGTAGTGCTCACATCAATATTTGGAAATATATATTTTCTTCCAATGGCCATCTAGGAGGATGTGCGGGAACTAAAGAATTGGAAATTTGGATGCAACACAATGGTGATTCCAAACTGAGAGATATATAACTTTGGCCATTCAAGGTCATTGGAAAGGATGGTTAAGACAAGAGCTCCCGGTTCACCTTGGGCCTCAATGGGAGTGCTTGATCATCAATATAAAAGGTATGGAACCTATCTCCTTTCCCTTGTAGGATCTCCAAAATTGGAAACTAAGTCAACTATCTCTTTTCCCTTGAAGGATATTCGAACTTGGAAGCTAAGTACCCAACATAAATACACAAAAAAATTAGGATACTCGCATTTGGTTAAGTATCTTCCCCATTTTCAACCATTCAAATTGTGGTCAAGAATTTGGAGTAAGGATGGTGTAACAAACCCCGATTTCTTTTCCATGTAAATAAAATAAGACCAAGGTCATGGGACATGTATTCCAAGCTAAATGTTGGGAAAAAAATAGTGATGGGTATCACTTGTGATTAATTTATGGCCATGGAAATTGGAAAATTAATTGGCAAAGGAAAAGAGGCAATAATTGGAATTTTATTTATGAAATAAAGGAAAATAAGAGAGAAGGAAGGTGAAGAGACACATATTTGCATGAGAGGGAAATTGAAGGAAAAATCAAGGAAAATGAAGAAAGTAGAGGCCTCAATGATAAAAGGCTTATGAAGATCAGTTGCTAGGTTTTAGACAGTTTTGGGTTGAACTCTGTTTCATTCTCTAATTCTCTCACACTCTTGCACACTTATAGTATTCTTGGAGCACTTTAGAATTCACTAGATTTGGAGAAAGAAGGCAAAGGAAAGAAAGAAAGCGCAAGGGAATAGTTGGATCGACAACTACAATTGGATTTATTTGCAGGTAATAGGTTACATGTGTGATTTCCTTGCTAATTTTTGGATGCATAGTATATGCATGTGATTTGCTGGTTATGTGTTGTCATTGGCATGAATATTTTCCTAGGTTGACAGTGGTTTTAGCCTTTCCTTTCCATTTATTGGATAGCCATGGTGTTGTGGGTTTCTTCCACTGGATTTTTTTTTAAATTTCTACTCATGTTTCTTATGGCTCTGGGTTGGAATAAATGCTCTAGAAGCCCTAGAACAATTTGGGTTGAGTTTCTAGTCTTGGAGCCTAGGTTAGGAAAAATGCTCTGGAGCCCTTTGTGGGTTGATTTACTAGTCCCTAGAACCAGGTTGGAAAATTTCTTTGGAGCCCTGGAAGGTTTTCGGTTAAGTTACTAGTTCCTGGAGCCCTAGAAAACTTGGTTAGAGACCAATCTAGTTGGTGTTAGTGATGTTCGACCATAGAGGTGGAATCATTGTGGTTGAGGGTTGAGGCGGTTTTTCCTCTAGAAACTGTGGTAAGTTTTGTCTTGGTTTATTCCATGAGATCACACATTCATGCTTGGAATATGGTGTAGGGGTGATTGGATGAAAGAGAGATTTGGTTCAATCTAATCTATGGTCTGGTGGTACGTGGAAGTCCCTGACTTGGTTGGAATTTTCATATGTTAATATGAGACATTTTCCTATTATGATCTATGAGTTTTTGTAGTGATTATGTTGTTGATATTATGGCTGAGTTTCCATGGTTCGTATGTTGTTTATTTTCTGGTTATATGTTGGTTATATGATGTGTATTATCTATGGCTCTTGTCACGAATTGTTTAGTTATTGATTGGTTGATGAATTGATGGACTAATAATTGTTGTTGCAGTTACGTGGAGGGGGAATAGAGCCTTCTTCGTGATTCTCATATTAATCTTGGACTAATATGACGAGATATGAATTCTCTATCTTACATGTATTCCATGTATTTGACGAAATGTTTGTTATGGACTAGGCATGTCATAGGTAAGCTCTTGTTGAAGTTTTGTATGAAAATATTTGTCATTATGTCATTTATCATTATGAGAAGTTACAAGCAATTCTATGGAGGCTAGCCTGGAAATGTGGCTCAGATCTCGGGACCACACCCTTTGAAATGGATATTTTGGGCTATAACCGCATGGATGAAGTGTTGTGCATGTGGTTGGAGGCCTATAATGACACCTTGGCCTTGTCATGCATGTGGTTGTGGGCTTAGGGTAGTGAAAAAGAGCCCCAACTCAGGGTTTGGTCACCTGGGTGGTCCTTTGGCCCCTGAGTGTCTTGTAGCCTTGAGGGATGTTGTGAGTTGTCAACTTATCTACCCCACTTCCATAACTAGAGCTTGGAGGCTAGGTAATTTCATAGTAACTCTTTGTCTCATGTTTACCCTGACAAGCCGGTGAAATTAGGTGAATGTGGGAGGAGGTGTTACAGGGTGGTATCAGAGCGAGGTTGGCACTGGACCTTGAGGTAGGTGTGATTGTTATGCATGCATGTTAGTTTTTCAATGTGTTTTCTATGGATGCATTGTGATGGTCATTTTTATGGTCTTCTGTCGTCATGATGTTGATGTTCATATGATTGATATGTTGATTTCATTAAATATTCATATGTTGTGGTAATCCAGATTGACTATGCAGACGAGATATCCTCCCTTGAACTTCACTGAGGTATGTTGATTATGTTTATATTTGGTTTATCTAACATGGTATGTTTGCAGGGAGAGTATAAAAAATGAAAAAAAAAATGGTGGACTACATTTCACGTGACTCTCTTTATATATCATATGAGCAACAAAGAGATCAATACTCTCCTAACATAGTAGATGCATTGAGAAGTTTAAGGGCAGAAATCAGAAGTTGCAAAGTAGATAATGACAAGAACATTCAGTCACAAGAAAGACTTTCCAAAGAACATGAAAAGAAATCAAAGGTTAATGCAGTTATCCTTTAGAGTTTATCATATTTGTAGAGACATGGGAAACCATATATCAATTATGGATATGAAAAAAGGACTAATGGGGAATATGGTAGTAGGGTTCATGGAGTATATACGCCAGACAAGGATGACATGGTTATAGGTGGTAGATTGATGGATACAACTGATAGGAGAGGTAGTGTTTATGGGTTCTGTTCTAGTTTCGGTTCAGATAGACATCATGGTTATCATCGCTATCATCCTTACAGGAGGAGTGAGAAGCAGTACTTTCCAGATGAATTCAAGAAAGCCGAACCTCCTACCTTCAATGGAGAGTTGAAGAAACTAGAAGATGCAGCAAAATGGCTACTTGGGATGAAGAAGTTCTTCAAATTGCATGATTATACAAAGAATATGAAAACCAAGATAACCATTTTCTATCTCAAAGGAAAAGCGAATATCTTGTGGGAAAACGTGAAGCGTGTCAAAGGCATTAGGATAAAGGAATTGAGTTGGCATGAGTTTAAGAGACATTTAAGAAAATAGTATATGTCAGAGAGATACTATGACGGTAAGGCTAAGGAGTTATAAGAATTGAAGATGGGGTCTACGCTAGATGATGTAGAAATTATATAACTAATGCATTATACATCCAAGATTCTCCTGATCACACACTATTTCAACTTCATGCACAATACATAATCTCTTATACTATTGATCATCATATGCAGAAATTAAATCAATTGCATGCACACATTGAAACCATAAAAATTCACACATATGAACACAATATTTATATAATATATATCATAGAGATCATGTAACAATCCTAATGAAAAGCTGATCATATCAAGCTCTCAGTACAATACAATCGCTACACACTAATCAGGCCCGATCTTGCAAATCCATGCACCGATCTTTGCCACCTGCTAGCCTGCCTCTACTGCGCAATACCTGCTGAAGAATGACTTTGAATGAAATCGAATTGGTCCAGCTTTTCTCACGCAATCCTCATTGGCATCTCTACTTTGTGTTGGATGCAATAAATGCATCACTATAGTCACAACTGATAGTCAACTTTCCCTTTCACCTATCTCTCCACTAGTCTCCACTGAAACTGTCCATGCACTATAGTTAACTGATGTATTCTTCAGTTGATTAATGAGTTAATATTTAGTGAATTAATTATTAATTAATTCACACCACTCACTAGTGTATCAATCAGTTAGACTAGATACAACTAGCTCAACTATGTTTAACTCAGTTAAACTGAACACAACTCCACCAACTACCTCAATAACTCCACCAAAATCTGTCACATGAGTTCTAACTGAAGTATCCATGCAATAGCTCCACTTAACCCTTAGGAATAGCGTAATTCCTTCTGTCAGCTCCTGTGCCACATCTATGCACTTAACTAAAGTGCTCCAAGAGAATAAGATAATGTTTATAGTCCAAATATTATTAAGAGCTAATAATATTCGACATATCTATTTTTAGACTTGCAATCTAAAAATAGATTCCGCCCAGTATGTCTAAAAATAGAAGTCCATCTATTTTTCCAACTTGACCAACCATCCACAAATAGCATCCTACAACTCATATAATATGATCGACATGTCTAAAAATAGACATAGTCTAAAAATAGACTTGCACCAAAAATAGCCTACAGGCCCACTTAGTGAAGGCGACTCTTTTCACTAAGCTCATCATCTTGTTGCAATCTCAACACTCCCTCTGAACAAGATAGGGATTATCTGCCACCCCGATCCTGCCTCTATGGTATTCAAATTTGCTCCTGGTAAGTGCCTTCTTCAAGATATCTGCATCCTGATCCTCCGTAGGAATGTAATAAAGTAACATGATCTTCCGCTGCACACAATCTCTGATACGATGATACCGGATGTCAATGTGTTTATATCTATCATGAAATACTGGATTAACTGAGATTTTGATGCAACTCTGATTATCACAATATATCACAGTACGATCTAAGTGTGAATTGAACAACCTGACTAGGATCTTCCTTATCCATATAGCCTCGCATGCAGCCAAACTTGCTGCCATGTACTCGGCCTCCGCTGAACTGAGTGCCACGGATCTCTGTTTCCTGCTCTACCAAGAAACTGCTATAGACCCGATACTGAAAATCGCTCCAGATGTGCTCTTTCTGTCCGTTGGGATCCCTGCCCAATTTGCATCCGTGAAGCCATGCAGCTTCACCTCATTCGACTGTCTGTACCAAAATCCATATCCCGATGTGCCTCTAAGATATCTAAATACATGCTTCCCCACCTTCCAAAAGATCTTGGTAGGCTTAACCATAGCTTGTGAAAGCTGGTTAACAACATAGCATATGTTCGGTCGTGTATTGACTAGATACATGAGCGAACCAACCAAATCCTGCCGATAAACAAGGCATCCATTACCGCCGATGTAGCATCCTCTTCCTCCAACCACCAAGAAGAGGAGGCTCTATAGGCTTGCAGCCTTGCATGTTGAACTTCTCTAAGATCTTTCTAGCATACTTGTTGGTGACACAACAAATTCATCACTCTGGCCTACAAATTTCCAATCCTAAGAAATAATGAAGGAGGCCCAAGTCCTTCATCTCAAACTCCTTTGCAAGATCAGCCTTGCATGAGTGTATCAACAGTTCATCACCCGTAAAAATCAAATCATCTACATAAAGTACAATGATCAGAAACTTACCCTCCACCACAATCTGGTATAGGTTCGGATCCGCCTCACTCTTGGTGAATCGAAGACCAGTGAAATAACTGTCTATCCATGTGTACCAAGCACGAGGTGCTTGTTTCAGCCCATATAACGCTCTTTTGAGCCTGCACACATGCGACTCACTCCTAAAGATTTTGAAACCTTCACGCTGCTCTATGTACACCTCCTCCTCAATGAATCTGTTGAGGAACGTAGTCTTCACATCCATCTGATGAATGTGCCAATCCATCTGCGTTGAGAGAGCTAGGATGCTCCGTATGGAAGAATACCTTGCCATAGGTGCAAAGGTTTCTTCATAGTCGATCCCCTTGATCTGTGAGAAGCCTTGGGCAACAAATCTTGCCTTGTACTTCTCGACGCTCCCATCAGCTGCTTGCTTCACTTTGTAGATCCATCTCGAACCTACCACTGATTTCCCTTCCGGCCTTGGGACAATCTCCCATGCACTGTTTCTGAAAATCGAATCATACTCTTCCACCATGGCATCTACCCATGCGGGGTCCTCCA
This sequence comes from Pinus albicaulis, assembly GCA_034641835.2. NCBI lineage: Eukaryota > Viridiplantae > Streptophyta > Pinopsida > Pinales > Pinaceae > Pinus > Pinus albicaulis. The sequence continues at coordinate 1,422,598,515 of CM076578.1, forward strand.
CAGCTTCCTCGAAAGAGGATGGCTCTGTCACGATACACTTGCTCATAAGAGCCATGTATCCAGTATACCGGTCAGGTGACTGTCTCTGTCTGCACTATGATGTAGGTGCTCCTACAATCTTCCGCATCAAGATTTGGCCTCCGTCTTCCGTAGTGTGCTTCCACCCTTCTGATGGTCGGCGCCGCATGAGTGGTCTCTTCCACTCCATGAACCTCCTCTTGTGGCCGATCCACATCCTCGAGGCTCATCCTTAGGAACTAATAGCTCCTCATTCGCATGCAAGTGCGTATCCTCTCAAGTGAACACTTCATGTGGCTCTCTCCTCCAGAAATTTGATATCATCCCGTCGCACAACAAACTCTTTGATTGTCCGGAAAATACACACGATAATTGTGGGGTGTTTCTGTGTACCCCACAAATATCCCAACCTCTGCGGTTGGCTCCAGCTTCTTCCTGGCATCCTTCGTCACATGAATGTAAACAGGTGAGCCAAAAATCTTCAAATGAGAAATATCAGGCTTCTTACCAGAAAACGCCTCTTCGGGTGTACTCATGCCAAGTACTTTATGAGGACAACGGTTTTGCACATAAACCACAGTGTTGCAAGCTTCGGCCCACAAGTGTATGGGAAGGCCCTGATCATGCAACATCGCCCGTGCAACACCCACGATCGTTTTGTTCTTTCGCTCTGTGAACCCATTCTGCTGTGGGTTATGAGGCACTATGAGCTCTCTTCGAATTCCTTCTGTGCTGCAAAAGTCTTTGAATTCGCCAGAGATGAATTCACCACCATTATTGCTCCTAAGAGCCTTCACCAGTTTCCCCGATTCTTCTCTTCTCCACCACCGCCTTGAACTCACGTAACTTTGAGAATGTCTCGGCTTTTGCATGAAGAAGATCCAAGACTTATGAGAAAATTCATCAACAAATATCACATACTTGTGCTTTGTTGCTGAAGCTACCGAGAAAGGTCCACATACCAGGTAGAATTCTCAAGGATCGTCATGGCATGACTATCCTTCTCATGAAAGGTGGCTTTCACAAATTTTCCAAAAGTACATCGCTTGCACTGATCTGACTGTGCAAGTGTACCTTTGGGAAGCCCGGTAGAAATCTGTTGCAAAATTTTCAAAGTGCCATGGTGAAGATGGCCCAATCTCCTGTGCCATAGTTCGCCCTCATCTCGGCTCACCATTTCTCCTGCTTTTCCTACCATTCCTGCATAGCCATCTACCTGCAATTGATAAAGGTTCTTAACTCGAACACCTATCCTCCAGGTTTCACCAGTTGCCTTACTGCGCAGGAAATCCTTTCCCTCGCTAAAGACAACATCATATCCCTTGTCTTCCAACATCGCCACAGAGATAAGATTATTCTTCAATCCTGGAACATGCATGACATCCTTCAAGATGAAAGGTTTTCCAGACTCCCTCTCAAAGGAAATGGTCCCGATACCATTCGCACTGTATCTACCATCATCGCCCATCTCGATGTGCACTCCAAGATCCTTCTCATCCAGATTAGTAAACAAATATTTGTCTCCGGTCATATGGAAAGACGCAACACTATCAAGAAACCACACTGATCCCATCACACTTGAGACCAAACTGTGAGGCTAAGGCCTCTCCAGCTGCAGATCCAACAGCTTGCTTATTTTTCTTCTTCTATGGACAATTAGTGGTGTAATGTCTGTGTTGGTGACAGTGAAAGCACTTCACCTTGGACATGTCTTGCTTCTTGCCTTTTGCACCAGATTGAGAAGGATTTTTCTTTCCCTTCCCCTTCCTTGCTTTGGCAGCCAAAGAAAAATTTTCTTCATCTTCATTCTTCGATGAAGATCCATCCCTGGTACTCCGCCTTATCTCCCCTTGCACAAGATCCAACCAAAGTCGCTCCCATCCCAACAATTTCTCCCGACCATTGACAGAGTCCTCATAGGAATGCCAACTCTTCGGAAGCCCAAGGAGAGCCAAGCTCACCAAGTCCTCTTCATCTACAGTAACCCCCACACTTTCCAGCTCATCCCTGCATTGGAAAAACTTCGTGAGGTACTTGGGTATACGTTCACCCTTCTCCATTTTTATTTTCCTGAGTTTGTCTTTGAGCGCCAACTTCCTCTGGTCGCTCTTGCTCTGGAACAAGTCTGTCAAAGATTTCCACATCAAGAATGGAGAAGCTTTACCATGAAGGCTGGACACTATGTGATCCTTCACTCCTTCCAACATAATCCTTCGACATTTTGCTGTCTTCTTTTGCCATGCGTCAAGTGCGGCAGCAGTGCTAGAAGCAGGTTTTGGAATTTCTGCATCTATGAACTCCTTCAACCCATTATTCTCCAAAACCGCCTCCATCCTGTCCTTCCATGCAATATAATTCGAGCTGCCCTCAAGGGCATACTCCAATCGCAATCCGTTGAAAGACATCTCAACTTCGACACCAAGAAAACACTGCTGTAAATTCAAATTCCACCAACACAAAACTCAATCGCTTTAATGATTTGCAATTGCTCCAATGATCAATATAGCTCTGATACCATGTAGAAATTATATAACTAATGCGTTATACATCCAAGATTCTCCTGATCACACACTATTTCAACTTCATGCACAATACATAATCTCTTCTACTATTGATCATCATATGCATAAATTAAATCAATTGCATGCACATATTGAAACCATAAAAATTCATACATATGAACACAGTGTTTTAACGGGAAAGCCTGAAGCTAAAAAAACCAACTAACACAATCACTACACACTAATCAGGCCCGATCTTGCAAATCCATGCACCAATATTTTCCACCTGCTAGCCTGCCTCTGCGCAATCCCTGCTAAAGAATGGCTCTGAATGAACTTGAATTGGTCCAGCCTTTCTCACGCAATACTCCTTGGCATCTCTACTCTGTGTTGGATGCAATCAATGCATCACTATAGTCACAACTGATAGTAAACTTGCCCTTTCACCTATCTTTCCACTGGTCTCCACTGAAACTATCCATGCATTGTAGTTAATTGATGTATTCTTCAGTTGATTAATGAGTTAATATTTAGTGAATTAATTATTAATTAATTCACACCACTCTCACTAGTGTATCAATCAGTTAGACTAGATACAACTAGCTCCACTGTGTCTAACTGACTTAAACTAAACACAACTCCACTAACTACTTCTACAGCTCCACAAAACTCTGTCACATGAGTTATAACTAAAGTCTCCATGAAATAGCTCCACTTAACCCTCAGGAATAGCATAATTCCTTCTGTCAGCTCCTGTGCCACATCTGTGCACTTAACTGAAGTGCTCCAAGAGAATAAGTTAATGTTTAGAGTCCAAATATTACTAAGAGCTAATAATATTCGACATATCTATTTTTAGACTGACAATCTAAAAATAGATTCCGCCCAGTATGTCTAAAAATAGAAGTCCATCTATTTTTCCAACTTGACCAACCATCCACAAATAGCATCCTGCAACTCATAGAATATGATCGACATGTCTAAAAATAGACATAGTATGAAAATAGACTTGCGCCAAAAAAAGCGTACGGGCCCACTTAGTGAAGGCGACTCTTTTCACTAAGCTCATAATCTTGTTGCAATCTCAATAGATGAAGAGTATACGACTAAGTTCTAGAAGTTGTTGAGGTATGTTCCATATATTAAGGATGAGAAGAAAAAGGTTCAAAGATTCGCTAGTGGATTTCCATTAGCATTTAAGGATCATATTGAGTATTACAAGTCTTGGAAATTGGAGGAAGTAATTGGGAAGCTGAAGCATTTTTATAAGCAGTACAAGCGTAAGTCAGAGCCTAAGTAGGGTTGCAAAGGTAATGATAAGACAAAATGAAAGTGGAATAAGAAGCGAGGAAGAACTTAGGATGCATGTAACAAGGAGAATGTAGCATCATACAAGAAATTCAATTCAGTTGAAAAATGATAGGGATTTCAACCTGAGGAGTAGAACAAGGGTGATCAAAGGAAGCCCTTGCAGTGTTGGACCTGTGGAAAGGATCATCACAGGAGAGATTATCCACAACATTAGGTTGGCAGACCTTAGACATTAGAGGAAATTTCAGCCTAAAAGTGGTCTCCTAAGGAAAAATCATAAAATAATAGTAAATAATAAAATAAGAGTTATGATTTTTGGAGGGAAAAGAATAGAACTACTTTTTAATTGTATTTTTGGCTTATATCCTTATATTTTTACTCAAATTTCAAGTGTAGAAACTCATTGGATGCATAATTAAATTTCGCATCCAATGAGTACCCATTATGCATACTTTTCAGAAGCCCCACATTGATAAAAATTGCAAATACATTAAAAAAGTGTGTTGAACACACTTTTTTAATGTATCTGCCATTTTTATCAATGTGGGGCTTCTCAAAAGGTGGTATGCTATGAGTAAAGGAAGTTGAATGAGCATGACAAGAAATATGTGACTCACGATATTGAGTTGGCAGCTATCATTCATGCCTTGAAGATGTGGAGACATTATCTTCCTGGAAGGAGGTTCATCTTTATGAGTGATCACAGTGGGCTAAGGTACTTATTTGATAAACCCAATCTGAATTACAGGTAAGCTATGTTGTTGGCTACTCTTAGTGAGTTAGACCTTGAGATTATGGACATCAAAGGAAAGAAGAACAAAGTTGTAGGTTCTCTTAGTAGAAGAGTGCAGGTGAATTGCATTGTAGCCGTGAGTTCTTATGGGACAAAATTGAAGGATGAAATCTTGTAGGAAGAACAACCTGATGAAAGGTATCGACATTCGAGGCACATGTTATAACAACATGGTGAAGGTGATAGGTATGAGGAGTATCATCTCACAACATATGGCTTGGTCATATTTAGGAACAAGATTTATGTACCAGAGGATAGTGAGCTCGAGAATATTATCTTGAGGGAGTTGCATGTCAAGCTGTATTCAGGTCACTCGAGATATCATAAGACATTGAAAATAGTTAAAAAGTTATATCATTAGCAAAACTTGAAGAAAGAGGTGGCTGAGTTTGTTGTGAGATGTTTGGAGTGTCAACAGGTAAAAGCAAAGTGTAATCATGCAGGTGGTTTATTATAACCATTTTTTATTCCAGAGTGGAATTGGGAGGTCATATTCATGGAATTTATTAAAGGTTTTCCGAAGAAATTGAGACAACATGATTCCATCATGGTTGTGATTGATAGGTTAAGTATGGTAGCTCACAAATTCAGCTAGTGAGGTAGCTCAAATTTTCATCAGGTGGATAGAAAGATTGCATGGTGTTCCTAAGAATATTGCATCTGACAGATATGCCAAATTCACTTCCACGTTTTGGAAGGAGTTATTTGTAGGTTTGGGGACAAAGTTGGCCTTCAGTACAAGTTATAATTCATAGACAGATGGACAAATAGATAGGGTGAATAGGATTCTTGAGGACATGTTTAGGATGTATGAAATGCATCAACAACGAAGGTGGGATGAGTATATTCCACTGGTAGAGTTCGCTTATAATAATGGGTACCAAGATTCCTTGAAGATGAGTCCGTTTGAGGCACTTTATGGGAGAAGTTGTAATACTCCTATCAGTTGGAGTGATCCAGTTAACATGGTAATGATTAGACCAGATATGTTGGCAGAGATGGAACAAGAAATGTAGGTTATTAAGAGGAATTTGAAGGCAACACAGGACAGGTAGAAAAGTTATGCAGATCATCTCAGGGTATTTAAGGAGTTTCAGGTTGGGGAGCATGTGTACTTGAGAATCAGTCCTGAGAGGAGCTCCTTGAGGATTGGATCATGTGCCAAGTCGGAACCTCGATATTGTGGGCCTTTCGAGATCCTTGAGAGGATTGGACCAGTGGCTTACTGACTTGCACTTCCTTCTACAATGAAAGTCCATGATATTTTTCTTGTTTCGTTGGTTAAGAAGTATGCCCAGTATGATGATAATGTGATTGAATGGTCTGTATTGCAGGTGGAACAAGAGCGATAATTCCAGCCAGAACGACAATGCATATTGCAATAGAAATAGCTCATGCTTTGGAACAAAGTAATCGAGTAGGTTAAAGTGTAGTGGAAGTGCTTTGGGCCCGATGAAGAAACATGGGAGATGGATGATCAGATGCATGCTTTATATCCTTCCTTATTTGCTGGTTCGAGCTAATGAGTTTTTGGTATATGTATATGTGTGTTTGGATATTGTTGTAGATATCAAAATGGGTTGTGTTATAAAGCTCCAATAAGTGGTATGATTTTCATGTTTGTCATGCTAGTCATGGGTTACAACATATTGTTCATTATAAATACTGCATCGAGCTATGTTATAAAGCTCCATGGGTAGTATGTTTTGTTTTCAGTGCTTTTCTGGTCATAGGTGTCATAGAACACTGAGGATGGTGTTCTCCAAAGGGGGAGGGGCTTGTAACACCCCCTGGTTGATTTTCCATGTAAATAAAATAAGACCAAGGTCATGTGACACATATTCCAAGCTGAATGTTGGAAAAAACATAGTGATGGGTATCACTTGTGATTAATATATGGCTATGGAAATTGGCAAAGGCATTGGTAAAGGAAAATAGGAAATAATTGGCATTTTATTTATGAAATAAAGGAAAATAGGAGAAAATGGAGGTGAAGAGACACAAATTTGCATGAGAGGGAAATTGAAGGAAAAATGAAGGAAAGTGAATAAAATAAAAGCCTCAATGATAAAAGGATTTTGAGGATCAGTTGCTAGGTTTTAGACAATTTTGGGTTGAGATATCTTTCATTCTCTCATTCTCTCATACTCTTTCACACTTGGCGTATTCTTGGAGCACTTTAGCATTCACTAGATCTGGAGAAATAAGGAAAAGGAAAGAAGGAAAGCACAAGGGAATAATTGGATCAGTAGTTACAACCAGATTACTTTTCAGGTAATAAGTTTCATGTGTGATTTCCTTGTTGATTTCTGGATGCATGGTATATGCATGTGATTTGTTGGTTATGTGTTGTCATTAGCATGGAGATTTTCCTAGATTGACATTGGTTTTAGCCCTGCCTTGCTATTTCTTGGATAGCCTTGGTGTTGTAGTTTTTACCACTAGATTTTGTTTTTCTGATTGGTGCTCATGTTCCTTATGGATGTGGGTTATAAAAAATTCTCTAGAAGCCCAAAAATAACTTGGTTTGCGTTACTAGTCCTGGAGTCTAGGTTGGGACAACCGCTATGGAGCCCTTGGTGGGTTGAGTTACTAGTTCCTAGAGCCCTTGACAACTTGGGTAGAGATCGATCTGGTTGTTGTTTGCAATGTCCAACCATAGAGGTGGAATTACTGTGGTTGAGGGTTGAGGTGGTTTGGCCTTTGGAAGCCCTTGCTGGGTTTTCATTGGTTTATTCGATGATATTCCATATTCATGCATGGAATATGGCGTGGGGGTGATTGAATGAAAGAGAGATTTGGTTAGCCCAATCTATGGTCCGATGGTACGCGGAAGTCTCTGACTTGTTTGGAATTTTCATATGTTAATATGAGAAATTTTCCTATTATGATCTATGAGTATCTGTTGTGATTATGTTGGTGATATTATGGTTGATTTTCCATTGTTCCTATGCTATTTATTTTCTAGTTTTATGTTGGATATATGATATGCATTATATATGGATCTTGTCATGAATTATTTAGTTATTGATTGGTTGATTAATGTATGGACTAATAAGTGTTGTTGCAACTATGTGGGGAGGGAATAAAGCCTTCTTGGTGATTCTCAGATGAATCTTAGACTAATATGATTGAAGAGTGATGAGGTTTTTTAACACTCTTATTCTCAACCACGAATTTGAGAAAACCCTTCCTGGTAGCACATCTAACACAACAAATGGCCAATGTCCATAACTCTTATATTCTTTACGAGGCACTTATATTTATTTCATTTATGGATGGAGTTGGTGGGTTTTATTATGGGTATGCCATCTATTCTAAATAGAGGGTTGGAATTAAGGCCACTTTCTTGCATCTCCCATCATCAACCTTCCCAACATCCTCCATAGGATTTTGGTCTGGCTATGGATTTCATGTTTTAGTCTAGCTCATGGCCTAGAATTAGTGTGCCTTATTTAATGGCTCCTTTGGCTTCAATGGGAGTCCATGGTTTTATATTTGTTACCAGTTTTGGAGAACATGCTCAGTTATGTTGCCATGTCATCTACTTGCACTCAACAACTCCCTTTGGTCATTGTGGATCCCTTGTTTATTCCAGATCATGATAATGTTGTTTTTCTACTTGATAGGATTCTATAATTGACAAAATATCTATTGAAAGCTAGGCAGAGGTAGGATGACACGGTGGAATGACAACCACAGTCCTTTCAACTTCTCTTAGAAGCTAGATTTCTCCACCATTTAAGTAATATGGAAAATACCATAAATGACTTGCGTGAGGAGGTCTTCACTGTCAATGCTCGAGTTTCGACTCTGGAAATTATCATATTTGGAAACACTCAGTTTGGTTTGGGAGGCTTTGGATCTAATACAACTCCTGAGCAAAATAAACCACACCATTCGTGGGTAATTGACTCTCTTGGAAATAGTCTTAGCTGATGGATGGGATTAACGTCATTTTTGTTGGTCTCTCTTTTGTCTCAAGATATCTTGCAAATATTGCCTAATATTTTGGTCTTTTTTCCATGTCCTTAGTAGAAGTGTCTTTTGTATAAGTATGAACTACAACTCTAGAGCTGTCAATCTGTTGGCATGGATAAATTTATACATCTATGGTCAAATATCAGAATGTTATTGTAAGGGTTTTGACCCATCTTCCAGTCATTATTAATACAAAACACTTACTTGTTTCTTTAATTTTTTATTATTATAAACCATATTATTAATATTATAAACCCTACGGGTTATAGACTTTAAGATTAATATTATAGACCCTATGATTAATATTATTTAAACCCTAATATTAATATTAAACCTTAAGGTTAATATTATAAACCTTAGGATTAATGTTATAAACCATAAGATTAATATTATAAACTCTAAGATTTTAAACCCTAGGATTAGTATTATAAACCCTAGGATTAATATTAAATCCTAAGATTAATATTATAAACCCTAGGATTAATATTACAAACCCTAGAATTATAAATCATAAAATTAATATTATAAACTCTAAGATTATAAACACTAAGATTATAAACCCTATAATTACTATTATAAGTTTTATGATTAATATTATAAACCCTAATATTATAAATTATAAGCCCTAAAATTAATATTATAAACCTTAAAATTAATATATTAAACACTAAGTTTAATATATTAAACCCTAAATTTAAGATATAAATCCTAGAATTATAAGCTCAAGATTAATATATTGAATCATTATAAAGTGTATATATTATATATAATCCAAAGCACAATTTATAGTGAACCATTTCAAATAAATTCATTTTAATAATAAACTTTTACCATCCTAATTATAAAATATACATGTTTTTAAATTATTTCAATGCTCCTATTAACTCAATTAGAAAGTTGGATTATAAAACCATGTGTGGATAACGATTTATAAGATATAAAACGTTATTGTAATTTGTATGCACCAAGTGCGTAAAAAAATTTCAAAAAGCCAAATTTAACCACCATATCAATTTATGTATATAGCAAGGGCATGAAAAAAATTAAAAAAACCAAATTTAACCACCACATTAAATTAGATAAAAAAAAAAATTAAAAATATATATATATATATATATATATATATATATATATATATATATATATATATATATATATATTTTGAAATTATATCAATTTTATTATTTTCTCAATTATTTATATTTATATATTTATATTTTAAATTATATCAATTTTATTATTTTCTCAATTATTTATATATATATATATATATATATATATATATATATTATTTTTTACAAAATAAAACATCCTAAAAAATATTATCATGATCTAACATCAATCCATATACATAATATCTATCCTAACTATTTATTTATGTTAATAGTAAATCCATATCAATAAGATCCAGAGCGACTGTCATGTGAACGGTAATATAAATTTCAATAATCACCCCCGATGTATACTATTCTTTAATTCACAAGTATAATTTGATTTCAGTTTGCATCAATAATAACAATAAAATTAAAGATATTTAATTTTATTCAAATTAGTAAAACGAGGTAATATTTGTTTACTCATTCCAATAAAATCACAGGTTTAATCAAAATTTAGAAAGACAAGTGCATACTGTAACTCGGACAATAATTTAAGTTTAAATAAAACCATAATTCCTTAGAAGATAGAGGATTATATAAAATAATAGTGCTGGAATATTTGATTTCTTCAACAACCTATGTTTAAATAAAATCACTATCCCTTAGAATATAGATCGTAATGATAAACATTATCAAACATTAAGTATGAAGGGTTTTCGTAGTGCATTATATTAGATATCATTTTTGGGATTCAACTGCGTTAAGTAAGTTATTTATCTATGACCATTTTCATGAGAGGTAGTCCTAACTGACTAATTTCTCATGATTTTTGAATAATCCACTTAGCACTCATTGCATCGGGTGATGCTCAAACATTCTGAATAAAGAACTATAAACATCAATTTATTATGACAAAACATAAATATAGTAATGAATATTGAGTGACAAAATACAACCCCTAACAACAACCACTTATATGGTGCATAATCAATACCTACACGAGGTATATATGTTTAAGGGGCTGCATAAATGGCCTTCATTTATGTATTTCCACTTGGGATTTATAATTAGATTCACTTTTCCTATTTCTTTCTTTGTTAAAGTTGGAAGGATACAACCACATATGGGGTATCAAAATAAAACCTGTGAGAACAACCACATCTATGGTTCATAGTCGGTACTATTGATAATGGATTGGTTGCGCAACATACTCTTAGTGAGCCAAGTGATAGACAGTGATCTAACCAACCCAATAGAATTTGAGCAAACCAAGCAACAAATTTTTTTAGGGAAACAAGCAACAAATTTTTTTAGGGGTTAATATTTGCAGGTGGGTTAATTTTCTATGCTTTTTCTAAAAAAAATTCACCAATTTCAATTTTTTGAAAACTGAGTTGCCCAAATTTTATATTATAAAATTATTTTACCCTAAAAATCACCAAAACTTTACATTTACTAATATAAAATAATTAGACACTAAATATTTTTACAAATAAATAATAAAAAATTTTACAATTTATATATTGGGGACTTGTAAGATTCGTGAAGGTTTCTAAACTTTAAGATAAAAATTAATCCTTCAATTTTTCCCTGAATCTCATGTGATTCACTAGTTTCAATCCCACTTCTTCACTCTTGTGAGCATCACCCGATACAATGAGTGTTAAGTGGACTATTAAAAAATTATGAGAAATTAGTAAGTTACAATTAATTCTCTTGGAAATGGTTATAGATGAATGACTTACTTAACACAGTTGAATCCAAAAAATGATATCTAATTGTAACAAACCCAACAATGTAGACTGCCTCCAAAAAAATATTTTTAAAAATGACATGAGAATATTTTCAATGCAAAAATGCACCTAAAATGCCTTATACAAAACACTCTCAAAAGTAATGCTTTAAATCACTGAATTTTTTACAAAGAATAATCTAGAAAGTAATGCTTTAAATTTCCAATATATCTTATAGAGAACAATATCCAAAGCAATGCCTTAAATCCACAAGGCAGTAAAATTAAGTTCAACATCACATATCTATTACATCCCACTTCATTATTAACATTATTTTCTAAACATTATTTTCTAAACATAGACGATATTAAAAAAAACCTACATTTATTCAAGATACTTCACCATTAGACATTATTTTCTCAACATAATGGAGATTTAAAAGAACCATCAACATCATTTCTGGGAAATTTATTGTATCCTTGTGAATGGATAATTTTCTTACTGTTAAGAAAATGTGCCTTTCCACATCTTTGTGCTTATTATATTGATGCATGTTAATTTATATTGTTTATTCTTGTCCTTGTGAAAGGAAAAATTGTTCATTATTAAGAAAATGCCTCTTTCCACATCTAAATAGGAGCGAAGTTCATATGCTTAGAATCTATCCCAAGCTGTTTGTCTTCAAGATTGTATGTCATTTTTTCAATAACATGTTGTAACTAAGTCGCAAGCTCACCCAAAACCCCTCCTCCATTGCCCATAACTCTTCCTTCAACACTCTGAACTGCACTCACCACTGCAAGGTCTACCTACTTATTAGGGTTTTTCACTCCCACCACCACTAATGCTTATAATCACAGTCATAACAATCAGTTAGGCACTAATAATTTTTTTTTAGAAAAAAACACGTTAATAAAGAAAAAATAAATCTACCTCATTCGTAGAAGAAATAGAAATTGAAATAGGTAGCAAAAGATAAATGTTGGTGGATGGGAATGGAAGTGACCACCTAACAAGTGGAAAAATAAATGCTAATTAAATTTAATTTGATATTCTTGGGTTTGAAATTGAAAACCGATTCAAAAAATTTTCATCTCATCTGTGAGATTGTGTATATTCGACTAAGAATATTCCTTTAAGAGCAAATCTTATCCATTTATTCAATAAAAAATCAAAATTCTCCAACCACAATTCCAATATAGACCATGCCTATTGGGGTAATTAATGTTGGAGCATACTACAATCTGTCTTTAGTTAAGAGCAAGTGCATGGACATTAATTAAGAGGTCAATGTCATGGGTTATCACTTGAATTGATTTATGAATAGAGTATTATCAAAGGTGTGTGGAGATTGTTAGTTTTGTCAATAGATAATCATAGTTATAAATATATAAGTTAAAACACAAGAAATTATATTGTTAAATTCATTATTTTTTGTTACACATTACAAAGTAAAATACACAAAGTCATTGGTTGTTAAAAACATTTCTAAACATTATCACTCTTCCCAGTTTCATAAGCATTTACAGGAATGTCAATGAATTTTTCATTTTTCAACTTTAATCCATGTTAGTGAAATGGGTAGATTAAAAATAGATTATTTATAGATAATATTGGCATCAAAGATGTTTGAGTCTTGCAGCAAGAGGAAACATACAGTTTGAGGAAGTTGCTAGAAGGTGGAGCATTGATAGCCAATGACCATTATTTTGGTACAAGAAGAAGGGACCAATAGTGGCCAAACTAAACCATGGACTAGTTTCTAGAAAACCATAGTGTTCAGATATAGATGCTTCACTTGGAGAAACAAGTGGTAGAGATGACGAGCATTTTCATTTAATGGTTTCATGAGCCAAAGAAAAGGAAACAACGAGGAAAGAGAATTGATATTGATATTGCCACACCCACCCTCATTATAATGAGGGTGCGTAGGTGGTGATATTATGCAAAACATATTATAATGAGGGATGAGGGTGGTTTTTGGTATTATGCAAAACACAAAACTTAGGGTGGGGGTTGGGGATGAGGGTGAAGGGTGATATTATGCAAAACATTATTATGCTTTACACAATATCACCTATCTTCCACACCCACCCACCCACCCTCCCTCCCTCCCTCCCTCATTATAATGAGAGTGAAGGGTGATATTATACTAAAAAATATTAATGAGGGCGAGGATGTGGGTGATATTATGAAAAATATATATTTATTATAATGAGGGTGAAGGTGACAGTGATATTATCCAAAACATATTAACCCGGGTGGGCGGTGAGATTATGCAAGCTATATATTGTGTTTTTGCTTAATATCACCCTTTACCCCCACCCTTATGTCTATGCTTTTGCATAATAGGACCCCTTAGTACCCCCACCCTTCTGTATATGTTTGTATTATATAACCCTTCTCCCCCACCCTTATGTATGTTTTTCAAAATATCACTCCATTATAATGAGGGTGGGGATGGAAATGGGGGCTAACATTATGTAAAACATATTTATGAGGGTGGGGGTGTGTGGTGATATTATGTTTTGCATGATATGACCTCCACTTATTAGTTAGGGTGAGGTTTGGGGTGGGGGCGATATTTATATGTAAATCATATTATGAGGGAGACTGTGGGGGTTGGGGGTGATAGTAAGCAAAAAAATATTTGAGAGTGAGGGTGGAGGGCATGGGTGATATATGCAAATTATATTATGTTTTGCATAATATCACCTCCACCCCATTGTAATTATAATGAGGACATATTTATGAGGGTCAAAGTGAGAGTGGGCGTGATATTATGCATAACATAATAATGAGGGTGAGGGTGTGGGTGACGATATCATTTCCCACTCCCACCCTCGTTATAATGAGGATGGGTGGGTCGGTGAAGATATCATTTCCCACCCCAACCCTTATTATTATGAAGATGGGTGGAAAGGTGAGTAGGGGTAGGGGGTGATATTGTGCAAAACATGATAATGCAGGTGAGAGTGGATGGTTATAATATGTTATGCATAATTTCACTCATAACCTTGCTCTCACCCTTATTATAATGAAGACATTAATGAGAATAAACATGTCGGTGATATTTTACAAAACATAATATCATCACTCACTCACTCCTTCACTCTCACCCTCAAAATATCATCACATTTATCTACCATTTTCATTATGACAAAGGTGGAGATGGACAATGATATATTATAAAAGATAATAATAAATGTGAGAATATCATTCCCACCTAAAAAACTTCATTATGATAAAGATAAAGATAGTGACGAAAATAAAAGGTGATATTATAAAAAAATGCCATAAAGACATTTCGCTCTCTTTCCAAGATTGATTTAAAAGGAATAAGAATCTATCTCAACTTCCTACTCAATATGTTCTTTCTAATTTATTCATATCCAGTGGTGTAAAGGACATAAGAGATAACAATGTACCTTATTCTCTACTAAGTGATTTTGAATAGTTGTCAATACATCCAAATATAGTGCTTTCAACATGACCTTTACCTCGCTCCAAAGAAACAAAAATATAGTTGTGATGGTCAAATATGTAGTTATCCTCAACGGATGATGACTTGGATAAGGGAATACAATTCCATACAGAGTGAACTTATAAGTCAAGCAACACCACGAATGCATTCGTGATTTTGACTCCTCTTAAAAGAGAGGACCAACAAAATAGATACGAGAGACATTATCCAACTTATATGCCATTATGACATTTTTCATGGTGCTTTGTGGTGGCAAAATGGAAGCCACGAACTCATCAACCTTGCGTGTGCAATTTTATTATCAACTTTTATTATTAATGTTTGGTGGTTTGCTTATCGATTTTCCAAGTTAGTATGAATTTTAAGTATGCTAGTTGTTATATTATTGGTTGTTGTAACTTATTAAATACTCTGAACATTGTTCTTTGATTAAATATTGCGAACAATATTTTTTTGTTTTTTTTGTGGGGTTAAATTTTAAGTTAATGTTTTTCTCTATATTTGCAACATTTTATAGGTTATCTTAACCTCTTTCCTAACAATATAGCTGGTTTATTTTTACTGCCTAATGTGTGGTTTTATGGGATTTTTTTTGGCTGATTTTTATATAGTTGAGGGTTGAATCTTATATTTATTTGTTTGATTTTGTTTGATTTTTTTCTTCTTTCGTTTTGTTAATATTTTGTTTATTTTTTACTATGCATAACAATATTTATCTTTTCTAATTACTTCATCTAGATTTTTGGGCTCATTAAATTCCATTCTACTCTGGTAAGATTCATGCAACAGTGCTTTTCACATGCATTGAACTTTTACATTTTTCATCCATGATATACTTAAATATCTTAAGTATATCATACGCATCCATAGTCATTTAACGGAGCTTTAATTTATGAAATTCTTTGACTTTGTTATAATAAAATTTATTAGAATATATTTTTTCTAAATATATATTTTTAAACTACTTCCATGTAATTTTACTCTCATGGTTTCTCTTCACCTATTTAAGATCCTCCCACCAAGTAAATGCACTAATATTAAGATTAAATATAACCACACCAACCTTTATATTTCCGGAGTAATCATATACCCTCAAACTTCTCATAATCTCTAGAGGAATTTCAACATCACTTTCATTAGAATCAATCTCCATTTGATTCTTTGGACATGAGATTTGGTGGATATTTGTTGCAAATCCTTGAAGATTTTGCATATATTTCATAAAAACAATTATTCAATTTCACAAACTGATTTTTTTCAATTCTATTTGAATAGTAATATTGTGTAACAAGGGTAATTTTTTAGCTACTCATGGCATCAAAAACACTACTATCATGGCTTAATCATAGTTTGCATTGTTTATGTGGATAAAGTTCCATTCACATTGTTAATTTGAGATAGAGTGTTGAGTTTTTTCCATGCATGAAAGATGATTCAATCACTTCATTAAATTTGCCAATTTATTGAAGTTTGAATTTAATTAAGAGTACGGAATTGTGGGGAGTTATCCACAAAGATGACACATTTTTTTTAACAAAGTTTTACATATTTTGTAATATTTAGTTTTGAAAATTTGGTTTAAACTAAATATTTATTTTAATTTAAAAAAAAAAATCAAATTATTTATATAAAACAATATTATCGTTTATAATAAAATATAAGAATTTTTTTGTCTATAAAGTCTTGATAGACGGTGATTGGGTGCTCTATTAAAACATTCTTTGATGTGAAGTCTTAGTTCAATTCTCCGCTCCAATTAAAATTATATATTGAACATGATAACAATATAGTCCTGCATTGCTTACAAAAAAGAAATATTTTAAAATTATAAAAAAAATAATAATTTATAATAAAATACATAAAAAAAAATTAAAAATAATATATATATTTTTTCCATAATTTAAAAGAAAATATTAATCCAAAAATAAGTATACTAATAAAATTAAAACAAACTTTGTTTAATATTGAATTAAGGTGTGCATGTGGAAACCAAAAAAACACACATCCTTTTTTATGGCAACAAAATGCTGTAATATAGATACCTTTTTAAACTTTAAAATCCTCAAACCACACATCTATATATAAATTAAACTAAAAAGTTTGCAATATCAAATGATAAACTCCTAAAGGAATATGTTTATTTTTATACTCATTATATTGTATATTTCTTTTTATACTCGTTTTAATCTTTTTACTTATAAACATAAAGATTGAAATAGAAGATAAAAAAATAATATTTAATTTAAATTATATATATGTGGAAGAGATATTACATTGTTCATAAACATTGTAATTTTTGTAAAATGGAATATTAAATAAAAATAAAAATAATAAAGTATAATATTATTTAATTAAAAATAAATAATAAAAAGTAATAAAAATAATAAATTAATTAAATTTATAATTAATTATATTGTAATTTTGTTTTTATTAAAATAATTATGAACATTTTTTGGAAAAAAATATAATATATACATTACATTAAAACAAATTAAATAGTAATAATTAATATTGATAATCATAATATTTCATAATATATTATTAATAAACACATAAAAATTAATATTTATAATATTTTTTTTTCTATTTATATCTTTATAAAATCAAAATTATACATATCACATTAAAATTTTAAATTATGAAACATGCTAAAAAGATTATAGGTATGAATGAAGATTTTAATAAAATTACAAATCAAAATATTTTTATGTACATAGATGTTAAGCTTATATAAATATAAATAATATTATTCAGAACCTTTAACTCCGAAATCTCTAGAGTATAAATATTTTCTTAAGTTTAGCACTAAAAAACAAGTTCACATCTTGAGAAATTTAATCTCTTTTTATGTTTGGTAGATCTGAATTTAAAATGAATCTATGTGAGTTTGTAAAAAACACTATTTTATATAGACCATATGGCATATAATAGAAATTAACAGAGTGTTATGTTAAGGCACTCCATGGTGAAAATGTCACAAGTTTGAAATTCCATGGGAAAAAATCCAACCATGCTAAGCGCTGTTGTGGCTCAGGCCGAGTGCGATCCTCTGGTGATTTTGACCACTTAGATACCTCCGAGTCATGTCTACTCAAGCCATAGGTTAGGTGTGCTAGTAATCTCAGGACTAACATTAATTAACAAACAAAAAACAATACTATTTTTTATTTATAATGTAATGATTCTATTTATAATAAAAAAATAAATGAATAATAATATAATTAGATTTTCAAAATTTTAGATGGAAAAAAAAGGTTATAATTCCAAGTAATATTTGATATTTTTCAAAAAAAATAAGGCTAAATATTATTAAAAAGTATATCATCACTCTTAAATGACAATTATAAATATATATTTCGGTAATTCATTAATTCAAGGTTCTATTCATTATCCACGAAAAAAGAAGTACATCAAAAAAGAAGTACATCGATGACAAAATGCAGGTAGTTTCATCCCGATCTGATTTGTTGACTAGCGCTAGTAGCATATGACATAAAAGCAGAAGTACAACCAGAGACACAATCCATAACTTAGGAGACCAAAAGCACCAAAATACAAATAAGATAAAATAAAACATCTGTAACCATGCTTAGTCATTACATGTAATAGAAGCAGGATTATCCAGACCATTGCTTGGAGGGGGAGGAGGACAGTAAGAACATTGGACGTGCTGCTCGAAATGGGCCATCCATGACTCCAACTTATCCACCTTCTCAGATAGCATATTCTAACCACGCCATACCACCAAAATCACCACCTTCTCAGATAGCATATTCTAACCACGCCATACCACCAAAATCATCTCTTGAACATGAAATTGAAAATAATGCAGCTTGTTGAGTGTAGCGATGAGTGCTTCATGTTCTTCCTTCCTAGCCTTCTCAGAATTTTCCAAGCGGTTCAATACAGACTGGACCAGGTCTTGACAACTTTCAGAGCAACATTTTCTACCCGCGGTCGCCCCACACCCAAGCCATCACACCTTGCCCTAACCACTGCTACCACCCCTACGCATCACACTGCCCAACTTCAGAGTCCCCTTGTTCACCAACCTCGGCCTGCCTTCGAGCCACCCCGACCACCACAAGCCCTTGATACTACCCAAACCATGCTGTCGACAGTTCTACCTCCCCGCGTAGAGCATGCATGCCCCTTATCCACCACTTCACCTTCAGATTCGTATGACACCCCCCCTGGCTGGCCGAAATTTCTTTTTGATAGGGGTATAGAGCGATAATTGCATGGTATGGGGCACATTGTAACATAGCTAAGAGCACCAACAAACTGCGAAGCCACCCAACTCATCACAATGCATGACAAAACAACTATCAATCCCAAATTTACCAGAAGATTTAGATGGAAAGGTGCTACTTTCCCACTGTCTCGAGGAGTAGAAAATGAAACTGTGACAAAGAAACTCCACAATAAAACTAGAGGGTTACCAACTACCTTGACAAAAGGAGCTACAGGGAACAAAGACACATGCCAAGCAATGAGACATATAACCATCGAGTTAATAGTCCCGAACCCTCCCAGATAACCAGCTACCTTGAAATCCTTAAGGCAAGCAACCCCTTGCCACCCCAAATAACTGATTACCCAGCTATGGGTTGCGGGCGAACTCAAAAAACCTTAAAAAATACAAGACCCCAATAGAAAACTAGTTGATAGGATAAACAAACTCCCCCATAAACACAAAAGGAAACCAAGAGCATAATTGACTGACCACCCACGAGAAGGCTAGAGGACCAACCTGATAATCAAATACTGAGCACTGAGACTACTGAAAAAAACGGGAAACTACACACAAGAAAGGATACTTATCAATTCTATGACCCAGAGGCTGAGGAGGATGCATTGGCTATGGAAACACCACCATTCCCAGACAAGGCACTAACTAGTGAGACTGATAATACCACCAAAACTCAACCTACTCACAATAGACCACCAAAATGCTGCAACTTCATACCAAGCCTGGAGATCAACAAACTCCATAGACCAACGTCCCTCACCAGCTCCCACTCCCAACATAACTGATGGAAATTTTGCACACCACTTATTTACTCCCCTCATACAGCTAATGCGATGAGAGGATAAGAAGGCTGACCTCCACACCAATGCCCATGTGTTCATCATAATAAACCACATGTTCAAATTTCCTCAATGTTTGTCACCCCAATCAGCGAATATAGTATTTTTTTTTTAATATAGTTAATTTTTAATTTTTTTTTGGCAAAAATAAAATATAATCCAAAATAATATTTAGTTTTTTTTTTTAATAAATCAAATTAAGATTAAATATTATTAAAAATTATATGATTTTATAAGTAGTTTTAAATGATGATTAAAAGGAATATTAACTTTCTTGTGAATATTGTTTAGTTTGAAATTATTTTTTGGTTTTGGAATAAGATTTAAAACTTCTTCTAATTGGCTAAGAATTCATTTTCCTGAAACATAAAAGAACAAATTAACAACACAAAAACCAGAAACATATAATAAAAATGAAAGTTTACTTCTTTATAAACCACCAACAAATCATTTTATATAATACAATTTTATTTAAATAACAATAATAAATTAACCTACATTCTTAAATAATAAAAAATAATTATAATAATAATTATTAAATAATTCAACTATAATAAAATTCATCATCTATTTGTTTAAAAAAATCAATTAAACAATTTAAAAAAAACCCTTTCTACATTTCCAAAAGTTCATTGTAAAATAATAAGGATTTATCTTCCTAGCCAAGGCTGCCCTCACATAGTGGTCCTTTTAGTTTTTCCATTTATACTATAATGAAGTTTGTGTTTTGGTCTTTTTTAAGTTTTTTAGTTTTTCCATTTATACTATAATGAAGTTTGTGTTTTTTTGGTTTTTTCAGTTAAAAAAAAAACACCAATAAATTTTTATATTAAATTCATTTTAAAATAACAATTTATCTTTCTAGCCAAGGCTGACTCACATAATAGTCTTTTTATTTTTTCATGAATTTTGTTTTTGTTTTTTGTTTTTTAGTTTATATATATATATATATATATATTTTATATTAAATAATAAGATTATTTACATTAACAAAATATATCAACAAAAACATCATCATTCTATATAGTATTGACATTAAAACACTGAATTGTTTTCTTATCTTCCAATTTTGCATATGTTGCATAGACTTATCCAGTTAAACTTATATGTTCACACCAACCTATTGAAATTTTATCACTTTTATATATATATATAATCCAGCAAGATAACTTTTGAGAACGATGCAATATGTTACAATAACGAATTGTAGTCCACTACATAATAGATAGCGCGTACTTTGCATTGTCTCCTAGGAGATCCTAGGAATACATTGAAACGTAGTATTCACACAAAGGAGATGACAAATGTAATCCACTCAATAAGAGATCGTGACCTTTACCTCAAACGAACATACGTATGGTAATTGTCATGGTCAAATATCTAGTGGTTCCCAAGTGAATTTTAAGGCAAGCAACACCACTAATGCATTTGTGATTTTGACTTCTTTGAAAATAAAGGCCAACAAAGTAGATAAGGTGGATATTATCGATACAAGGCATCAACAAAGTAGCTGCTAGTTAATATTGACTTCTTTGAAAATAAAGGCCAACAAAGTAGATGAGGTAGATATTATCGATACAAGGCATCAACAAAGTAGCTGCTAGTTAATATTGACTTCTTTGAAAATAAAGGCCAACAAAGTAGATGAGGTAGATATTATCGATACAAGGCATCAACAAAGTAGCTGCTAGATATTGTTATTAATATTTTGTGTTTTGGAAGAATCTAATAGCTTGTTTGACACGTAAATATTTGTAAATTTTTTGAGGTTTATGATGTGTTTTTTTTTTTGGCTGGGGAATTTGAACCTTGGATCTCTTGATTTTCATAGATTTCACATTACTTCGATCACCAATTGAGTTGTCTCTCTCAAACGATAAGTTATATATTATTAATATCTATTTTTTGTTAATATATATATTTTTAATTTTAATTTAATTACTAATAGTTAGTAAGGATTTACCATCCACCAAAAAATTTAGAATGCTCTTAATAATACTCACATATCAAAGATTGAGATTTATCTCAAAAGTTGTTATGCACTTTCTATTTTTTTTTTTTAGCTGAAACGGGTATTTTTATTGATAGAGATGGATGGCCGAAGCCATATCAAGCATTACAATTCACTGTTTCAAACAATACAATTCTCTGCTTTTACAAGAACGCCTTGCCCATTTAATTAAGTAGGTTAATTAGAAAAAAAAAGGTCATATGAACATGTGTGATATGATTTTTTAGACATGGTATTAATAAGACATGGTATTGGGGGATAGTAATATAACAAAGCCTATTTACATGTTAAGAATCTCCATCATAAAGTCGAGGTGAATCTCCATGGTTAAAAAAATTGTTAGATATTTTCTTAAATGTATATATGTTTAATTCATATATTAATTAATTATTATTACTAAATAACAATAATAATTTTTTTTGTTTGTCAAGTTGTCTGATTTCTCCAAAGATTACATCATGCTTGATTTGTGGCTTGAGAAATCACGATCTCGGGGCATCTAAGCCATCAAAATCCCTCGGGGATTGCATCTAGCCTAGACCACACCAACCCTTAACATGGTTAGATTTTTGCCGACGGAGTTTCGAATTAGTGACCTTCACATCATGGAGTGAATTAACAATACCCCCCATCACTGTCTATTCTACGCCTCATAGGTTAAATAATAATAATAAAAGCAATGATAAAGTAATAATTTTTGTTTTGGTGGGTGAAAATGTGAAGTTGGGTTACACTTTTTGCCCTTTTTTGAGGAAAAACTTTCATTTTTTTTCGGTTCTTCAACTTTCTGCAAGCTAAAACAATTTTTCTGTTTAGAATTTCATTTTGCGATAAAAATAAAAGTTGTCAGAAATTTTGTTAGCTTTTTATTACTTATTTTTTGGATTTTTTTTATACACATTTGATATGTCAACTTAGCGTTTCTTTGAGTGTGTGTTTTTTAACAATCAAATGATTCATAAGAAGTCATGTTAATACACAATGTTGTATTCTTTGAAAATTTGTGTTTTTGAGAAACAAAATGTGTTACAACAGTCTAAACAGAGTCTACTTCGGGTTCGTCATATTTACAAAGCCAATGGATGCATATCATAATTACTAGAATTTTTTGAATTGGTCCAATATGAAAAAACTGCATATTTTGAATATGTTTTGCTACACAAGAAATTTCTTAACATATAAGTTATAAACTAAAAAATCTAAAAGCTACCCATTAGAGACAATGGACCAATGTAATGCACCATAAATTTTTCAATTTTTTTTACAATGCATTTTGGAAGATACAGAATTATGATTTCACTGAATCATAATGACCTTCAGAAATTGTTTGCACTCGTTTTATTACAAAATTAATTAAAATTAGTAAAATATTTATGAAATTCCATAAAAGTTATATTTCTTGAAAGTAGATTCAATTATGAAAATGTTTGTCTTGGTTCTGACAGTTAATTCAGAATGTTTCATGGAGTTTAATCAGTCCAAAGTTGCAGATACGTATTCAGAGCTTGGCTCTGCGTAATTGCTGACGCGTTAGTTCGACCGAACTCTTAAAAAAAGTTTGGTCGAATTACGTTTTGCGCCGATGGCCCGTCAATTCTAACGACATAAAAGTTTGGCCGAAATTTTACCTGACTTTACGTCGGTTGGAAAATAGCGCAGAGCCCCTCCAAAAAAACATTTCACGACAATATAAATTGCCGCGAAATCATTCATTATTTTCGCACGTTTGGTCTGATTTTACAAAGGTCTTGGGTCTTGGTGTGATTTTGCAAAGAATTGTTTTGGGTTTTAGGACTTTTCTTGGAGGTACATTCAAAGAACATTGAGTTTAAGGACTTTTGTTGGAGGAACATTCAAAGGACATTTCTTGGAGGTATGTGATACATTTTTTGAATGTTTTTTGGGCTTCATTTTTTTTGAAAGTATGGATTTGGGCTTAATTTTCATGGAGGTATGTGATACATTTTTTGGATGTTTTTTGGGCATCATTTTTTTTGAAGGTATGGATTTCAGCTTAATTTCGAAACGACTCTTTTTAGGCTTAATATTCAAAGGACATTTTTTGGAAGTATTTTTTAAAGTGATATTTTTTTAGAGGTTTTTTTGAAGTATTTTTTAAAGTGGAATTTTTTAAGAAGTTGGAATTAATTTTCAATAGACATTTTTTTGAGGCATTTTTTGAAGTGACCATTTTTTAGAGTACGTGTTTTGGGTTGAAGTAAATATTTTAAAATGGTTTTTTAAAATGAGTTTTTGTCTAACTTTTTAAATGAAATATTTTTGTAGGACTTCGAAGGAAATATTTTGAGCTTCGTTTCATTTTTATACCACATTTTTTTCTCCGATTTTTTGAAGTAAGTGTTTTCGATTGAAGTATGTAGTTTTTGCAAAATTTTTGAAATGAGTTTTTTTAAAATTAAATCTTTTGTGATGTTTTTTTTAATTGAGTTTTTGTCTAAATTTTTGGAGGAAATTTTTTGAACTTCATACTCTATTGTCATGGGAAATCGAAGGAATTGTACAAAAAAATATGATCGAAAAAGAGACCCTGATGAACGTAGAGAAGAGACGAGACAATCTCGCAAAAGAAAGATAGAAGCACTCTCAAATATTGAAGAGGAAAATCAACCTCAACTAGAAGTTGAAGCAGGTATGTAAATGTAAATATTATGAGTTTGATATATTTAAAATTTTGCTAGTGTAAAATGTGAAGCTTAATTTTTATTTGATGAACTAATTTGAAAAATATTTTGCAATGTAAACAGATAGAGATATTCCTCAAAACATTGATGATGAGATACAAAATTTTGAAAGAGAAAGTGAAAGAGATATTGAACCAATGATTGAAGATGTTGAAAATGTTGAAAGAAATTCAACTAAAGAAATTGAATCACAAGGTATATATATATATATATATATATATATATGTTGAACACATGCACATATTATTGAAATTATACATATATTTATTAATCTAGTTATTTATTGAATATGTAAACTTATTATATGTACTCTTCATTCGAATATGTGCTGATGAAATCAATGTCGATGATGAGATGTTAGAAAATGTTGACACTCATACATATGAAGATAAAAAAACTGACCATTATATATGATATCGTGTAAATCGCATTTTTAATACGTACTTCATAAAGGAAAATGTGACAGTTCAAGCCCAAATGTTGAAAGGTCTCCTATAATTAAGGAAATTAAAAGAAGCTACGACTTTATTGGGTATTCGAAAATCAACCAAAGATAAAAAAATGAAGGAAAATGTGATACAAAATATAAATAGTGCTATAAATTCAATTAGAAAATCTAGATAGAAAAATGTTTCAGTTGTACGTAGAGCAATACATATGGAAGTGGTTTCATCAAGTACTAAAGAGAATCACTTGGTAAAATCTATGGCACGAGCATTAGGAACCTCACGAAAAATTTTGCACAAACATCGAAAATTTCGGTTGCAAATAGATGTAAATGATGAACTCGCTTGTTGGAGAGCTATTTGTAGGCAACCATACAAAGCTAGACTTGGAGAACATGTTAAAAAAATAATATATGAATATTGGAAGAAAAATTCACCTGTTTCGCCAAATGCAAGGGATGTGATGCGAAGAAGAATAACACAAAATCAGTACGAAGAACATGAAAAACATTTCTTAGAAACCACTCAGATAGAGTTGTTCAACAAGTTCAAAGAAGAGACTTGTGGAATTCATGTGTCAATCAGTGCTTTTGTTCAACAAAAACCATGGTATGTAAAACCTATCACCGTACGCGACACTTGTTGTTGTCGTTATCATGTGGAATTTGAGTTATATTATGACACATTCCTTAATTTTGGTAGAACATTTTGGAAGGATTCACCTCCTCCTTCCACTATCCATGATTTAATATCTCAAATTCTATGTGAAAGACAAAGCGATGATCTATTTTACGAAAAGAAATGTGTTGGTGGTAAAAAATGCAATGATTGTGGAAATTTGACTAAATTTCAAAACAAATATCGTATTGATATAAGTGATCAATCATTGTCCAACATGAAAGTGAAATGGAAGAGATATGAATATATCCATACATCGATTCAAGGCGCAAATAGTGCTAAAAGAATTGAATTACGAGAAGAAGAAATTTTTGTGATAGACTTTTTGAGAAAGTTTGAGGAAGAAATTTATAAATACACCAAGCATTCCCATAGAGTTCGATGGAAAGACTTGCAATTCAAAAAATCCTGTGAAAATTTTCCACCAGGGACCATTTTGTCAGTAATTGATTTTGCAGAAAACTACACATTTGTTCCACAAAAATAAATTTAGAGTGAATACTAACATTCTAACCAAGTCTCCATGCTCGTCCATATTCTATATAGACATGCTGAACAAAACATCGATCATATAGAAAGCACCAGTGAAAATCGACATGTTATTAAATAATATCACTTTTATATCAGTGATGATCGTACACATGATACATATTTTGTACAACACTGTTTTGGAAAGATTTATGATTCCTTGAAAAGTCGGGGAATAACATTCAATGAACATTGGATATTGTCAGATGGATGCGTAGGTCAATTCAAATCTGCACGATCATTCTTTTGGTTGTGTTGTCTTCATAAGAAAACCTGCATTAAACATTGTTGGAATTTCTTCGAGACTGGTCATGGAAAAGGAGAACATGACGGTGCAGGGGCATGCATAAAATGAGCACTTCGAAGATATCAAATGAATCCCTCTGCAAGTTGACTTGTGGACGCTAAAGAAGTTGTTCAATGGTGCATCACTGCTCTAAGTCATGAGACTAACCGATCAAGGGAAGTGCGAAGGTACATTCATTTTAATTTTTATTGGATATCTAATTTTAAACAGTGTACATTTATCACAATTTGATTATCTCTGATTGATTATCTTTGATTGTATTTTGATATCATATTTACATTCTTCTTTGAATTTTCCATATAAAGGTTTTTTTGGCATATTGGGTCGAAGAAGTAGATAGATCAATTGTAAATGACGTTGAAACAATAAAAGGGACTTGAAAATTGCATTCAATTAACACAAAGTTGTCCACAAATGTGTTTGCATTGGACAAAAGAAAATATTCTTGTTTTTTTCATGTTTGCATAGACAACACAGAATCCAATGACGTTTGTGAAAACAAAATGTATGTAAAAGATTGGAAACATACAGAGCTAAATACAAAGGGAAAAATTTCCGTTGCAATGTTTGAAGAAATGTAATTAGAGGAGACTACAATATCATCCGATGGTGATCGAGTTTCTGATCTTGTTAGAGAAGGTAACATTTGAATTGCTTTCAAATGATAAAAACCAAGAAATAAATTTAAATACATAAGTTTGTTAAGTTTGTTTTATTGTGCAGGAGATGTTTTTGCTGTAATTGCACCTGCTAACAACGATGAAGATGTGAAGTATTATTTGATGCGTTGCACTGAACGAAAAATGAAATTATTAGAAAACTATAATGATCACGGGTTTCCATATGAATGAGGATCTATTATACTGAAAGGATATTTTTTCAGACAAACTAATCAAAGTGGGGATTTTGTTTACTTTGAAGACTATGAACCTGATGTCATAAGTTGTCAATATAGTCACTTGGTGTGTGCAGCATGCATAAAGTTGATAGAGGTTCAATCAAAGAAAAAAACGAAAATTAAGAAATGGAAAATGTTAAAAATCCGATCATGAACGGATCATTGAAGATGGCATTCCATTGAAATTTTTGTGATTGAACTGCCCAACAATTACTTCTCTTTGGATTATGTTTTAGAACTTCCATAAATAAACTAAAAATTGAGCTGCCTTGTTATGTTATCTGTGCAAGTGTTTGCACATGTACAAATTGTTTTGGTACATGCACACTAGGATCAACTGAAAGTAGCTTTTCTATACATGCATTGATGAAAAATGTTGCATGTATTGGATATATATATATATATATGTTCTAGAATGAATTTAACTGTTCAAGTAGATTTACTATATGTGCATTGATGAACAATGTTTCATGTATTAAATATATATGTTATAGAATGAAATTAACTGAAATTTTCTTTTCTATGTGCATTGATGAAAAATGTTGCACGTACTAGATATATACTCGGACTGAATGTGACCAGTTTTTCTCATGGGATTTTCTGGTAAAAAGTATGGAATGTAAATAAATGATCCACAATATAGTTTTGTATGAATATTCCTTTCAGACAAGAGACTCGGAGCACTTCTCCTACCTTTGGTGGGATTTAACCCACGTCTCTATTCTTGATAGAAAATCTAGTACAAAATTTGTCTGTCCAATGGTCGGATATGTTCTAGGAAATTAACTAAAAGTATCTTTTCTATGTGCATTAATGAAAAATGTTGCACGTATTGGATATGTGTGTGTGTGTGTGTGTGTGTGTGTGTGTTCTAGAATGCAATTAATTGTTCAAGTATTTTTCCTATGTTCATTGATGAAAAATGTTTCACGTACTGAATATATATGTTGTAGAATGCAATTAACTGAATGTCATCAATTTACCAATTTATAAATCAACAAGGCTACCTAGTTGAGTGCATTAATGAAATTGACCCCAATTCAGCAAACAAATATCTACTTCTTATATTTCCAATCAAAATTAAAGGGATTTATATGGGAAAGAGGCAGAACGTATAGCCCTTCAACTACTTTTTAGTGGTCAATGAAGGTATCATCATGTGGGAAAATGTTTGGAACACTTGATTGTACTTGAAATTAATCTTAAGATTGTTTTTGATCTCTACATACTCTTGTTTGAGTGAAAACATTTCCAATGGAAAGAACATAGCTTTTCAATCCAACTAACCATATCAATTGAGCTATATTTGAAAAAAAAGTGAAAAAAACAAAAAGTCAACAAAATAACATCCTTGGTTGTTATTTTTTATTGGAATAGATAAATCATATTAAGGATTCTCTTCATTGAAATTGTTTTTGGATGCATAAGCCTTAATTTGATTTAGCTATTCCAATAAAAAATGACAACCATGAATGGTATTTTGCTGACATGTTTTGTTGGCATGTTAGCTTTTCTTTACTCTTTTTTCAAATAGAGCTCAATTGATATGGTTAGTTCGATTGAAAAGCTATGTTCTTCCCATTGGAAAATTTTTCACTCAAACAAGAGTATGTAGAGATCAAAAGCAATCTTAAGATTACTGGAGTACAATAAAGTGTTCCAAACATTTTCCCACATGATTAAAACTCGTATTGGTTGAGCCTTCTCTGACCTTTTCCATTTCACTAGATGCCTTCATTGACCTCTAAAATTAGTTGATGGGCTATATGTTCTGTCTCTCTTTCCCATATAAATCCCTTTAATCTTGATTGGAAAGATAAGAAGTACATATATGTTTTTTGAATTGGGGTCAATGTCATTAATGCACTCAACTAGGAAGCCTTGTTGATTTATAAATTGGTAAATTGATGACATTAGTAATCACCTAAATCTACACTTTGGATGAGTGACTTTGTCAAAAGAAGACTGCCTTGAGTTATTATATGGAGAAGAAATTTATATGAACTATTTCAGATTTTTCCTTTTTGAATTTTATTCAACTAGTGAAATGCTTATGCAATATTTAACCTTTCTATCTCTTTGAATATTATATGATTTTCCTTTTCAAATTTTATTCAATTGGTGAAACTACTATGCACTAATTTATGTGTGAAACTCACAACATTACTTCACATGCCAAATTTACTTCAACCATCCAAAAATTGAGCTTTAAAAACTTTTTGATTATATCACAACATTACTTCACATGCCATGCCAATTGTAGTTCAACTATCCAATAAAAACATTTAACATTATATCACATGCCAAATGTATCAACCATCCAAAACTTAAAAGTTCTAATTTAACAAAAAAACTATAGATCACAACATTACTTCACATGCAAATGTACTTCAACCATCCAAAACTTGAGTTTTAAAAAACTTTTTGATTATATCAAAACATTACTTCACATGTCATGCCAATTGTAGTTCAACTATCCAATAAAAACATTTAACATTATATCACATGCCAAACAGTGGGACAACCATCCAAAACTTAGCTTTTAATTAACAAAAATTATGCAACACAACATTACCACATGCCAAATGTACTTCAACCATCCAAAACTTAAATTTTAAAAACAAAACAAATTATAACACAACATTACTAGTACTTCAACCATCCAAAACTTAAGTTTTAAAAACAAAACAAATTATAACACAACATTACTTCACAGTCACATGCCAAAAGTACTTCAACCATCGGGCAAAACTTAACTTTTAAAAACAAACAAATTATATTAACACAACATTACTTCACATGCCAAATGTAGTTCAAAATAAAAACATTAATTTATAGATCACAACATCACTAGTAGTTCAACTATCCAAAACTTAACTTTTACAAAACAATAAAAATTATAACACAACATTACTTCACATGCCAAATGTAGTTCAAAAGAAAAACATTAATTTATAGATCACAACATTACTAGTAGTTCAGCTATCCAACTGTAGTTCACATAAAATATGTCCAAAAATTGTAGATCTCAAAAGTATCAAGTTATATATATATAATATATATATATATATATATATGTATATATATATATATATATATATATATATATATATATGTATGACTGCATCTAGATAATATATAATTTAAGATTAGAAATTCCAATCAAATCTAGAAATCATCCATCAAATACAGATGGATGTAGTGTCTTTCCTAGTAGAGTCTCAATCCATGAGCTATCTTGCGAAGCATGGGGAACCTGTACACAATGCACGTACAAACATTAAAATTTGATGTTTTAAAAATGAGTGAGAATATATAGAACTTCATGTAAAAAAAAAAAATCATGCAATACCTCATGAGGTTCCCTCTCCATTTGTTGCTCGTCACCTACAACTTCCCCCATGGGAACATCTCCAATAGTAAACTGTACGATATACATGTACAATTATATATCTATATATATAAACTTATTTTCAATAATATTAAAAAAAAAATAAACAACTTATTCAAATGGTTGAAATGTTGTGGATGTTCCTATCTCCATTGCTAGAGTCCGTGGAGAAAAGAAATCCTCTATAGAAACCTAAAATTAAAAAATTTAATTTAAGTACATTTAAAATAACTCAAGACAAAGATCTCAATTTATAGTAAAACTTTTAAACTTCAATTTATAAATTATAAATTAAAAACATATATATTTAAAAGTGAAAAATTGAATACTTCTGCACGTGGATTTGGTAGATCTGGCACATCTCCTAAGAGCGGCTCCAAAATAAAATCTCCAAAAACCTAAAATTCAAAAAAATTAAAATAACTCAAAATATAGACATCTCAATTTTTATTGGAACTTTTTTAGGTGGAATATATATAACTTAAAAACATATAAATTTTAAAAGTGAAAAATTGTCCATACTTGTTATGAAATTGGCACATCTCCTAAGGAAGTAGAAGGTACATATCCTAAGGAAGAAGAAGGTACCGCCATCCCAAAAACATCAGACGGAATCAAAATCTGTTAAAACATTTTATTATATATACATGAAAATGTGCATGTGTGCACAATTATTTATTTTAAAAATATTAAGTTTAAAAAACACTAACATTTTCCAACATATCTTGATGGTGAGACCCATCTTGATTGTTTGAACCCGAGACTCCGAACGTGATATTAACATTTTCTTCATTCATCAAGTGTGACAACTGGAAATAGTGTTAACATATAATAATACAAATTGGCGTTAGATTAATGTACATACAAATAAATGTATACATATGTGTGTGTGTGTGTGTGTATTTATTACAAATTGTATGTATGTGTTAAAATAATTGAATCCTAACCATTAACACATACCGTTCCCATGCCCTCTTCCTCATGAACAATTAGGTCATGCCAACCATTGCGAAAATTCTTTGCATATGTTTTCAGATCTTCAAAACTCATGTTGTTAATCTCTTCATTTGTATAATACACAAAATTAGCACGTGCATTATCGCGTGCTCTTTGTCGATTCAGACAAACATCGACTCCACCAAATCCACTGTGAACATTGTCGATAATGGCATCCCTTTCTTCTCGTCTAATTTGAGAAGTGGCTTCCATCTCTGACCGCAAAGTTTCGACACTAACAGGTCGAGTAACCAATGGTGGCTTAGGACGAGGCAACTCAGCATCACGCCTAGCGCCCCTATGGTCACACAATCGATTTTTCCCAGGACCAAAAAATTCAGAGGGAAAGTCCATGTAATTGGGTTTCATTTCCAAAAAGAATTCTGCATAAAATAATTTTGCAAAATAAAGTGGAACCTCGTCGTTCGATGGGAGTCTTCCATTAGCCGCAAGATGTCTATCATACAAATAGTGAGCTACATCAGGGTGCTTGAAATATTGCACCTTCAACATTTTTCTTTTCGACCCTTCTTTAAAATTAAACATAGACTTTGCCATTCTTGTTGTCACTCTTTCTTTAACAGCCTCCCATTTATCGGGTCCCATCACTATTTCCTTTCTTTTTCTCATGACATCCATAAAAGTATCCGTGGTTGGCCCAAGATTTTGGTACACATCTACTAGTTTGCCTAAAGAATGCGTAACTATTTCCAAGCTTTGTCGACTCTCAACAGGTAGAGTCAAAGACACGAGATCTCTTTGCAATTTTGCATGAATTTGTTGACGTCTTTCTAAGGTGCATTGCTGCATGTTTATTTCCCACGGTATATCAGAAATGTCGGCCGGATATGTCGTGGTGGGCGGACAACCTTCTTCTTGATTGAAGCATTTTTCCCTTCGTCTATTTCGACCAACATTTGGATCATTTTCAGCCTCTGCATCAATATATAAAATTATGTATATTAAAAAAAACACATGTAAACAAATTTGTACAAATTGAATGAAACAAATATTCAAATTGATTGCAACCTTGATGTGGTTGGTTAGCATCTTCCCCACCCTAAAACTGTTGAGAACCAGAACGACCCTGCTGAGAACCAACACCACCAGCCATTGATTGGCCTATGGGGGAATAAATATCACCACCTTCACGCAACCTGCTAGCACTTGTTGATGGCCCTCTAAGGGGATTTGAACCACCACCAACCTCTCGAGACGAGAGAGAAGCTTCATAAACAAATATGAATTTATAATTAATTAAAAAATACATTCATACATATAAATACACGTACATATTCATTGATTAAATTGCGTGAACCATACCACAACTGGGTGAACCATGGGTATGCTCCATGGATTGAGTAGAGACCCTTCTCCTCTTATCTCCTAAAAAATAAAAAAAGAAACTTATTAAAAACTAATTTTTAACTCACAAAGTCGATAAAAAATCAATTTTCCATATGTACACACATATGTATGGAGATTTAATATTATATTTAAATACTATGAACATCCCTCGATCCCCAATCACCCACTGTCTTCGAGATATGGGATTCTGTTGATATTCTTCATTCATCCTCCATGATATATATATCTACGGTGGACATTTACAATTATTTTTTTAAATGACTAGAATTTAAAATAAATTCAAAATAAATTTCAGAAAATTAATGTAATTTAGTGTACAAAAATTATGCAAAACACAACTTTCAAAGCACTAATTGATGTCTGAAACTCAATTTAAGCAAAAGAAAATTATAAAAATGATAAGTTCACCAAATTGCGCTTTACATGGTGGGAGCACAGTTGGTATAAAATTGAAAAAAACACATTGTCATTAAAAAAAAAGTGAAACTCCATTTAAACAAAAATTTGTTGAAGTCCCCGCATTTTAATTTTATAAAAATGTGAAGTTAACCACTTGTTGTAAATGTGAAGTTCACCAAGTTGCGTTTTACATGGTGTGGTGGGAGCACACTTGGTATATAATTGAAAAAAGCACATGGTCATTAAAAAATACACATTTATAAGTACAAAACACACACATATCCAAGATATGTTACAATGTCCATCCATAAGTTTTGAAGGAGAGAGTCTCAACAATAATTCATCTTTGAGAGATGAATCTTGAGTTTTTGAAGAAGAGCGTCTCAAAACTAATTCATCTTTGAGAGATGAATCTTGAATTTTTGAAGAAGAGCATCTCAAAACTAATTCGTCTTTGAGAGATGAATCTAGCATTGGCATTGCCCCGTATAATTCTAATTCATCTATTAATTCATCTTTGATAGATGTATCCTGAATTGGCATTGCCCCACGCACTAGATCAACAGACATCTTATTCACATTTGAACAATGTCTTATACTAAAAAATTGAAATTGGCTAACAATGTTGTTTGCTATTCCATCCAGTTATTTTAGCCTCTCATTCTTAACTTTGTACATGCCATTCATCTGGTTGCACACAAGTTCAAAATTGGTGAAAACTACAATTCCATTTGATCCATACTCCATAGCTGTTCCCAAGCCTTCTATCAATCCAATATAATATTCCTTGTTGTTTGTTGTTCTTTCCGGTATATTCATTTTCCTTTGGACGACTTTGCTAGTCACAATATTGGAAAGCACATATGTAATCACTGCTTTCCCTCGATTGGGATAGCAAGAAACTTATATGCATAGTTTCCATTTTTCAACCATATTTAATGGTTTTCTTATCCCTGAAAAAAAAATTAAAAAAAAATAAAAAATAAAAATAAAAAAAATAAAAATAAATAAATAAATAAATAAATATATATATATATATATATATTAAATTGACATTTATTGCAAATGCATGGGAGAAATGACACAAGATCATGAGATAAATGAAGAACTTCTATTTAGATCTATTCTAGAGATTGACTGTAGGGGCATTTACTAGATATGTTACCTTTCATAAAAGATGAGATCCAGAGGCTACTTTGCCCTTTACAGACTCTGCCTATAGAAATTATAGAAGTTAACACTACCTGTCCCAATTATACCCTATGAAGGGTGTAGAGGACCCGTGGAATCACTCACACTACTTCAAGTAGACATAAGGGTGTATAAGAATGCATTTATTTTACATTGAATATTTTTCATTTTAAATTAAGAATCTATTTGAAACAATTACTTATATAAGGTTAAAATCTATATGTTTTGTAACAAATCACTTTTGGTTTCAATGGGAAACTTTTATGGTTAATGTGTTTTTCTCGAAATGTGATACACCCCATTAAAATGGGAGATATATCGAAATGATTCCTATGTTGTAATAAAATATAGATGCATAAATTCAATGAGCACAGTTTTAAGATATAAATGTCCAAAATGGAAGAGCTTTTTGTGAACAAATATCAATGCCATCATGGATATATATCTGCTTCATTAAAAGGTATTTTTCTAGAATGATGTCCTCTAAGTTGGAAAGAAGGGAAAGTATCACAATTATATGTTAATGTGCATGTGTTTTACATTGAATATTTTTCATTTCATTAAAAATCTATTTGAAACATTAACTATATATTAAGGTTAAAACCTATGCTTTGTATCAAATTAATTTTGGTTTCAATGGGAAACTTTTATGGCTAATGTGTTTTTTCTCGAAATGCGATACACCCCATTAAAATGGGAGACATATCGAAATGATTCCTATGATGTAATAAAATATAGATGCATAAATTCAATGAGCATAGTTTTGAGATATAAAATTCCAAAATGGAAGAGTTGTTTGTGAACAAATAACAATACCACTATGGATATATATCTGCTTCATTAAAAGGGATTTTTCTAGAATGATGTCCACTAAGTTGGAAAGAAGGGAAAGTATCACAATTATATGTTAATGTGCATGTGTTTTACATTGAATATTTTTTCATTTCATTAAAAATCTATTTGAAACATTAACTATATATTAAGGTTAAAACCTATGTTTTGTATCAAATTACTTTTGGGTTCAATGGGAAACTTTTATGGCTAATGTGTTTTTCTTGAAATGTGATACACCCCATTAAAATGGGAGACATCGAAATGATTCCTATGGTGTAATAAAATATAGATTTGCATAAATTCAATGAACATAGTTTTGAGAGATAAAAGTCCAAAATGGAAGAGTTGTTTGTGAACAAAGATCAATGCCACTATGGATCTATATCTACTTCATTAAAAGGGATTTTTCTAGAATGATGTCCACTAAGTTGGAAAGAAGGGAAAGTATCACAATTATATGTTAATGTGCATGTGTTTTACATTGAATATTTTTCATTTCATTAACAAATCTATTTAAAACATTAACTATATAAGGTTAAAGCCTATGTTTTGTATCAAATTACTTTTGGTTTCAATGGGAAACTTTTATGGCTAATGTGTTTTTCTCGAAATGTGATACACCCCATTAAAATGCGAGATATATCGAAATGAATCCTATGGTGTAATAAAATAGTTTCAAGTAGTTTAAAAATATAGATGCATAATTTCAATGACCGTAGTTTTGAGATATAAAAGTCCAAAATGGTATAGTTGTCTGTGAACAAATATCAGTGGATCACTATGGATATATTTGCTTCATTAAAAGAGATTTTTCTAAAAGGATGTCCACTAAGTTTGGAAGAAGGGAAAGTATCACAATTATATATGTTAATGCATGTGTTTTACATTGAATATTTTTCATTTTAAATTAAGAATATATTTGAAACAATTACCTATATAAGGTTAAAACCTATGTTCTGTATCAAATTGAACTTTTGGTTTCAATGGGAAACTTTTATGGCTAATGTGTTTTTTTCTAGAAATGTGATACACCCCATTAAAATGGGAGACATATCGAAATGATTCCTATGGTGAAATAAAATAGTTTCAAGTAGTTTAAAGATATAGATGCATAAATTCAATGAGCATAGTTTTGAGGTATATAAGTCCAAAATGGAATAGTTGTTGGTGAACAAATATCAGTAGATCACTATGGATATATTTGCTTCATTAAAATGGATATTTATAGAAGGATGGACTAAGTTGGAAAGAAGGGAAAATATCACAATTATATGTTAATGTGCATGTGTTTTACGTTGAATAGTTTTCATTTTGTTAAGAATCTATTTTCAAAACGATTAACTATATACTTGGTTAAAACCTATGTTTTGTATCAAATTAATTTTTGTTTCTAAATGTACTATGTTTTTTACATTGAATATTTTTCATTTTATTAAAAATCTATTTGAAACAATTAAAGTATATAATGTTAAAACCTATATGTTTTGCATCAAATCACTTTTAGTTTCAATGGGAAAATTTTATGGCTAATTTGTGTTTTTCTCGAAATGTGATACACCCCATTAAAATGGGAGATATATGGGAATTATTCCTATGGTGTAATAAAATAGTTTCAAGTAAGTTGGAAAGAAGGGAAAATATCACAATTATATGTTAATGCATGTGTTTTACATTGAATATAAAAGGTTTTTTCTCTCTCTCATTGTTTGAGACCATGGATATGAAAATGAAAAACTTCTATTTAGATCTATTCCAGAGATTGAATATAGGGGCATTTACTAGATATGTCACCTTTCATAAACGATGAGATCCAGAGGCTACCTGGCCCTTTACAGACTCTGCCTATAAAACTTGTAGAAGTTAACACTACCTGTCCCAATTATACCCTATGAAGGGTGTAGAGGACCCGTGGAATCACTCAAACTACTTTACGTAGACATAAGGGTGTATAAGAATGCATGTGTTTTACATTGAATATTTTTCATTTTAAATTAAGAATCCATTTGAAACAATTACCTATATAAGGTTAAAACCTATGTTTTGTATCAAATCACTTTTGGTTTCAATGGGAAACTTTTATGGCTAATGTGTTTTTCTAGAAATGTGATACACCCCATTAAAATGGGAGATATATCGAAATGATTCCTATGGTGTAATAAAATAGTTTCAAGTAGTTTAAAAATATAGATGCATAAATTCAATGAGCATAGTTTTGAGATATAAAAGTCCAAAATGGAATAGTTGTTTGTGAACAAATATCAATGGATCACTATGGATATATTTGCTTCATTAAAAGGGATTTTTCTAAAAGGATGTCCACTAAGTTTGGAAGAAGGAAAAGTATCACAATTATATGTTAATGCATGTGTTTTACATTGAATATTTTTCATTTTAAATTAAGAATCCATTTGAAACAATTACCTATATAAGGTTAAAACCTATGTTTTGTATCAAATTGAACTTTTGGCTTCAATGTGAAACTTTTATGGCTAATGTGTTTTTTCTCGAAATGTGATACACCCCATTAAAATGGGAGACATATCGAAATAATTCCTATGGTGAAATAAAATAGTTTCAAGTAGTTTAAAGATATAGATGCATAAATTCAAAGAGCATAGTTTTGAGATATATAAGTCTAAAATGGAATAGTTGTTGGTAAAAAATATCAGTGGATCACGATGGATATATTTGCTTCATTAAAAGGGATATTTCTAGAAGGATGGACTATTTGGAAAGAAGGGAACATATCACAATTATATGTTAATGTGCATGTGTTTTACATTGAATATTTTTCATTTTATTAAGAATCTATTTTCAAAACGATTAACTATATAAGGTTAAAACCTATGTTTTGTATCAAATTACTTTTTGTTTCTAAATACTATGTGTTTTAGATTGGATTATTTTCATTTGATTAAAAATCTATTTGAAACAATTAAACTATATAAGGTTAAAACCTATGTTTTGTATCAAATCACTTTTGCTTTCAATGGGAAAATTTTATGGCTAATGTGTTTTTCTCGAAATGTGATACACCCCATTAAAATGGGAGATATATCGAAATGATCCATATGGTGTAATAAAATAGTTTCAAGTAGTTTAAAAATATAGATGCATAAATTCAATGAGCATAGTTTTGAGATGTTTCAAGACAAGCCAAAACTTTCTTCAATAGGTTGTTCCATTAGGTATTCAACTATGTCTTCTAGATATTTAATCATGGCACACAAGAAATGATTACTACTAGCTCATGTTAAGTAGATACTAAGATCACACTAGCTTAGAGAACCAAGGATCTTAGCATGTAATTGATTAGGGAAAATGGTGCATATCAGTTACTCTCTATGGAAACCATTGTCTTTAGCTAGATATGAGCTTACATCTAATGAAGATAGGCTATGTGTTCAAGCTATCAATACCTTATCAAGAGCTCGTTATGATGCTTACTTATTATGGAAACATCTATCCAATCCGTGTACAATATGTATCCTAGTAATTAGTCATGTTCAACAAAGATGGATACATAATTGGTTATGGAATACGATACTGATACGAGTGAATCTCACTGATATGTAAGCTTAATCTGATCTAAGTGATTAAGGAAAACTGAAAACCATATTCATTGCTATACAGGTAATGTTCAATCTTATGTAGCAGTGTGATGAGTACATGTAACTGATTATGGAAACAACTTATACAACTAGTGTTACAACAGAACCAGTAAGCTTAATCATACAAGAAACATAGAACCATTACCATTGTTACTTAGATTAGGTGAATAGATGATATTACACAAAGGTATAAGCTTAATTATGATATATGTCCCATGTATTGAATATGAGAACACTGGTGATTAATGTACACAATAGATATGGGTTAGTAAGCTGTAAGTAAGTCGTGTTTTATTAGAGTTACAAGCTTAGATCGTCATAACAGGAACAAGACATTCATGTACAAACTCATAAGAAGTGTATTACCACATATTATATAATACATCACTTACCATATTAAATTAAATACCATTGATATGACTTATACTAGTATCGATATCACAGTATTACACTATGTTGATCACTGTTTCTTTATGGATCTCTCTTATTAGTAAGCATAAGATCTGATAGTTATGAGTGAATATAGGAAGCATATAGGTTGTATAATCTTAGACCCGTATGTTATGCAAATAGTGATACTATACTGATATGCACATATTACTGGTATTCTCTATACTAATAAAGCAGGTTTTTAGTTATAACTATGCAAGCTATTTTATACGTTAATGAAACTAGTATGAACAAGTACAAGCATTACTATTTGCATACCGTAATTGAGAAAATACGGTAATTACTTGTAGTAATTACAGTGTAACAGTTAGGCTAATTGTTATCTTGCTCTCTGACCTTGCTGATCTAGTCGGTTGGAATAGTGGTTACTTTTGTAATTTTGCAAAGAATAGAGATTCGATGGATAACAAAGGGAAGACTCGAGCAGCAGAGGACCCTAAATCCAATCACATTTGACATCTACTCTCTTCGGATCGATTCCTTAATAGTTTTTTTGACCAAGTAGCTGGTCTTGGTATTCTTGGCAGGAGGGGAGGATATCCTTCTTCAGAGCTTGTAGGTAAAAATACATTTTTACGTATAAACTGTAGAGGTTTTGGGAAAGTTTAGGGAGGCAGTTTTTGGTAAAGTAATGCTGGCTGCATTTTTTAAACTGTAATTTGAATGTAATTTGATTGAAAATTAAGGCATGTTCACTGTGAAACATGCATTTAGTTTGGATAATATTTATAGTCATTGAACTGGACAGAATATTCACCTAATAAATCACATTTAAACTAAATGCATACAAGGTAAAGTAAGCAGAACAATAGATCAGCAATACAGACCTGTGCATACATTTAACTCTAACTAATAATTAGACTCTATATTACCCACTAGAAGGAAAACTGGTGGATTACTTACCTGGAAATTCGCTTAACGTCATCGCATCGCAACTCCAGAGCACGAAAAGAGTAGTAATTCAAAAAAATGGACCACAGCGCAACAGAGTAGCAGCGCCACAGAAAATGAGAACAGAAATGCTTGAAAAAGAGCGCCACAGAAAATGAGAACATAAACGCACGAAAGAGTTGTCAAACCAGCAAAAATTTGCGGGCGATATATTTATAAAATATGAGTTCGGCCGAACTATTTTACAAGTTCGAACGAACTAATAGTTCGGCCGAACTTTTTTTGCCGGTTTTCCCATCTCTGCCCAAAAATCTGTTTGCCCACGCCGTCAGTATGTCGTGAATATAAACGACAGAACAAGTTCGACCGAACTTTCCAAAATTTCGGCCGAAATTTTGAGAAAGTACGGCCGAACTATTGCGGAAAAAAGTTTTCCGCCTCCGATTCTCACAAAAGTGTAACTCAACTTCACATTTTCACCCGGTAATCTTGGTAATGTGACATGTATCATGAGGTAAGTGTTTTGATGCCTATATGTCATGCCTCCATGCTTGATTGATGAATGAATCGAGACAATATATGAGCTGAGTATCACACAATTTGCAATAATTGTGCGACATTTTGAGGTTTTTTTCGAGATGAGATGAGTGCACCCAAGAGTGCTGGAGTGGAATATGGACACCCGAGTTGGCATGAGTGCGCTTGAGTTAGAGTAGAATAAGGGTGCCCGAGTCGACTTGAAGCACGCCTGAGGTGGAATGAGGGCCCTCGAGATGGAAGGAGCATCAGCCAAGACCACACGAGCACCCACGCCTAAGATTGAAAAAGTTAACTTGCACACTCGAATGCTTGTTTGCATGCACGATGGAAACATATATATAGCTGATGGAACAAGTGAGAATGGAACGAAAGGAGAAAAACAAATTTCACACAAGAAGAAGTCATGCAGGTGTTGGAACATGTCTAAACGAGTTAGGGTAGTTGCATGAGGGCTCGCTCTACCTTGGAGGTGGAGTAAGGAGTCATGCAAGCCGCTGAACGACTGAATCAAGTGGACAACCAGGAATTCCCAAGTCATGCAAGAGGATTCTTGGACCAAGGGGGGAGTTTTTTTCTTGTTGTTTTTTGGGACTTGGTTTGAGGAACAAAGGGACTATTTTCTATTGTATTTTGGGAGAAGGGTCGAGGGATTTGAATATGTAAGCTACAACATTGTAATTGAATATATATATATATATATATATATATATATATATATATATATATATATATATATATATATATATATATATATGAAAATTGAAGGGAAGACTAAGGATCCTATTTTTATATATATGGTGTACTTTATTCTGAGTAGCATTCTATTGTATGAAAGTGATGTTATGTTGTAGCATAGTTTTAATGAGAAAATAGTTGTAACACCCTGTTTTAATTATGATATTTATAAATATTTTTATGTAATTGAGCATCACAACACAATATCGGATTGTTGGTAGGAAAGCTATTTTAATATAATAAAAATAATTACTGGTGAAATTGATTTTTATTTTGAGCATGGTGCTAGTTGTGTGAATACTTTGCATAATGTTAATCATGTTTTAACACTCTAATTAATGCCAAAGTTAAATTAGGCATATATTCATGCTTCAAATAAATTAATAGTGGAATTTAATTAAAAATAATTAATTAAATTTTAATGTTGTAATTAATAAATAATTTGTAATTTAATGTTAATAATTAAATATTTATTTGAATATGAAAAAAATATAAGGAGAAGGGACACAAGCTAGAGTATGAAGGGAAGAGGTATGACATGAAACTCCATAACCATATCATCCAAAATTTAATAACCGAGCCTTGTGGCTAGGAAGGGCCCGCTCTAATTGGGTTGGCCATTAATGCTAATGGTGGTGTTGCTCCAAAGGGGTGCCTTTCTCGTAAATCAAAAGGGTGGCATATTGAGGAAGGTAGCACAGGGGCTGAGGGTTCCTTTCGGCCACACTTGGGAGGAATATCAAACTTCCATAAATAATTGGTTTGGAAAGAGTGAATTCTTAAGGAAAGTATGTGTCAGAATAGCTCACAAAAGGGAAATCACTTGCACAGAACTATTGTGGTTCACTCTTCAGTTTTTTTACCTGGAATTTCCAAGCTTGAGCATGAAGGGAGATTGTTTTAATGTGTTGGTTCTTTCTACGACTGATAAACCATCGTTATTATCTTTGGCTTAAAAACCACATGTACAATGAGTCACTGGTGCTTGTTGGGACTGAAAAACCAATATTTCTTTCTACAACTGATAAACCATCGTGCTTGTCCCTGGCTAATAAACCACTTGCAAGTGACAACACTCCCTTAGTTTAATTAGTGATCCTATAAAACTATAATTCTCAGACTCTAGGCTTGGCACAGGGGTAGAAAGTTACAAATCATAATAATGTAACTACCTACGGTTGGGAGGAAAATGAGAGGCCCTTATCCATTCACCAACATAATCTAACATACAGAGATATGTAAATTGCCTTGAAAAATGTTTGTGAATACTGAGTTAAATTTTCCATACTACATTATGAAAGTCCCTGGAATGTTTAAATTCTCTCTAGATAATAAATTGGATTCCCAATAGAGATGTCTATAACGCGTGTCTGCATATAGCTTGAATATGGAAATTTTTATATATGTATGTTGATAGTGTGTAACAATATTCAAGTGTTTACATTTTAATTCAAGTGTGCTATTGAATTTTTTCTATTTATGAGATTTTACATTTCTATGGTACATATTCTGAATTATACTCAACTACGTGAGCACATATAAATGTTTATACATCTATTCTGGAAACATATGAAATGCTAATATGTTTCCTACATGCATTCTCTATCACCAAGTCAAGATCAAGGATGAAGACATTCATAAGATGAAATTTAGAACAAGAATGGACAATATGAGTTTGCGGTGGTACCATTCAAAATTACAAATGCACCAATCATGTTTATGTGATTACTGAACAATGTGCTCAACCAATACGTGGACAAGTTTGTTTTAGTATTTATGGATGATATTTTGGTCTACTAAAAAACTAGAGAGGCGCACAAGGAGCACTTGAAGGAAATATTATTGTTACTGATGGAATACAAGTTATATGCTAAGCTCAGTAAGTGTGAGTTCTACAAGACTCATGTTCAATATTTTGGGCACAATATCTC
Source organism: Pinus albicaulis (assembly GCA_034641835.2). Lineage (NCBI taxonomy): Eukaryota > Viridiplantae > Streptophyta > Pinopsida > Pinales > Pinaceae > Pinus > Pinus albicaulis. Next base: position 1,422,642,431 of record CM076578.1, read on the forward strand.
AAAAGAAGGTGTGGCTATGGACCCTGATAAATGTCACAGAAGTCAGATGATTTATGGGGTTGGAAGGATATTATCAGAGGTTTATCAGGGGCTTTTCAAAAATTGGACATCCAATCACAACTCTGCAAAGAAAATGGGTAAAGTTTCAGTCGGAATTAGAGTGTGCAACCAACTTTGAGCAACTCAAGTATCTGCTCATGCATGCACCTATTTTAAGGATTGTTGATTCAGAGAAAGAATTCTTAGTTTGTACATACGCTTGCAAAGAAGGATTGGGCAGAGTACTAATGTAGGAGGGACATGTAATTTTATCTGAATCAAGGAAGTTAAATGAGCATGAAATAAATTATGTCACCCACGACTTAGAACTCGCATAAATCATTCATGCTTTAAAAAACACTGTAAAATTTGAAACGGGAACTATAAACTCAAAACAGGAACTCTAGCCAAAAAACTCCAAAAAAACATGAAAAACAACCTTAAAAAATGTTGATGCTGGAATACTATAATGTTGGAAAACCTTAAAATTTTGACAATTTTTGAACCATGACATTATGGAATTTTTTTTTACTAAGAAACTTTAAAAATGAACACCTGAATGAAAGAGTGAGTATTCCAGGAGTAGTTTCTTTTTTAAATGATAAAAATATGATGACTTTAAAATCTTAGCCTCACACATTGCAACAAAAATTTAAATGGCAACCATCAAATTGACACACAATATAGGAAAACTCGACCCTTTGAAATGAATACTTAAATATCAACGATGAAATGGACACATTATGTGGGCGAACTCTATCTTTTACAATGAAAACTTTAAAATCAACAATCAAAATGACACATAATGAGATGAGGTTGCTAGCCAAGGATCGACACAGACCCTATAGGAAAAAATAAAATAAAATAAAATAATAATAAATATATAAAAATGAAAAATATAAAAGAATAAAAAATTAAAACATTGAAAATTAAAAAAAAAATACACACACAAAAAAACACAAAAAGTTTAAAAAATAATAATAAGTAAAAAAAGTTCACGGGGTCTTGAATACACGGTGATTGGGTGGGTTGTTTACGCATTCCTTGATGTGAAGTCACCGCTTCAATTCCCCGCCCCAATCGGGGTGATGTATTTGGACATCATGATAAGGATGTAGTAAAAAAAATAATGTAAGAAATCAATCAACTCATAATACACTCATAAAATTACTAGAGACATAAAACTGGCGGAAAAGGCTCGAGAGCCTTGTTACATTCCTCACTTATTCCTAATTATTATAATACAAATTAATAGATGAGGAAGTTTTCTCAAGATAGTGCGTATATCTTGGACAACTTGGTTGAGCAAATATCTCAACCACACACACTAATTTAGGAGTTAAATTAGGTAGGCCTAAACTAACTCCTAATTAAGAGGAACTAACATAATCTAGAAAATTAGGCATAAATTCCTAATTTTCAAGATTAATTAATTATATTTTTGGATTTATAACTGTGTTGCTCACATGAAGGTGAGGCTAACATTCCCCCTCTCAATGATAAATCCAAAATAAGAATGAGGAACCATCTTCCAAGTTCTCATGTTGATCATAAAAAACATTGCCTAAAAAACCGCCAAAGCTGGATCCCGAAAAAATTGTAATCTGAAGAGACCATGAGTCAGCAACATGCCTGATTCATCTATGAATTTCGCTTAAAAACTTCATCACGTGCCAAGTTGAAAAAGGATCCATCTTTCCTTTGAAGACACCCACTGGCGAATTTGCTGATGATGACAACCCACTGGATGATGATGTTGATTATGTAAAAAACAACTCACTGTTGATTTTGTTGATGCTATCGGAAACTGTTCATTGTTGATGCCCACTGGCTTCTTGGATGTTTGAATGCCCACTGGCTGTTGAAGATGCCCAATGGTTGTTGAAGATTCCCTCTGGCTACTTTTACTGATGTTGTTGAAACTTTCAGTCTGAAAACCTCCTTCAATTTCATTATCATTTCCCCCCCTTTGTCTACTGAAAGGAGAGACAAAACTATACAAATTATTCCTGACCTCACCCCCTTCAGGTGTAGGAGTGTTGCATTGGTGTACTCCCCCGTTCAACTACACGAGAGTACCATCTTCATTTGACTGTCGGCTGCAATAAGTGTGATTAAATTCGGTTGTAAAACTTATACTATCTTTTGACTGTTGACGACCACTCCCAAGGATCAATCCATTCATAATTGATCTTCAATCTGGCTAGTTGGTTTTGGTTGCAGAATTTCTTTGATGAATGATTATGCTCGCCACAATGATGACAAGGATGGAGATCATAACAATGATCTTCCATATGACATGTTCTTTGAAAATGTGAGCATTTTGGTTTGACTGCAACTTCGATTTGCGTGCATGTCGGTTTGTCTGCAACTTTCGCAGAATTTGTTGATGTGATTTGTTCAAGAAAGCCTGCACTGAAAAACTTAATGGGCTTTGAATAATTTGGGATATGTAAGTTGTCGACATATTTGACATATTCTATTCCTCGTCGATTTCTTTTACTTTGTATTTCTTCCCATGGCTTGATGATTGGTTTGGAAGAAAGTTGAACTTGAACAATTTCAACACTTGAAGTTGTTTGGATGAATGCCTTACCATATTTATCTATATGGTTCAAAGACTCGGGAGCATCACTCTTCTCTTGAAACTCATTTCTTTGTAGTTGTGACTTTAGCTGAAGGAAATCAATTATTTCATTTATCTATTGTAGATGCCATGAAATATTAGCAATAGTTGCTTTGCTGATTTGCACCATGTCTTCAACTCTTGATAAGATCAAATTGTGAATAACTTGTAACAGTTGGATGTGTTTCGCCATGTGAACTCACTCAATTAAATTCAGGCTCTCTTGTCATGAAATTTCTCACTTGATTTAAACTTGTTGGATTGAATTCGCTCGCTTTATTTGAATGACACACTGGCTTGATTTGGAATTTGCTTGATCTATTGCTTGGTGAAACTTGTTTTTCTTGTTTCACGATCACTAGAGCTCACGCTCGCTTGCTGTAGATTTCAACTTGCTAGATTGTTGTTTGAATATTACATTTACTTGCGTTAGAGTTTAACTTTCTCACTTGCTTTGATTGTTTCTCAATTAACTTCATGCTAGATCGCTTGATGTTGTAAACTTTGTACTGACTTGATTGTGCTTATTGGAAAAGGGTGTCAAACACTATTGAAAATGCACCCAAAAGACAAATGAAAAGTTCAAATAATATGACACAGTTGAAGACTTGACTTAATTGTCTTAGTTTGACCACTTTATCAATTCAAATTGGGGTGTCGGTTTCAACCGAGAAGGTACCCTGATAATTCAACTCAGTTACAAAAATGTTCATCTGCAAGTGATACAAAAAGTGTTGTTGATGTCGTCTTGTCTTAGAATGCTTGATTTTGTGGCGTTCTTAGATTTATTATTTTGATTGTAGGATGCAGAATATGGCTATAGAAGACCTCTTTATCAACTTGAAGATGTGTTTCACAAATGCATGTGATTGTTTGTGCTTGTGTACTTAATCTTGATTACATGAGCTTGATTACTTGTGTATTTAAGCTTGCTTATGTGCATGCAGTTGTTAATTTGTTGTGTACCATATTACAAAGAGAGTGTAAAAAAATGGACACAAATCATGCACACACATTCACTACACACGGTGTACCTAAGATCCCCTTATTCAATTTCGGGTGGATCTAGGACACAATCACAAAAAAAATGATATCTTTATTAAGTATTAAGTACATAAGAAATCTCCACATTCAAGTAATGAAAATGCCAATCTGGCAACCCTTTTATGCAACTTGTCTTCGAAAACTGAATTTAATGTAGACTTACTCGACCTCCTAGAAGTAAAAACTTTACTTCAAAAATACACCTTATCACAACAAGAATTACAATCTTCACCCTTATAACTCCCCTTACAACAAAGGAAATCCTTATCATGCCAAAAAAATAAGGCACCTTATCACTTCATTTTTTACAAAAAAATACACCTTATTTCTCCAAAAATGTTACCAATCGCTTATCACTCCCAAAAATATTCCTAAAAAAAAAATAAAAAAAAATTCAAATAATTACACCTTATGACTCCACCTAAAAAAATTACTAGAATTTCTTATCTCTCCAAAAATTACAAAAAAAATGAAAAAAACATATCTGCTCGCCAATACTACATTTTTCATTTCAATACCTTTAAAACCCTCAACAACACAAAAAATACTTTAGAAGGGAATGGAAAGAACTCAAATTTTCCTTTATTTTTTCACTTGGTAAGCATGGAACCCTTGTAACCCTAAAAATTCAAATGTTTGTCAAAAAAATCAAAAATTTAAAGGTACCAAAAAATTAGTCACACTTTTCATTGCAACTGTAAATCCCGCAAGTACGAAAGACCATAGCCGAGTCCCATCGGCTTCCAGACTAAAAATCATGCAGGAATCGAATGATGGGATCCATAATTTGACCGACAGAGGAAGCCATAGGTTTTCTAGGGCTGGAAACCGCAGGCCAAACATAATTCATAAATTTAAGAATCAATAAAGTCTCTTTCCCATTTTTTTTCTCAATATTTGTAAAATTCGCTCCATATTTAGAAACTTTGGAGTCTCTCATAAGCTCTTCAGGTAGCCAATCATTATGACAGTTTGATCGCGTGGATCAAGCCGTCTAGACTCCGTTTTCGTCCCTTTTTCTTTGGGTGTCTGTCAATTGACGGGAGTGCTGATCGTCAGTGGCGAACTCTTCAATTGGATTATCAAGAGAGGTCACTTCACCTATTCAACAACTCTGCAATTGTTGCTTGAATCCCAATTTTCCAGAGTCACTGGTTTTAGATGTCGCGAATTCACGATCAAGATAAGGATATCTTGGTAATTTCAGACTACACACGATATCATCGTCTAAAACTAGTTGGGCTTGTGTGGAATCCAACTGTGATTGTAGATCTTCTAAATTTTTGTGGAGGTCATTGATTACTGCTACATAGCCATGGACAAGATTTTCATGACCGTGTGAAGAGGTTTTGGCGGAGAAAAATCAAGAATGGAAAAAACTTAAAAAATTATATCGAAGAGAGAGCTGAGAGAAGGCATTCCAGGAAGCTAGATCACTGTGCCCCAGATCACACGCTGCTAAGGAATTTAATGCAAATTGTTCAGATCCAGAAACGATGAAACATCAGATGCACACATGCATGCTCAACGTAAATGGGAAATTTAAATTCAATTCAAAATTTCCAAGAAATTATCAGTTACGACAAAGACCACATCCCTTCAGACTCATACATTCGTACCATAACTTCTATCACAACGAACTTGAAAATTGCAACAAATAATGCAGATGAAAATAGAGATGCACATGCTCGCACTGATGATAAAGGCACACATGCTCATTCAGATATCAAAGATGCATACAATCATTCAGTGACCTCTTCACAATTCACAAAATTCACAATTCATTCTTTAAAAAGAAAACTCACATACACCCAGAATCTGGTTTGTTGCTGGTTTCTGTGAAGAAATCGCAACAAGTCCTTCAAGTTCTCTAAAACACGCAATCAAGCACTACACACATCATCGATAACCCTTCTATCTCTCATATGATGCTACAAGTAAAGATCTGCTCCAAAGCCTGACGATAGTGACGACTTGGAACTACGTCCAGTTCCGATTAGACAAATGCATCGATCTCTGGCACAAAATCAGTGGTTCTCTAACTCATAGGCGTACAATAACATATTACAAACCATTCATACATAAAAATATTCTCACACACCATATACTAATTTATGTACATAAAATTAATCCACAGATCTTTCCACATTCCCGAGCCCTTCTGGAGGAAGTCTAGCTCAGATAGGCTCTGATACCACATGTAAGAAATCAATCAACTCATAAAATTACCAGAGACACAGAACTGGTGGAAAAGGCCTGAGAGCCTTATTACATTCCTCACTTATTCTTAATTATTAAAATATTGTTATAATACAAATAAATAGATGAGGAAGTTGTCTCAAAATAGTGCATCTGTCTTGGACAACTTAGTTGAGCAAATATCTCAACCATACACACTAATCTAGGAGCTAAGTTAGGTAGGCCTAAACTAACTCCTAATTAAGAGGAACTAACATAATCTAGAAAATTAGACATAAATTCCTAATTTTCAAGACTAATTAATTATATTTTTGGATTTATAATTGTTTTGCTGACATGAGAGTGAGGCTAACAATTAAAAACAAAACTAAATAAAAAAATTTAAAAACCGTAACTATAAAAAATTAATAAATAAAAAAATTTAAAAAAGAAAAAGAAAAAAATTATGATTCCTAGCCCAGCAGCTGAGCGGCCACATGGGGCAAGGTCGATTTTGAGAATCGGCCTTGCCCCCCTGTGGACGCTCGACCGCTGGGCTAGGCGGCCATGGGAGCTGCGACCATAGATCCCACGACCGCCCAACCCTGTGGCTGCTCGGCCGCCGGGCTGGGCGGTCATGGGAGCTGCAACCACAACTCACACAACCGCCTAGCCTGACGACTGAGAGGCCACGGTTGGCCGGTCGAGCCCTAAAGGAAGGCTAGCTAGCTGTGGTTGCTCGACCATCGAGCTGGGCGACCGCCAGAATCGGCCTTGCTCCCATGGTCGATCGACCGTCGGGCTGGGCGGCCATGGGAGCTACGTGCGCAGTCTCCCATGACCGCCCAACCCGACGACTGAGTAGCTCTGGGCTTGCAGGCCGATTCCAGCCTAGGGCTACTCGGTCGCAGGGCTCGACGACCTTTTTTTTTGCTTTTTTATTATTTTTATTTTTTGATTTTATTTTTAGTTAAAGTTTTTAAATTTTTTTTTTATTTAGTTTTGTTTTTAATTTAATTTTAAAATGTGATTTAAAAAAAAAAAAAATTAAATTTTTTTTTTCTAATTATTATTATTATTATTTTTTAAATTTTTTATATGTTTATTTTTATTTTTATTATAATTTGTTTATCTCTTTAGTTTAAATTTAATGTTTTTTAAAATAAAATTATGGTTTTTTTTTTTTTGGTTATTTATTTATTTAATTATGTGTGTTTTGAAATATGTTTTTATTTATTTATAGTTTTTTTTTTTTTTTTAAGTGAATTTTTTTTTTAACATTTTTAATATTTTTTTGTCTTTTCATATATAATTTTATATTTGTTTTTTTTACATATTTTTAACGTTGTTTTTTTTCAAAAAAAAAAAAAATTTATTATAAAAAAAACATTGCAAAGAAAAACAAAAAAACATATGTTTGAAAAACTCTTAAAAAACTGATATCTTAGGACGAAAAGCACTAAGAGACATAAGACAACTTGAAAATTTGTTAAATAATCAACATTTAAAAAATAATTGTGTATCCCTAGGACATAAGAACATTTAAAGTGTCAAAAATGTCTTTAAAAAAATAAATGTTGATGTTTTTCAAAATATGCATGAAAATCATCAACATCTAAAAAATATATTGACACTTAATACAATAGAAAATTTAAAGTGTAAAAAATAAGCTCTCCAAAAAAAGGGGTCGATGATGCATCAACACTTTTTAAAATCAACATGAAAATCACTAACATTAAAAAAAAAAAAAAAATGATACATAAGAAAATTTAAAGTGTCAAAAACATGCTCCCAAAAAATAAAGTGTATACTAGATGAGCACTTTTCAAAATCAGATTACTTTTTTTCTACCTCAAAAAAGTGGGTACTCGTTTCTGTTTTTGTTTCAAAGCTTACATTGTTAAGAATGCATAGACATTACTTGATCGAGAAGAAGTTTGTGTGGGATTGAAATATTAATTCAACCAAGCTAAATTGAATGCAAGATATGCTAGATTGTTAGCTCTCATTAGTGAATTTGGCTTCAAAATCAAGTACATCAAGGGTAAGGAGAATAGGGTGGATGATTCACTTAGCATAAGTTTGCAAGTAAACCACTTGGTAGCTATAAGTACTTGCAATTTTAGCATCAAGGAAAAGATCAAGGAAGCTTTAGTGTAGGATGAACACTTCAAATATTTATAATATTGTTTGCAAAGAGAGCGAGATGGAACTTTGAGCAAGAAAAACACACTCATAGATGATGGGATGCTAAAGTTCAAAGACCAATGGTATATACCATGCATGGACAACTTGAAGAAGAAAAATCTATATGATTTTCATAAAATACCATATTCAGGTCATCCAGATATCAGAAAATGATTACCACTATCAAGAAGATGTATTATTGGTCAGGTATGAGAAAGGAAATCATGGAGTACATTACCAAGAGTCTAGAGTGTCATCAAGTTAATTAAGGTGGAATGTAGGCATTTGGTTGGACTATTACAACCAACCCTAATCCCAGAGTGGAAGTGGGAAGTCATATCCATGGACTTCATCACATGACTGCCAAAGTTGCTAAGACAACATGATTCCATTGTAGTGGTGGTGGACAAGTTGAGCAAGACAACTCATTTCATACATGTTAATTCCACTCACAAGGTCATTGATATTTGCATAGATATTCGTGAAGGAAATATTCATACTGCATGGCATACCTAAGAAGATAATCTTAGACCAGGATACCAAACTCACATCCAACTTTTGGAAAGCACTATTTGATAGATTTGAAACTCACATTATATAAATTTCAAGGTCTAAAATAGATCTCAAAACAAAAATGTACAACCAAAATCAAATTTAGAAGAACCAATAGGATTAAATATAATGATGTCAACCATGGGGGATGATTCACCATTTTTTTTGTAAAAAAGTAAAAATATTAAAAAAAAATTAAAAAAAAAAAAATTCAACTTGTATTTTAAACTTATCTCTTTACATTTTTATTCACATTTTGAGCAGGAGCACTCGTTGGATGCATAATTTAATTCCTCATCCAAGGAGTACTCATGTTGCATACTTTTGATTGACCCTCCTACACAAAAAATGAGAACTACATGAAAAATGTGATTGCAATCATGTTTTTTCATGTATTTCTCATTTTTCGTGTAACATGGTCCATCAAAAGTATGAAACATGGGCAATCCTTGGATGGGAAAAAAAATTGCATCCAATGAGTGCTCCCGCATGAAACTTGAGTAAAATCGCATGGAGATAAGTTGGAAATACAAGTTGAACAAGTAGTTTTTCCTTTTTCCCCTCTAAAATTTGATGATGTAGTTAATATTATTTTATTATTTCCACTATTATTTTATAATATTCCTTAGCAGGTCCATTTTAGACCTCAAAATTGACCTAATGGATGGAATTGAGTACAACATACCACCCTCATACATATATGAAAACCGAGAGAGTGAACAAGGTGTTGGAGGACATGACGAGAATGTATGTTATGCACCAACTGAAAAGGTGGGAATAATTTTTTCCCATAGTTGAATTTTCATATAAAAAAAACTTTTAGGAATCATTGAAGATGAGCCCCTTTGAGCCTTTGTATGGAATGAGTTGTAATACACCCATTAGTTGGGATGACCCATTAAACATGGTAACTCTCAAACCTAATATGTTAAAGGAGATGGAGCAAGAGGTCATTAGTATCAGACAAGAGTTGAAGCTATCCCACGGAAGACAAAAGAGCTACACATATCAATATAGAATGCATAAATAGTTCCACGTGGGGGATCATGTGTATCTTCAAATTAAACTGAGAAGGAGCTCTCTGAAATTGGGGTCCCGTGCTAAGTTGGCACCCACGTTTTGCGTACCATTTCAAATTTTGGAGTGAGTGGCTCATAGACTAGCCTTGCCTCGCACCATAACAACATGCGATGTGTTCTACATATCCTTATTGAAAAAATATATTCACAATTCTAATCATGTGATTGACTGGTATGTGATACAGGTGGATCATGAGGGGGAGCTCTAACTTGAATCTTTGTGTATCCTAGACCAAAGGCATACTATGCTCCATAATTGAGTAATAGGGAAGGTTAGGGTGCAATGGAAGCATTTTGGACTTGACGAGGCAACCTGGGAGCATGCAGATCAGATGAAAGCATTATAGCCCTTTTTAAAAATATGTAATGGATGTAAAAGAACTATTTTTATAAAGTTCATTTTTTTTTCTTTTCTAGTTTTGTAAGAAAATTGGTGATGGTGTTCCTTTAAAGGGGTGGGGTTTGTAACACCTGTGTGTTAATTATGATATTTATAAACATTTTTGTGTAATTCAATATATTAGTGCACTATTTGATTGTTGGCAGGAACATCAATTTAATATAATAAAAATCATTATTGGTGAAATTCATTCTTATTTTGATCATGGTGCCAAGTTGTGTGAATACACTTTTAGATGTTAATCATGTTTTGAAAGTCTAATTAATGCCATATATTCATGCCTGAAATAGATTAATGTTGTATTATTGTTTTAATTAAAAATAATTAATTAAATTTTAATGTTGTAATTAATAATTAATAATTAATTTTATTTTTATTTTTTAAATATTTATTTGAATATTAAAAAAATCCGAGGAGATGGGACACATGATATATTTTGAAGGGACGAGGTATGACATGAACCGTCGTACCCATATCATCCAAAATTTAATAACTGAACCTCGTAGCTAGGATGGGGTCGCTTCGATCAAGTTGTTAACTGAAGCCATGGAAGTGTCATTCCAAAAGGGTGCGCTTCACATAAATAGAAATGGTGGAGGAAGGAAATACAGGGGCCGAGGGAGCCTCTCGACCACACTTGGGAGGCAAATTAAACTGCCACAAATACCTGAGAAGATTACAAATAGGGCTGGGGTTTTTGGGTTTGGAAAGAGTGGATTATTGAGGAAAATTTGTGTTGGGATAGCTCAGAGAAGAGAAATCACTTGTGTAGAACCGTTGTGGCTCACTCTTTAGTTTCTTTACTTGGAATTTTCAAGCTTAAACATGAAGAAGTATTGTTTGAATGTATTGGTGCTTGCAAAGACTGATAAATCACTAGTGTCACTAGTGCTTGCTATGGTTGATAAGCCACTTTGTTTGTCACTAGAAGATAAGACACCTATACAACGGGTTGTTGGTGCTTGCTAGGGTGATTAACCATTGGTGCTTGCTATGTATGATAAAACACTGTGCTTTTCCTTGGATGATAAACTACCTATAAGTGATAACACTCCCTAAGTTCAACTGGTGAATTACCCAAAAAATTCTAATTCTTAGATTCTATACCTAGCTTGGGGTGGCGAGTTACGAAAAGTAATAGTGAAACTGCCTATGGTTGAGAAAAAAGCGAGAGGTCCTTCTCCATTTTCCAACAAAATCTAATATATACAAATAAGTAAATTGCACTAAACAATTTTGTGAATATTGAGTTAAATTATCAATATGGCCATGTGAAAGTCCCTGGAATGTTTAAATTCTCTCTAATCTATAAATTAAATTCCGAACAAAGATGTATATAGTGTGTGACTACATATAACTTGAATATGAAATTTTATACATGTATGTTGATAGTGCATAACAATAGTCAAGTGTTTACCTTTTAATTCGGGTGTGCCGTTGAAATTTTTCTACTTATGAGATTTTACATTTGTATTGTACATATTCAGAATTATACACAATTATGTGATCAAATAAAAATGTTTATACATCTATTTTTGTGGTATTGAAACTATGCTCATGTAGGAAGCTTGTCTTAATTCATAAACAAATTGTGCTAATACATAATATTGAATTGTATTAATACACGATGTTGTAACTTTGTTGAAATACATAATTGAAAGCATGACTAACACATCCACCATCAGACTTGCACAAAGGTTGAAACATATTTCCATGGGGATTGGACCCCTTGACCCCTGACGGGCAGGTGGGTGGATCAGCCTGCATCATTGCATTGGTAAATTTTAACCCTTATATCCATCATCAGGCCTCTCGTAGTTTATCCCCACCGTGTATTGACACACCCATCTAGTGAATGGTGCAATGTAAAATTTTCATGGCTTAGCGCTTGCACCTGTTGATCTATGACGGATGATCGGGTGGGCCCATGGAAAAATAACATAAATTAATCCAGGTTTATGCATTTACCACTGGGGGACTATTAGGTATGTATATTTTGTGATGCATGGGACCCCCCAACCCCCCAATCCACAAAATAAATAAATTTAAATAGAGAAGCTATCTAGAAAACATTTGGAATGCTAATGTTAACATGGCCACATTAATAAAGTTAGGATGTACTCTAAATGAAACTTTCAATAGGGGATTTGAATTGATAAGTAGTTTCACATCATCAAGAAACTCTCATAAGTTGGGAGCGATGGTCACATTAATAACTAATTCCACAAGTTCTAGAAAAACGACATTAATATGCAACAAAGAAAATCTACAATGCAAGGGAATATAGTGATAGTATTCACTATCAATTGGGACATATCCAAGGTGGTTGTGAGGAGGAGTGTTATCCTTCCCACCTTGGTTCAATTCCCACAAATGACACATTGAGATCTTACATTTATTGACATAATAAGTATTATAAAAGTATGATATAAAGAAGTAAATTAATTAAAATGTACATTAATATACCTCTTACCCATCCTCAATTTTTAACATGCAAGAGATTTTTTATTAGTGTGTAGAAGTAATAAAATAAAATATTATAATTGGTAAAGCAACATCGTGGGGAGTTTTGTTACACATTTATATTAACTCTACCAAAAGTATCCATGCAATTAGATTGACTACCTTACTTCAATTATCACAATAATATCTCCAATCGTCATTGGTTCCTCTCCATGCATTATTATTATTATAATTATTAGCTACATGCATGTAAACTAGTACTAAAAAATAGCCCTAAGGACTAGCGCAGTTAGTTGAACCATTTTGTTAAGGCATGTACCAAGTGGGGCGTGGCATAGGTTTAATCCATAGTGGGTCCCTTAGGGTCCCAACTATTATTGTGGAATGTAGCTAAGCCCCCTCCATCCAACTATTTTGGGGAAAATGGGGATATCCCATTAGGTTTTCCTTGGAAAGATAATGGGCACTCAAATCAGATACATTATCCCCAAATTAAATTAAATTTATTCATGTAAATAGAATTATGTGTACTTTCCATCGTTATCTAAACTAAATCATGTTTTTTTCTTTAGCCATGCTATATTAAGGAAGAAGCAAACTATGAATCCCTAATGGGAAAAGATAAACCCAAAGCAAGGCCACATGTTATTTTCATCCATAATGCCATCGTAGAATATTTGGAAAGAAGACATAATACATTCTCACATTGAACAACATAGCACATTACTTTGAGGTAACAACCCTAATAACTACTTGGAATGTATGATAAAAATGTTCCTATGAACCTAAACCCAATACTTATCACAAGAATATTTGCAACATTGATATGTCAAATCATTACATTTAAGCCTTATTAATCAACAATATATTCTAAGACATTACGTCAATCTTGATTATAGACAGTGGCTAAGTTATAGTGCCTCAAATTTCCTCTCTTGTATTCCCATGCATTATTCTGAATGTGGTGCCCAGGAAAAGGATTAGTGAGTGTGCTTAGGTTAAGTAATAATAACCAATATCTTCCCACTTAGTCTAATAATATTTGGTTTCAATATTAAATTTGGAATTTTCCTCTATGTCAAAAACAAAATTCTTTTGATAAAAATATGTTTATGTACAAACATGCAATTCATCTCTCTAAACATCATCCAAATCTACAAAAGTAATATTTCCATCTATAGTGTTGGCACCTTAGCTCAATAGACATTCCTTGATATTATTTCCAATTCCATTTTACAATGCATTCCTTTACATTGTTTAAAATCATGTGAAGTGAAGAGAAACACACATGTGGTAGCTCTAAAGCTTTTCAACGATTGCTTCAATGCGAAGACCAATATTTGGATGGGAGTTGGATTTAGGACACCCACCATTAATTTCATTCATATAGCAATATAATGATATGGAGATTTTGGATCAAATCCCATGATTGTGGATAGACACCATAAAGAGTTGTGCTTTGCTACATTCTTTAATGAAGGTCCTCATAGAGGTACAACTAATGCAACTTTCATTATATTCAACATATAAAGATAACTTAATTATGCAATCACATCTCATAACCAATTGATTATAATTTTCATCCATGTCATTCATGAGCTCACATGCCACTTTTCCCAGTACAAATTCACCTCCACCTTCCCCTTTATGCTTATCACTTTTCGCTACTTTCTTACAAATTCACCTCCACCTTCCCCTTTATGCTTATCACTTTTCGCTACTTTCTTTCACGTGTTTGGGAGATATGCTCATATAAAATATCAATCACTAGTATGTAAATAAAAAAAAAGTGAATGGTGAATTCTATAAATATATATAAAAAATTAAGTTATAATATATGTAAATTTTCGTAAAATTTCTAAATGATTTATTGTAGCCTCTTCCGAAAGGAGAAGAAAAAACCAAGTAGACATAAGGATTAAAAAACCTGGCAATCATTTACGCTCCAATTAGAAATAAACATTATATAAGAAAAAACATAAAAAAATAATTATAATATTAATTATTAATATATGAAAAACAAAATATTAAAAACTCTAAATTTATATGTAAGAATTCAATTTATGATATCTTAAAAATGTTTGTTAAGATCATAAGAACAATTTGTTATAACCTCCTACAATATGACCCAAAGGAAATACAAAGGTTCCAAAATCATATTATCAATTCAAAATTCACTTGAGAATACAAAGAAATTGTTGAAAATGCAGCAAGAAAATCTCAGTTTGACCCTGCCTTGGTTAAACTAGAGAAAATTTGAATTTCCATATCAGTGAAATCTTGGAGGTAGTTAACTGAGGTGACATGGTACTTGTTACTCAGTTATCTCAGTTAATTCAATTTGGGGGAGCTTGAGTTCAATTTAGTATGATTGATTGCTAATTTGTAGCAATCTAGTTCAATTAATTTGAGTTATGGTTAGTTAAACTAGTTCAACTGTTGGATGAACTAATGGAGGATCAATTTTTGTAGTGGGACTTCAGTCACACTCGATGATCAATCAATTAACTAATCAATTAGCACAATACATGTAGAGAATCTGAGTTACCCCGTTCAGATGGAGATTCCAAGGCAGTGTACTATCAGTTGTAGACGATTCCCATGTGTACATGTGGTGCATGTAGTTAGAGAGCCTAAAGGAATTGCACTATCCAATTGAGAAAATTTCCTAAAAAATAGGGCTGATTCCTTAAGGAACAACACAAGGAAATAGGAGCTTAGAGGGCTTGAAAACTGGCTAAGTGTTGGCTAGAGTTAGTCAATCAGGCAAAGGGATAAAATATACACTTGTAGGTTTTGCTAAGGCTTGAGAAACATATGTATTTCATCTCTATTATTAGATTAATGTAATAAAAATAGGAATGGATTTTGAGCAGTTTCTTTCCCCTAGATAAATATTTGTGCATGTGTGATGTTGCTTCTTGCATGTTGATGTTATGTGTTCTCGATCTTGAATTAATTTCCACAAAGCAGTAGAGTAGATTTGAGTCTTGTGTTTTAGTAAATTTCATGAGAAGTTTTGAATCTACACAATAATTTATACATGGTATTAGAGTCAGATCACAATAGAGAAGGAATTTCGAAGTTGTTCAAAAAGATCAGGATCGAATTTGTAGGATCAATTCTTCAGAGCTAGAAGGATGGCTTTCAATGGACTAAGACTCAAGTATGCCCTTCAGGGTAGCTCGAATTATGTTGCTTGGAAGGACCAAATGGAGGTAGTACTAGAAGACAATAGATTGAAGGAATTCATTGATAATGATATCCTGAAACTAGGATCAGTTGATGCACATAATCTAGCAGAATGAAAGAAGAGTGTAGCCAAGGCGAGGAGAATTATATTGGAGGGAGTACAATATCATATTGTCTCAAATCTTCTTGGGAAAGAAACTTTGTATGCAATGTGGCAAACATTGATAAATCTATTCTAGAGTAGCAACAACCATAGGAAACTGGCGCTCAAGGACATACTTCGAAGTATCAAGATGCAGAAGAATGACTAAATTGAGCAGTATATGAGTAGGTTCACAAAATTTCATGATGAACTTGCAGGTGTTGGTGTCATGGTCCAAGATGATATTTTGATAAGCTTAGCCTTTCTAGGCCTTCCCAAGAGCTGGCATAGGTACCAAGATTCTGTGAATGGGAGGGAGAAACTACCAAATTGAGAATGCTTATGGTCGGATTTGGCATAAGAGGAAATAAGGCATAGTACCAGAGATGGGACTTCATCCAAGGGTGAGGATGAAGAAAATTGTGCATTGGCTGGAAAGGAAAAGAAGGGAAAATGGAAGAAATTATAATCCAAACTAGAATCCTGTCAAGGGGGAAAGAAGAAATATTTTTCAAAAATAAAATTCTTCCATGTCTTGAATTTGGGAGATATGCCACGAAGTGTCCACACAAGAAGACAATCAAGAAGACCCTAGGAGGAGAAGTAGGTGAAGCCTTGGTTTCACAGTTCGATCTTGACTTTAACCTTATTGCATACATGGCCAACAAAGTGATGGGAAGTGTGTGGTACTTGGACAATGGTGCCTCATTCCATATGATAGGGAATATATATTTTTTCAGTGACTTGGAGGAGAAATACTTGCAGATGCACATTAAGATGGGGGACGACAAAATGTACAATGCGATTGGGATTGGTACAGTCACCTTTTAGAGGGAGCCAGGCTCGTTCCTCAGGCTCAAGGATGTCATGTTCATTCCGGGCCTAAAGAAAAATATTGTCTCTGTTGTAGTTTTGGAAGACCATGGTTATGATGTGATATTCAACGAAAGAAAGTAATTCTTGATACTTATAGCCACAGGACAGGTGAAGCATATCGGGGTTCGGTTGAATAACATGTACAATCTAGATGTGGAGGATTGTTCTACATTGAGCACAAATGTAGAGAAGGTGAAAATACACGATGTCAATGAACTTTGGTATAGAAGACTTGGCCATTTCCATCATGGAGCTTTGAAGATCATGCAACAAATAACCACATGCTTACACAATGGATAACTTGAGTAGCAAGAGACATGCAAAGGGTGTATTTTGGGTAAGTACACAAAATACACCTTCCATGATCAGGACAATAAGGTGCATGCGGTCCTAGAAAGGATCCACTCTGATGTTTGTGGACCTTTCTCTACAACCTCCATTTCTAGACACAAATATTATGTCATCTTTATTGATGATTTCTCAAAGAAGTGTTGGATCTTCTTCATGTGGAAGAAATATGTGAAATTTTCCAAGTTCGTAGAATTCAAGGCATTGCTTGAGAAATAAATGGGAAAGAAGGCGACGACTCTCAAGAGCGATAATGGAGGTGATTATGTGTCGAATGAGTTTAAAACTTTATGTGCAAAATAAGGCATTCAACGAGAGTTGAAAATACCCTACAACCCACAACATAATGGGATGGATGAGAGAAAGAACTATAGCATTGTGGGAGAAGTGAGGGCGTTATTGCATGACCAAGGCCTGCCTCTACACTTGTGGGTCGAAGCATGGAACACAACAATCTATTTGGAGAACTAGAATCCTCATAATATTCTAGGCATGATTACATCGAAGGAGTCTTTCTCGGGGAGAAAGTTGGCTATTTCTCACTTTAGGATATTTGGAGCCTTTGTCTACTACCATATCTCCAAATATGCCAGGAAGAAGTTAGATATGAAAACAGAGTTGGGGGTATTTGTGGGTTACATAGAAACTTCCCACAAATACCATGTGTACTTTCCATCCCTCAGAATGGTAGTAGTGCAAAATGTGATGAGGAGAAAGTGATGTAGTGCTCTCTTGAGAGGGAGATTCAGATCCCACTAGATTGAGGAGATTTTAGCTCCAAAGGAGGAGCCACAAGAGGATGTGGAGCAGCAAAAAATTGAGGAGAAGAGAGTGGAGACATCCAATTAGGCAGAACCATCCAAAGAAGGCATGAAAAGGACCAGAGAAGTTGAGATACTTGTGCAAAATGCAAGGGAGAATGTGGGTGTTTCCTAAAATTAGCCACAAGTTGAAAAGGTCACCAGATTGATACACTTCATACATGGCTCTGATGGCTGAGCTTGTAGAGACCGAGCCATCCTATTTCTAGGAAGCAATAGAGGGACCCATATGGGTTGATGCAATGGTGGAGGAATACGAATGCATTGTCAACAATAGTGTTTTGGAAGTGGTCCCAAGACCAACAGACAAATTAGTCATGGGTTCGAGATGGATCTTCAAGGTAAAACATGCAACAAGTGGAAGCATAGAAAAGTACAAGGCCGTATTTTTGGCCAAGGGGTACTCTCATGTAGCAAGGTACTCATCTATTAGATAAATTCTTTCTCTGGCTACACAGAAGGGGTAGAAGATCCACCAGATGGATGTGAAAACAAAATTCCTCAATGGAGTTATTGAGGAGGAGGTGTATATCGAGCAACTAGAAGGCTTCAAGAATTTTGATCGAGGGTCTCATGTGTGTAGATCAAGCGAGAATTGTATGGTATCAAGCAAGCACCTCATTCTTGGTACACCAGGATCGATAGTTATCTCACCGGTTTGGGCTTCACCAAAAGTGAACTGAATACAAACCTCTATCATGTTTTGGTAGAAGGTAAATTGTTCATTATTGTCTTATATGTTGATGAATTTATTTTAACTGGTGATGAGCAATTGATCGGATCTTGCAAGGAGGAACTTGCAAGAGAGTTTGAAATGAATGACATGGGTCTCATGCACTACTTCCTAAGATTGGAAGTATGGAAATGAGAATGGGAAATTTTTGTCTCTCAAGGAAAGTATGCCAACGAGATACTTCAGAAGTTCCGCATGTAGAGTTGCAAACCCATGGAGACACCTCTAACAACCAACTAGAGGAAGGAGGATGCCACTTCAAGTGAGGAAGTGGATGCTACTATTTACCGATAGTTGGCGAGTTCACTTATGTATCTTGTGAACACATGACCAAATATGTGCTATGCAATCAACCAATTGAGTCAATAAGAGATCGCGTTTATCATTGCGTCAACTCAAAAAACATATAATAAAAATGGATGTTGTCGAATAAAATCTATTTAGAAAATCATCAAAGCGATAAAATTTTCAAATGAATATAAATCATTTTCATTCTAAACCTTTGAAAGAAATATAAAGATGAAAATGTTTTTTACGTGATGTTGAAATAGTTAACAAACTTAGCAATATGTAGAAGAACCCTATAAATAAGATAATGGGAATAATGCAAATGGCTTGAAAAACATGAACATAGATGAAGATATCACGGAACTTAATACAAATATTATCAGTGGAAACACAAGATCACACTTATCATTGCATCAACTCAAAAAATATTTTTAGAAACAATGATGTTGTCAAAATAATTCTAATTAGAAAAGCACCAAAACGATCAAAATCAAGACAAAATGTAATGTCTTCAAATAAACATAAGGAATCCTTATAAATGTTCGATTATACATTCGAAATAGTAACCAAATAATAATATTTTAAAAAAATAATACAAGAAGTACCTATTTATGATTGTGCGACATGCAATCAAACTTGGTTTAAAAAGGATGTCATAAAAAGACAATTAACCAATGTGTCCAAAATTAGGTGTGTATGCAAAAAAGGCTAAAAAACATTAGACAATGACAAAATTACCAGATTTTCAATTCTAGAGAGGAGAATAAGAAATAATCCATAGCGAAAGAACCATATGAATTGGAAGAAAGACTAATATCACTAAGATTACCATTTTTGCAAATATGAGAACTTGGGCACCATTTTAGAAAACCACAATTGGGATTGGCTGGTGGACTAATCAATGCACCTATTGACAAATATCAAATCCAAATTACACTTCCTCGTGACATAAATGAATATATTACAGTGGTTGTTGCAATCAAAATATCTTTAGTGTTTAAAATCATATTTGTTGTTGGGTGAATATGTGTTCATAAAGTGATGAAGGAATTGAAACGATTATGTCATGAAACTCTACTTTATAAACTAGATAATGTCAAAATAAATGAAGACTGGAAACAAGTTTTTGATCAAAACAAGGATGCATACGCATGTGAGATAGGTATAAAAATCAATGATGATAATGATGAGTATGATGAAGAACCAGTCACAAAAACATTATTACATGGATTTAGTGATTCATATAGTATATATCATCTTCGTAATAATCAAACAAACATTGCTTCTCATGAAGGCTATAGGCCTTTGGGCATATTCAAAGATAGATATTAAGAAGAGATGAGTATTCCGAAATTGTTTTATAGGAAAAAGTGACTGGGCAGTGCTACGAAAATCTTTACATACCACACTATTTCTCGATGGGAAGTTTTGCATTAATATCATGATTTTTTCTTCATATAACAAATTTATTTTAAAAAAAATGCAAATTATCCTCATTCAAGTCTTCAATTGTATTTGGATTTGAATAAAAAAAACTATAGTTGAAAGGGAAAAAGGTAACAACTAAATATGTTAGAACATGTTTTTGTTGCTACAACACCCTCAAAAATCTTGTCCTGCACCAAATTTTAGAGCCTACCTTGGTCTTGCATATTTTCATCGCAAACATTGAAATCCATTTCATGTGTTTTCTTTAAGTGCTTTTGTCCTTTTTTCTAGAAAATAAAAATGTTGTCTTTTCACATGTTAAGCATCACACGGTGTATATAAGATTATTTTGGTGGTTTCATGGGGTTATATTTATGAAAATGGGTTGATGCTACAATGTAAACATTTGTCACACTCATTCTCAAAGTTTTAAGCATTGTCACACAAGTTTCGTCATAGGCATCACAAAGGGTATCTTTAGTGTCACACTTGTCGTAAGTTGTCGCACTAAGGGAAGTGTGTTGTTCATGTTAGTCATCAGTATTTTTCATTGTCTTTATATGAATATAGAATGTTTATAGATTTCTAACAACAATAATCCTTGAATATCTTGAGTTTCAAAAATCTCACTGCCTTCATTATCCTTATAAAACTATTCTCACTTTTCCTCAGTTGCTCTTACCAAAGCCACCCTGTTACTCCTAAAAGACTCATCATGGGCTTATACCTCTCATTTTCATCCTCCTTTCCTACCTATAACCTCATTGCCCTATTTTCCCTTGTCAATGAAATCCACCCTCCCTGTAGGGTTTCTTATAGCTAACTCATTCCCATGTCCTTTTGGACATAATATCTTATGACCATACTCTGTTTTCACTTGAAAAACCTCCAAGTCAAATTACAGTCAAAATCAGGTCAAAGAACCCTCACACTAGGTCATTAGGGTTTTTACATTTTTTAAGGTAATCATTGGATGTTTCAGGCACTGCTTTTCCTTTGCTAGAATCTGGCTCAGATGTAATATAATGTCAATACATGGTTATTCAAGAAGGACCTAAAAGTTTCCAAATAGGATTACCTTCTCAGTTCAACATCTGCAAATGAGAAAAAAGGAAGTAGTTCAACACTTCTACAGGAGTGTTGAAAGATTTATCAGCAGAAAGAACTGATGAGGTAGACTACCTACTCCTGAATAAAGACAACTTACAACAAGGGAAAGAGGAAAAACTTGGTCTTATAAATAACTAGGGTTTTGAACTTGATGGTCAATTTGAGTGCCAAAACAGTGTTCACTTGCAGAAAATGACACGGAGGAAGCACACAAGGCCAAACATGAAGAAAGTCTATCAGAACAGATTGATGAAATAGGGAAAAGGGTGAGGTGAACTGGACATAAATGAATAAACTTGAAAGGGCTATAGAGAACTTAGAAGACAACACTGATGATTGCTGTGAAGTACTGCAGATAATTAGGGTTTTGAAGAAAGTGGCAAGATAAAGGTGGAAAAGATGAGTTGAGCTCCATGGTTGAAACAAGAGAAGATTTTGAAGATGCTACTATGTGACTAAATCCCAAAGGTGTCAAAATTAACTTGTCATGCCTCAATGATCAAAAGAAAAGAAAATTTCATGACTCCAGCAACCTACAAGAAAAAAGTGTAAAGAATATCATTGAAAAAGGGAAAAAAGGTTTCAAACATTAGAAAGTGGGTTTTCATAATTAAATCAAATTCGTCTTATCTATAAAATCTCATTTTTCACTTCATATGAATCATTGTTGCCTTGAAAACCATTAGAATTGTCAAGGAGAGAAGAATTTGTGAGTTTGCAGGCCGAATTTGGGTAAAGTTTCCTGGCGCTGCGCACTGGGACTGGGCACTGTGCCCTTGGAATTCCCCCCCCCCATACCTTTTCTGAAGGCATTGCGTGCTTGGAAAGTGGCGCTGCGTGCTTGGAGGAGTGTTGCGCTCTTGCCCGACATGCCCTCTGCTCATTTTACTTGGTGTTGCGCGCTTGGACAGAGAGGGTTTCTCCCTCTTCTAACCACTCAAATCACTCCAAGTTGCTTCCAAGCTCTTGCCAAAGGTCCTCCAAGAAAATATTAAGGGGTAAGTACCTGACATACACCCATTTTCAAGCTATTTTGATAATTTCTTAATTGAATGGAAAAGAAACCTTAAAGCAAACCCTAAGATCTAGCTTGAAATCACTGTTTCATTTCAATTTCATCCTCTTTGAAGAAAAACAGTCATATACAAGGGTAATTACACTGTTTGAGGGTTGTCATTCATCTAAGCTTGTCACAACATCCATTCCCTTCATACACTCAATACCTTCACTTGAAAAACTGCCATTTCATTACCCTCCCTTCATCTCATTTCACTTCAGCCCAAGGGTTTGTAAAAACAGAGTTTTCAACATGTCAAAGGGTGAAGACAGTGGTGGTGAGGCCCAAATGCCAAGGAGGCATGATCATAATGGAGGGAAGATAAATAGATTTTAAACCCTTAATACGAGAGAACTCATGGCATCTCCCCTTACTTTTTCCTGCTTCAAACATGTAGGCTGCTTTGAATTTTGTGAGAAGGTGCAACAAGTACAAAACCACCCTGAGCTAACAAGACTTTTCATTATCAATTTACATGACAAACAAGTTAATATTGTTGGGGTTACCTTTGAGTTTTCTGCAGATGCCATTGCAAATGCTACATGAATACCAAGTGTGGGAGAAAAGTGGTTCAAGCAAGCAATCCTAGACATGAGTTACTTTGAGCCATATCTAAAACCTAGGTATAAATATCACCACAAGTCCATCTTTCCTTTTTCACATCTGCTTGATAGATATGCACCCATGATGAGGATAATCATGAATAATTTCACATGCAAGGGAAGGTTTTCCTGTCTTTACTCATATCACATCTGGCTTCTTATGCATTTTACTAGAGTGAGGATGTTGCATATACCATATTATCTCTTCCATAGCATTGATAAAATGGCCTACATAGTGCAAAAGAGAGATTATCCTCAGCAAATGCAGAGCCTATTCCATCACTCACTTATCAAGATGGTGGTTATGCACCAACTACAACATAAAGGCATTACATGGGAGACCTTCATTGCCAATGAGGTTTTCACTACTCCACAAGGCCGCCATCAGCAAGATATTCCTTCATCTTCTCATCCTCCCATTCCTACTTCTCCATCACATCCCACTACTCATGCATCACTATCCACTCACATTCCTTCACCCCATGATGATCCTTCCACATCACCATCCACTCACATTCCTTCACCCCATGATGACATTCCTTCATCACTTTTTCACAATCCTTCATCATCATCTCTTGATACCAGGGCATCCAACAGTGAAAGAGATAGTGAGATAGATGACACTGAGATGATTGACATCGATCCTTTTCCTTTGAAATACGGGAGGGGCTACATGCATGTGTTTGCTGCACTTGAGATGTAAGGGGCCATGCCTTCTACATCAATAAAACAACTTGACAAGGGTAAGAAAAGGTCATAGAGTAGGTCATTTTTTTGAAAAGGAGGATGAACATGAAACTAAACAAGAGTTTCAACTAATTGACCTTGAGGATAAGGATGAGGATAGGATTAGAAATATGCTGCTCAAAAGCAAGGATGCCAAGATTATTGAGCTTCAAGTTAATCTTGGTAGGGCCAAGAATGTGATCAGCTATCTTGAGTTATAAAACCAGTAGTTGGAAACAAAGCAGGCCATCAGTGAGGTCAGAGCAATTAGAGCTCTGAAAGAGGCCGGAAAGGCCAAGGCTAAGCTAGGTGAGACCTTGGGAACTTTTGATAACATTGAAGATGAGGAAGAACAACTTTGTAGGAAGAGGCCAAGGACAATTGGGTTGAAGAAGGCTTTAGCCCGAGAAAGAGAGAAAGAGACAGAATTGGTAGAGCAGCTCACTCCAAGTGAGTTGCTTGCCATGGAAATAAACTATGATAGAGAGTCTTGGCTAGAGAGGGAAAACTTGCACCTATAGGGTCAGCTAGAGAAGGCCAAGAGAGACACTGACATGCAGAGAAAGATGGCAAAGCATTATGCCATGAGGAACAGGATTGCAAGGGCCAAACTCAAACGAGCCCTTGCAAAGATTCAGGCCTTGACTGAGGCAAAGAAGAGGAAAAACTTGACATTCTTGCTTATGTGTCCCTCCAAGCCTCCCAACCTTGATGAGCAAATCAAAATCCAATTTTGGCACATTTTTGCACAATTTTGATTTTTGACAGTTGGCTAGCAGAAAAAAGGGCCAAATGCGCAGAACCACTGGCGTTGGGCTGTTTTTTAGGGCACTAAATTGAAAAATGGTTTGAATTTCCATGTTCCTCATGCCAAGGAAATCATCCTTAGAAAAATTCAGATCATTTGGAGAAAAACTGGTCTCTCAAAAGGGCCAAAAATCACCCAAAAATCACCTTTCTGCCCTCTTTTCAGGATTGGCGCTGCACCCTTAGCAGTCTCAGGAAAAGTGATTTTTGACCAGGAAATTGGCATCATTTTGGAAAATAAAGGCAGATCTAGAAACTAGATAGGAAAAACTTTCCAATGAGAAATCATGGAGCTCATTTGGACACTGGGAAGGCCTCCAAAACTCAGCGACAAAAAATGCAATTTTTCCAGTCTTAGCATTGGGCGCTTGGCTTGGCGCTGCGCCCTTGTACCTTGGAGCTGCGCCCTTGCTAGGAGTTATTTCAAAAGATCTTTTGAGGCCTTAAAGTCAATTTTTTCTCCAAATTAGATCAAATAGTTATGTTAGAAGTTATTTTTTCCATAAATGAGTTTAGATATTTTTGCCTTGGGCCTTGCATGGTATCAAAGGTCAAAGTGCCTTAACTATGTAATAAATGACATTTTGGAACCCTATATAGGGTTTAATTACTCATTTTTCAGTTAAATACTGCATGTAAGCTTCATTATGTTTTTGTTTGATTATTGAGATGAATATTACATAGACTTGGAGTTGTGAAGAAATTGGCTTTGGAGCTTTGTGACTGTTTTGGATTGAATGTCAATGAAGCAAGCACATTCATAGGATCCATGAACCTGGTTAATGGTGATGTTGTTCTAATTTAGTAATTTTTTCCTTCTGTTTTAGAACAGAAAATTTAGGTTAAGATATGTTGTTAGAGGCACCTTAAGCCGGTTTTCTCTCTGTTGCTCAATGTTTTCCTCTGCTAGGTCTGATTGGAGAATTCTTGATTGCTCTATGGTTCCACTTAGCTTGTTGTCTTGAAAATGATTTAATGGAGTCAAGCCAAAGAAGTTTATAGTATGCCCTATCCTTTGGTGTAGCTTGAAACATTTTTTTTGAGGTCTTTCTTTGAAGTATTTCTTATTATGGTTTAGGCTAAAATTTTTTATGGTTTTCCCTGTCCTTTGGTCTATCTTGAAAATTCATTTCAAAGGTCTTTGAAGTCCGATTAAAGAACTTAGGAGTTCCCTGCTCTTTTATCATTACTGAAATGTTATCTTAAATGTTTTCTTTGTCTGAAGGTAAATAACTAGAGAATTTAGGAGTTCCCTACTCTCTAGGGTTTGCTGGATTGTTGTCTCAAAGTTTGCTTGATAAAGCTAGGTCGAAGAAGTTTATGGTGCACCCTCTCCTTTGATTATTTCTTAAGCATAGTGATCTTGAAGGCCCTTCTTATTATAATATATGTTAAAGGATTCTTAATTTCCCTTTAAACCTACTATGTTCACAATTTAATGTTCATTTTACACTCACATAAGCTACTAAGATCCAATTGGCTTTGTTAACTTGCCCTATGAAACACCCTTGATTTATTGTTGTACTTTTCAAGCCTTTAACAAACCCCATAGCCCAATGGTTTAAATTTCTCTTACTCTATCTATTCTTCTTGACACGCAACCCAGCCAAACAAAACAAAACAAACAAACTGCATCACTATAACTAGCCTAAAATCGGCATCCTAAATCAATCAATTCATATATTTTATCAAATATAGAGAGAGCCCTCTCTGAGTCTAGGAAGGCTAGGTCCTAGGACTCCAAAGTTGGTTTGATGTTACCCTTGTCTATTTGGTCTTTCTAATCTGACAAATTACGGGGACCCTAACATAATGGCGATCACGCTGGGATCCCTGAGTAAGTAACAACTTAAATATTCCTTCAAAACTCAAAAATCCCCTGTCAAACTTAGATAAATCAAGTGTTAGCCAAGAATGATATCTGGTTGATTTTCCATACTAGCATAATGGAAAACATACTGGGGAATAGTCATTAAAAATCTTAGTGTTACATAGAGAACTCAGAAAACCCAAAAAATATCTCTAGATTGGTATCCAATGGTTGATGGTGGACAACAAATAAATCTTCAAAACAATTAGCATCATCCACTTGGTGACTCCACTAGTTTTCAGTAGGCCTGCTAACTCCACTGGTCCTCACAGACTTCCATGGGAATGTATTAATCAATCCTAATAGTATAAAACCTAGCCACATACTATGTGAATTCAGAAATCTTTCAGATAGGTCTATTTCCAAAATCCTTACAAACTTTCAACCTCTCTGTGTTGTGGGTCTAACATCTGGCTTCACAAAGAATCAACACCAGATCTCACCCTGACCCAAACCCTCCTACTATAGTTGATGACCCATAAAGAATCTTAAGAAAAACTTCTAAGACTAAAGACTCAACTATTGTTAGACCAATTCACAAAGCAAGTTTTGTTCCTGGAAACCTTACATCCTTGCAAGATACCCAATTTGACTTACACCATAGAAGAAACCTATTCAGAACTAAGTCTCAAATTTGGATAGACCAGATAGACCTTGAGCCTACAAACTTACAACAGAGTCCTAGTAGAGAAGCCTCTCCTTCCACTCCTCTTTATTTTCAGCTTCTCCAACACTTTGACTCCTTTCGATCCAAATATGCTCAATCTCAGCTAGCTGTTCCAAGTACATCAGCTACCCCCACTCATACATCCACTGTGAAAACCACTCCATTTCATCCTCCACCTTCACTCATAAACCCTCTTCTTGTAAATCCTCCTTGGGTTCCATTACCTCCCACAATGGCAACATGGTATGCCCCTCTGGTATTACCACAACCTTTATTGCCTATGCCACATGACTATCAATCTAAAATCCCTCACTTCAATGGGACTGATTCTACAACTACCCAACAACATGTAGACAAGATGAATGATGCTTTTGACTACCAAGAGATAGAAGAGGAGACTATAAAAATATAATGTTTGCCCAAATTTTAGGAGGAGAAGCAAAGAAATGGTTAATAACTTTACTCCTAATAGCATTCATGATCTCCCTTCCCTTTATCAAACATTCATAAACAAGTGGGAGACTAAGAAAAATCCTCTTCAAATCCTGTCAGAGTATGATAACCTTAAGAGAAATACTGGAGAGAGTGTCCAAGAATACTACACTAGGTTCAATAGTGTATACAATGCACTCCCTCCCCACATGAAACATGGTTCCATTAGTGACCCACATCATCCCCACCTGCTCAAGGCATCATTGGAGCCCACCGCCATATCCATGGGTCTATCGCGGGCCCAGATGACACTTCTAATTTGGTATAGAGTGTCACAACCCTCTCGTAGAGGATTCTACAAAGGATACTTGCATAGAAGAAGCTCTGGCACTGACCCCTGTGCACCTGTGTGAGCTACGACATCATCCCTATGTGAAAAAAAGATGCCCAGTTAAAGAAATGGTGCGCCTAGAGTCTCTTAAGAACAAAAATCTATGACCGAGACACTCGGTGATGGGAAACTGACTCAGTAAGGTGCACCATTAAGCTAAATCCACAATTTCCTTGATCTAGATGCATCCCTGATCGATAACGTTGGGCCCGCAATGAGCCCTCACCCATGCATAAAGGTCCACCCGCCTAGTTGGAAGAGGCATCTACCATACCTCTCCATGAGGAACCAACCCTATGAAAAAATAGATGTCCTATGTAGTAGTAAAAGGGTTCCAACAGCGTATTAAGAAATGTAGGAACTCATCCTGCAACTTCAGCAAGGGGTTCTAAGAAAACTTTAGTAACCCCCACCCAGCTAAAGTGGTTCTCCCCTAAGTGTCTCTAGCAATCACAATACAGAGAGGCTCCTAGTCGCACTCTCTTCATATCATCCGGGTGTCAACACCGTATCAAGAAATGCAGGAATTCATCATGTGACCTCAATAAGGGGTTCTGAGAAAACTTTAGTAACCCCCACCCTGCTAAAGTGGAACGCACCTAAGAATCACTATAAATAACAATACATAGAGGCTCCAAGTCACACTCTCTCCATGTCATCCCCATCCTGCAAAAAAGGATTCCAAAAAACCAAAAATTAACATCATAGGCTCAAAAAAGATATCTTTTTACAAGCTCGCACGCATGTTTCCATGGCAGGCACGTGTCCACAGATCTGTTTCTCTGACAGACACATGGTACACCATGTAATTACACCTTCCATATGTGCAGTAAATGAGTCTATTATCTTGTAAGTTGCAGGGGAGTCGGTCCCACGACCACGTGTCTGTTATGCATGTAGACATGCATAACATGCAACTGTTCCATTGACAGTCATGCAAGTTGTGCATCTGTAGCCCAATGTGTCACGAGGTAGTCCAATCAGAGACCCCATGGCTATTTTTCCCATATCCGCACACTCTGTGCATCTATATTACCTAAACCCACAGGGATCCCATGACTATCCCTCAGTTTCCCACAGGTATTGCGCGACTATCTCACAATCGCATGCCTGGTATATATTTCTACCCTAAAATTAGGTCCATAAAAGTCACCCTGTATGACCTACCTATCATAACCTACCAAAATCGCAATGGTCGGGTTATGATCTCTTACTTTTCTATCCTCGCATGCTTCCCAGGTGCACAGGCTGACTGCAACAGACAAAAACAACTCTTGGAACCACTCTGCACTCCAGGACAACAAGTAAAAATGAGGTGGCATATGGCCCACTTTTCTTATATATTTCTCTTTTTGTCATCTTCAGAGACCAATATAAGAGCTCATGACCTTAGTTCTCATAACTGTTAGAGACATAAGGATCAGGACCATGTCACCTTCATCATGGTACACTCTGTTCCATTCCAACCCAAACTCATTTTTTGGGCCGACCTCACGCTCAGAGTACCCGTTCAGGTGTGCCTTCTCATGTTCTTCGATTCATCTTGTTCAACGTATTTCAGCTTATATATTTTTTCATCAAGATGTTTTAACTTGGGGTATTGGTTATCAAGGTTTTAGGTACATCAATAGCTTCCTGTGAAAATCAGTACCCCAGTGGTTGTCGATAATAAAGGTATAATTTTCCACTCAACATGATAAGATTCCTACAAATATTTGCATATCGTGACATCATTTATCTTAATTACACCATAGGGTCCATCATCTCAATTACACCATAGGGTCCATCATCTCAACCATGTTTACCACCACCTCCCCTTGCACATGGTAAATGTCCATGATAGTCAATAAAACCTTCCCTTTCATGGATCACCCCATGTTGTAGACCCCACATACTATTGGGATCCATGACCATTTATTCAGGCTTAGGAGGCATTTAAATTGCATGCCTTGAAGATTAGCCTCATTATTCTCTTCTTCATGTGTTTCTTACCAACCCCATTCCCCAGCCATCTCATTTATTTGTGATAGATCAAGTTGGATGCACTTCCATGTTCTACATTTGGCTTATCATCCCTCCATATTACATAGATCATTTGCGTCACTTCATCTACCTCATGAACCCCAAAAATAGACCAATCAATGGAGCCCTCTCCCTCCACAAAAAACACCTTTCCTCCATCATCATGTAGGTCAATGTTTTCATGGGGCACATGTTTCCGTGTATGTACATTCCAAACCACCTTTATATTATTTTGGAAAGTGTACATATATTTTTTAGGAAAAGGGTTCCCACCCATATTTTCATGTCCCCGAAAATAGTCACTAGTCATCCCTAGTTGAATCTCATTTATCACCACCCCATCTGTTGATCATTCACCACGACAATCAAAACATTCTCACACCTACCTTGGATGTCCTACAGACTCTAGGGACTCCCCCCCAGAAGAATTTTTTGATTGTCGCCACTCGCATTACAGCTCCAACATTGGGCAGTTAGTTGTATCCATTCATATTGTCTACTTTAATTATCATGTCTTGTTTACATACCATATTATAGTCATATTTATCCATCATAATTCCCCAAATCATCATTTCAAGCGATTGATATTTTTTTCTTGTCTACTTTAACACCCATATTCCAGGATCGAAATAGTACCTTGGGTTCTCCCCCCTCTTATGGGACATCCTTGGGTGGCACAATGGGAATCACTATTGCCCATTGATGTAATCAGTATCCTTAACATTCAAAACCAACATAAGTTGAGTCATGTCAGGGTAGTATCGTACGTTGTGACCGTTGTATTTCTCTCATTTAGTCGAATACCCATGCATCGTTTAGCACCTCATTTAGAAATTCTTACATTTGGATACATGGTAGGTGCCTAGAGTCGAAGACCCATGCATCCATGAGCACCTCACTTAGCAGTGCTTCACCTTTTTGATGCATGGGGGCACCTAATTCAATCTATTTTCCAGAAGTTCCCTTGAGGGAATAAGCAATTATCATCATCATTCATCAACATGTCAGCCACTACAATTCTAAATTAATAGGAATATTTCATGTATGATTGTAATACTTAGTAATTAGTCATCATAATGAGCATGGGACATGCCCGCCTCATATAAAGCTTATTTCATAGCATGGTTATCTTTATCCTTAGTCATGATTTTTCCCTACTCACCTCTGAAACAATTTATTTTTTCTCTCAGGAAGTTGATCAGACTCTCAGTGAACACAGAAAAATGTGATGTATTTCAGATATATGTTTTCTCATAACCTCATACATCAGGAATAAAATGTTAAAATGTAAAAATAATACACACATTTGTACAATTGAGATGGCGCACAAAGTCATCTAGAAGAGCATACAGGTGAAGACTTTCCAACTGAAGACATCATAATAAACAAAAATAAAAGTTTTCCAAAGGTCTCAAGTATAAAATTTAACCATGTGGCCTATTCAAAGGTCAAAAGAAAATTTTCAATCAAAAAATTCGGGATCATTTCACACAATTGGAAGATGATATTCCTTGACATGTTCTAGTTAAGCATAGTTGGATTCGAGTCGCCCTAAAAATATGTATCCCACAGGGGATCCTCTTTTCCTACTTATGGTTCATTTTCTCATTAATGGACCATGAGAGGGAAGAGGGATTCAAAATTATTTATAAACAAGCCAGTGGAAGACCAAAGACAAGGAAATGCTATGCTAGCATAATTTCTACCAAGAAATCCTGCATTCCATTGTTGAAGAAGAAATAGAGAATTGTTATGTTGGCCAAATTATTTCTCAACAATCCAAAATTCTAGTGTGGAGATCATTTCACCATTCACAGAGCCTTGATACTTCTTTGAGAGAGAGGAGAAGATTGCAAATAGAGTGAGTAAAGGAACCTCCTTGTTGAGGATTTTGAGCACCATTGCTCGAAGGATTCTCTCTAAGTGTTTGGAATTCATTTATTGTATCCATATTATACTTTCAACACTCAATAAATGGAACCCTTTTCATTACTCTGTTGACTTGTTTGCTTCATCAAGAATTAATTATGTGCTTGTTTCTTAGTTTTTAGTTTCTATTCTATATGCATTGTATTAACCATTTAAAACGTTGTATCTATTCATGTTTTTTCCACTAACAACAACCAATTCTATTTGTGATTTCTTTGCAGTGAACAACCAACTTCTAATAAGGTGTCTTTTGGTACCCCATTGCAACAAAAGCACTACCACACATGGCATTAAGAAGGGAGGTCAAAATAGTTCAATGATTTTGTTTTGGAAAATTTGTCTTCAATATTTTATGAGGGATATCTCGATGCCATCATATTCATCTCTTGTTCACAAAAAATGCATGCAAGGTTCCTCGAAATTGATATGTATTATAAAGGGCTATTTAGGATGTAATTTCAAGGCTCGGTTAATAAATAGATCTAATTTTATTTGTCTAAGTTTGTTGTTGTAAAATTTTTATTTTAAAATATTCGGTGTATGGTTTTATAGTTATTGTGGTATTTTTACTCGTGGAACATTTTATGTGTTGTTGTTGTGTTAGAAATGCTTCATATATTTAGATGAAAAGTGTTTGATGAAATTTATGCAATATAAAAGATTAAGGAATTGCAAGTTTGGTTAGTATATTTCAATAAGGGACATTACAATCATTGGCCAATGTTGGTGCTTCAATGATTTTATCTATATATTCCTTGAATGGGGTCCCATTGGCTTATTCAAGGGAGGTCATGGTGATCTTGGAGGCTCTTATTCAATATGGTTGATCTCAAATCACCTTAAGGAGGATTTCAATGTTTGTATTAGCATCTCTTATTCCTCGGATGAATTTATATATCATGTTATTAAAAATTTGAGGATGTTTTTATTGAACGATAGAGTGAATTCGTTATCGAATGTCTATGGGATTTTTTTCAAGTAATTACAAATGCGTCATTTTTCTCCTATCTCATTTAGTACTTTAGAAAATACATTTCCAAGAATAGTTGGAGTTGAGGTGGATTTATCTTCAAATAATAATAGTTAATTTGGGCTTTATATTTTCGGAAATGATGTCACTCATGTGATATACTCTTCTTTGATAACCTACTCTTCTCTATATACAAAGGTCTCCAAGAAATAAGATATATTCCAAAAACTCATTAACGAGTGCCCAAATTGGCATATTTTTTGCACCTATATAATACCTTCTTTTCCACCATTTTCCCACTTTCCATCCTTTATTATTACATTTTCCATCTATATTGATAATTTGTTTTTCAAGGTACAAATATCCTTTTATGTTCCTTTTTAATGCTTACGCTTATGTACTTTTCAAGAAATTGTTTCATTTATAGACAAACAGTGGTATATAGGACACAAGACTGCAGAAGTACTACTCAATTCAGGCATCTCAATATTTTTTGCAACTATAATATGTAACCATAGTTGCTACAACTCTTCATTATTACTATAACTCTTCACTATTGCTGCAACTCCGGGATGTGACTACAAAGAGTTGCAACTTTGGATTGTTGTCATTTTTTATGATACTTTGTTGTTGTGATTCCTATTGTTACAACTCATATTTCCCCTAATATCGATGTTTCAAGTTGTGCTACCCTTACTTGTTTTGTATCGCTTCGACTCCTCATTATTCCTATTGTTGCAACTCTGGTGAAAATGCTACACTTTGCGGACATTGTGTTGGCACGACAATCAACCATGTAGCTGTCAATTTTGGACCAATCAAGTAGTCAATGAGATATTTCTCACATACGAAGATGGAAAGATCATTTCGATGACCAAGAAAAGAAGATGACTCATCCACCAATTGTTTCAAAGTTGAATCGAGTCAGTGAATGCCCGTTTTTTTCCATTTATAAGAACATTTATGTAACAAAATGAATAGTTTGACTCTTATGCTTTTTTATCCACCTATTTGATTTATTTATATAGAAAAAATCTTGTATAAAAACCCTATACTCTCCTTAATATGGGTAACTGATAGGAAGAAATTGAGAATTGAGATAGGAGCACGTTATTTTTCTTTCCACAATTATTGCAATTCAATTTATTTTCACTCCAATTCAAGTAATGGTGTGTTGAGTATTCACATTTTTGTTGTTTTTATAACTAGTGCCTAATTTAAGGAGGTAGGGACCAATCCTTATCTAGGTACTATATGTATCCATAACGTAGGTATAGCTATAATTAATGTTTCCATCTATTTCTACATTTAATTTGTTTTCATATTACTGTAACTCCAAATTTCTAATTATTGAAACTTTGAAAAATTACATTATTGAAACTCCAATAAATTACATCATTGCAACTCTAAACTATGGTGTTATTTCTATAACTTAGGTGTTAATGTTATCTTCATTTACTAATTAATTGATTTCATGAAGGATTTACAACATCTTTTGAGTTATGGTTGTTGCTTTAACTTTGCTATAGTATTGAAAACTGTTATGTTTCCATAATCATAGTAGTTTTCTTTTCCTAAACAATTTGGTTTGTTTATTTTATCAAGCATTTGGTTTATGGTTATGTTTCCCTTATAAGAAATTTTGAATTAATGGTTTGTGATTATATGCATTTCATTGGATGTGAAACTTCATATTAGCAACAACAACCAAGATCATTTTAATACTTGAGCAAGTCACCCTTACATGTTGGTGTGATTTACTTTCCAACAAGTGAGATTTACTTTCTTGCAACATAGATTAGACAATGTGCCTTTACATTCCTGCAAGTGTGGATTGGATTGAAGGTGTGCTTTAGATTACCCGGTGACATGAAAAATCATATTTATATCTTAAATTGTGACAATCATTTAGCTATTACAACTTTACACACATACATGATTGTATTAGCATATACTATGCATGGCGGTTCACAAGTTTTCTACGAAGCCCAGGTTGAAAAATAAATGAACACTCTTTTGGTTGTCTCTTTAATCAATTATAATGGTAATTATAAGGCCCATCACTTTTGTCATCAGTGTTGATGAACTTCCACTAGCACATTCTCTATTGTGTTCTTTAATTACTTTAGTTATTGTGTGATTTTACCTGTTATCTAACTACTTTGCATATTTATTTATTTCAATATAGGTTTGATTCACCATTCTTATAATTTTTATTTTTCAACATTTTTTTGACAAATTTACTTGTTAGATTCCTATGAGTAAATATCAATTTGGTATATATGTTAGAAATATCCCTCAATCAAATAGTGTAGGTCATAACAAAAAAGGGCACCAACAATTACATTATTTGACTCCTATAGCAAGTTCACTAGCCAATCAGAAATATCAATCCTTTGAAGTAGAATCTAAATTCATGCAACCTTCATTTTTTGTGTCTTCAGAAGATCTGTTCCCAAAATATTTTCCCAAAAAACATTTCTACATAGAGCTAATTTTTCCTAAATCTTCCAAGGCACCCTTAGAGGAGGAAGATAGGTCTTCAGAAGAAATGGCCCATGAAGTTAAGGAGGAGCAGTCATCTTCCTTTTGAATTCCCCATCAAAGAATCAGAGGAGAAAAACAAGATGAGAAAAATTCCACATTAACCTTGCAAAATTTTCATGGTATCTCAAAATATGACCCTGACACCTTTCTCTTTGAGTTAGACATGTTTTATAGAAGTTACGACTATGTCTCTAATGCACAATAGTTGAAACTCTTTCCTGCTACCTTTAAAGGCACCATACTAGTTGGTTTATGGGCTTGGGAAAGATATCATTAGGACATGGGTGCAATTAAAAAATAATTTCTTGGAAAAATATCACGATTCCTACAAGGACAAGGGGCGAAGAGAAGAATTCTTATGAATGACCCAACATTACGACAAAAGTATTGAAGACTATTTTGAGTGATTCAACTACAATTTACAAAGGGAAAGGAAAGGAAAATTGGCTCTGGAGATACTTCGTGTCTTATTATTGTGAGTGATTAAATATGAATGTATAGAACTCGTCAACTTGGTGAGTGTAGGATATATATAACATAACAATTATGATGACATTATGGAAATTTGTTAGTGATATTCACGAGAAACTTCTAATATTGGGAAAGGACCCTGAGATATATTGGCCAAGATTGATAGGACTATTCATGGAAGAGTTAGTAGAGAAGAAGTTCGAAACAAGTTGGAGAACTTCAAAATTGATATATTAAGCATGTTGGGTTCCTAGTTAGATACCTTGCAGGTGAAGAAGGAGGAAGTAGAATTAGATTAGCGATCTTCTACCCAAAATGTAGAAGAAATAATCCACTAAAGAAATTCGCATTGGATCATATTGAAATCTGTACTATATATGGAAAATATCACCCTACGAGTAGTTTCACATATCTACTTGAAATTAATGTTGTCCATTAAGAAGTGGAACAACCAAAAAAACTTTGTTTTGTTGCACAAAAACAATTGTGGCCACAAAATCCACAAGGTATGATCCAAGATCCATCTCAAACTTTTAATTACTATTGGAATAACCATTCCATGTAGTATTCCTCTTAGTATTGGTTCTTACCTTCTTATCCATGGATGGTTCCTCCTCCCCTTCAGTAGCTTTGGAAGCAGGGGTGGAGAAATCATATGTATGGAGGCCCTCAATATGCCCCTATGTGTCCACCTATGTAGCTCCTTTCTTCTCCTCAAATGCAAGCATCCACACTTGCCTCTCCATGGCCAAAATTTCCTATAGAACCCATATCTAACTCCAATAATGGTTATCTAAATCAATGAGCACAATTTTTTGGGCTTGCAACCTACTCGACCTACTTTATATCTTCACTGGACTATTGTGACACCCACCTTAGATCTAGGATGACACTGACTAAAGAGTATCCTATCGTGAATATTTAAGATATAAATGATGAATCTAGAAATGGATAACCTAAGCATGATTCATCTCTTAAACCTTTAATAGCCAAGCACATAAGCTCCATAATTCAAGTACCACCTTACCCTAAAATACCAAATCTATAAAAACTTGTAACCCAACCAAAATTTGATTTCTTGGGTGACATCAATAATGGTATGTCAAGATATTTCTTTTCCAATCTATTAAATATGTGGAAATTTAATCGAAAGGGGTAATAGAGATTTATTTTAGGACACTTGGCCAATAAGGAAATATCCCCAAACAATCCATGTCATTGGAAAACTATCTGATCATATGATGGGAGGAGTCCTCATGGATAAATATTCCAATCCTAGTAGCCCAGTTGTTAATGCAGATACCATTCCAAACATGCTATTTGACTTGGGTGTTGCCATTTATGTTATGATGTGAGAAACCATAGAGGCATTATGACTCTCTAGCCTAAAAAAATATCCCATTATGTTTAAATTGGTTGATTAGTCAACAATAGTAAACCAAAAGGAATTTTGGAGGACGTAGTGATATTTGTAGATTCATGGGAGTATCCTACCCACTTTATGGTTCTCCAACCTAAATCCTCTCTAGGGGGATACCATCCAATCCTTTATGTGACCATGGCTAGCCATTGCAAATGTGTATTTTAGCTACATATATGGGAGTATAACAATATCCCATGGAACCTCCAGAGAGAGAGAGATAGAGGCACACCTCCACTTAATAGTTGAACTTATAGTGAGAAGGAAGATTAGGTAGAGAGAGAGAAGATCTAGGATCATACCTAAGTGTATTTCACATGAAAACTAGTTTAGGCTAGTGCATGACATTTTAGAAGAATATAAAGGTACTAGTTTAGGCAGTGGCATGTTTCATGGTGGTTATGTTAGGATCCTTCGAATTATACACCTATGTTTTTCTTTTCTTTTTTCTAATAAAGTGACTTTTAAGATATGTAGGAGCGGAAACTGTTGTTTCTTCAATTTTGTTGTTGCAACTACATTACACAGTCCATTTGTTGCAACTTTAAACCTCATTTTTGTAAATTTGTTGCTAAATCATTATTGCCACAATATTATTGTCAAGTTTCCATTGTTTCAACTCTGCTCAGCATCTTTGTTGCAATTCAATGATAAGATACGGTTGCTACAAATTTGAAATTCCATTGTTGCAAATCCACTTCTATAATTTCAATGGTTAGAATTGGTAATGACACTTCTTGTCACAACACAATGGTTGATTGATTTCATTGTGGAAATATTGGTTGAGATTGTTGTGTTGACTCCACCTAGCACCATTGCTATGACTACAACACGCTATTGAAACTCCAACAAAAATGTGAATCTGATCTATTTGTGGGGATGGGATGCTAGCACAACAAAGTACAAGGCAAAGCCAATTTTGGTAAGTTGGGACATGTATGTTTCCCAATGATTTGCATAATGTATAGAATCAATTTTCATAATTCAAGTTTACCATTTGATCTAAAATCACTCACATCATTATTGCTTCCATCACCAGTCACATAATTCTCTGTCTTCAAATCCTTCCTTCCAGAATTAGAAATCCCCATTTTCAAACCATTCAATCTATTTGTAGTAGTATTAGTTTTAACTTAAGAAGAAAGGAAAACATGGTAGGATCCCTATTATTGTAGTCATATGACCACATTTGGGAAATATTTCAGAAAGGTGGATGGATTGAATATGTCCAAATATTACATGGGTAAAATGATGAAGTAGCCTAGAGTATACTCTAAATTTCAGAAGAAATAGTTTAGTAGTAGCAGGAATAGTTATGGAGGTTACAAAAGATATCTTGGATAAGATAACAAGGTTACCACAAATAGGAGAAAGATGGTATTGTAGGAGAATATTAAAACCAAAAATCATGGAGCAACTTCTTGAGCTTGAGGAAGCCTTAGTAAAGAAAAGAATGGTGTTTGATAGAAGGTCGCTACCACATCCATGAGAGGATGTAGTTGTGTTTGTGCATAGGTATATTACCTAATAGGATCACCATGGAGCAGTGTATCTACAACATCTTCAACTATGGGACGATATGAGGCATGTAAGACTGATCAACATGCCATTATTTCTCCTCAAAACTCTATAGACCATGACATCACTAGTGCACTAATCAAGATGGCCTAGGGATGACCTTTCCAACTAAGGCCTTATAAAAATATTCGTGGAGAAATATATGAATTGAAAAGGAAAATCATGAGAAGAGATTACTAAAGACCCTCTTGAAATCATATAAGCTACAACTCCATCAATAGGAGAAGAAGAGGTTTCAACTTTACTGTGGGATGAAAATGTTGTGATTACAGGAGCTGAAACAACTACCATTCCTGGAGGTGTATCTAGGAAGTACATTGTTGCAACTCCCTTGGTCGTTGAATACCCCATGTTCCTATTAAAGAAGAAATCCTAGAAGGAAGTGCTAGGACTCCACAAAAGGATGATGAAATTAATGACAACAATATGGAGATCATAGGCAATAAACCCATTTCCAAGAGATTAAAAATAAAATGAAGAGGCCATCCTATGTGGCAATCCCCAAGAAAAAGAGAGCTAGGTATGCCCTTGTAGATGTAACTCAACAAATACATCAAGAAGCCCTTACTAGAATAGATGAACCAATAGGTGTGGTAGGTGAAGGAGTTGCAACAGGCTTTTATTGCTCCACAAAAACCAATAGAAAATTCTGAAGCAAAATCACCTACTAACACAAAGGAACCAACAAGTGATATGGGAGATGACCAACAATTTTCTAACCCTGCAACTGATGAAGAGATAAGAAAAAAAAATCTTGTTGCAACATAAGCACTATCAAGAGAAACATTAGGGGAATCCTTGATGTTATATATAAAGTTTATTCAGAGGAGGAAGAAGAAAAGGAAGTTGTTTTTCCCAAAGGAAACATCACTACAACACCCAAAGTAAGTACTTTGTGTTATTTACCATTAATACATCTCTTTTAGGAAGGAAAATATGAAGCTTCAAGTTATTGTTAAGAAAGTAAGGGATGTGCCTAAGGAAATGAGGTACTCTGAGAAGATTGAATACATTACCTAGGAAATAATTTCCCTTGCTACAAGGGAACCTCACATTAAAACCAAAGAGACAACTTAGAACCCTAGGAAAGAAACATAAGAGATAATTGTCTAAAAAATAGACCTCATATTGCCTTGATTGATATGAGCACACATATTGAGTAGAAAAATGTGGAAGATAAGGACACACAAGCAGATTGATCCAAGTGGATATTGGTGGCCACCCACCTATTCCATTTGGACCCGCACAATTAGTTCTTTTAGTTTTTCACTTTCAGCACAACTTACTATTTTTAGCAGGTTTTCGGGTTCTGAACTTCGAAGCCGTTTGGAGGCCCTAGTGATCCAGGTGGATATTGGTGGCCACCCAAATATTCCATTTGAACCCCTTCATCGATTCTTTCAGTTTTTCAGTTTCGGCACAACTTACTATTTTTAGCAGTTTTTCGGGTCCTGAACTTCCGGAGCCATTTTGAGGCCCTAAACGACGTTTTTTGGGAAAACCGAGAGCAACATGGGATCATCGACCGATGTTGCTCACATAAAAAGTTGTAGTCCTTGGATAGATATTTCTAAGGAGGTATGGTGCGCATCAAACAGAGATCGTATGCCAAAGTTACGTCCTCGGGAAGTTGAAACACCAATTTACCCAAACGGGGCCCATAGTTTTGGTGCTTCATCTCCTAGTGTTAGGTTTTTGGATTTTTGGGGCTTTTCCATTGTTTCTCAATAATAAATAGGCCCTCGAGCCTCATTGTAACACAACTCAGAGGCCTGTAGCCACCACATCTCTTCTCAGAGATACGCTACCAGTGCCCTAGCTATTTTATTTCCATTATGTCTGTAAGCATATTTCTATTAATTGAGATTAATGAACTGAAGTATTATTTCAGTTGCATATTTGTGTTTATGTCTATTTCTGTATTTTATTGCGTTCCTACATAAATCTGGATCAGTGGAATCAGAGCGGTCTTCTCTTTCTCTGTTTTTCTTTGCATGTCCCCAACAAGGTCAGGGTATAAGGAGTTAGGGCTCAATCTGGTTAAACCCTTGCAAGATCAGACTCGCAAACCCTCACGACCTCCCATGGCGGAAGAAAATAAAGACAAGGGAGCAAGAGATCCTATCAAAATATTGCTCGAGGAGGCCCTCGAGAAACAAAGGAATGTGATGATGGATAAATTTTCTCAGATCCTTCAATGGCTACCCACCTATGGCGCATCGACATCCAACAGCCACTCTGGAGGTGCCATTCCCTTCAATGTACAGGTAAACTTTGACATTCCTGTATTTCAATGAAGATAGATGCAGAAATCATAGATAGATGGTTGAATTTGTTGGAAGGGTATTTCTCGGTCCATGATTTCTTCGATCGAGAAAATATTATTTTTGCACTCCTCAAAGCCGCCCCCCATGTCAAAGGCTAGTCAGAAACCTACTGTGAGCAAAAGGACAGGATAGAACCCTCTCTGTTCTCGGTCGCACCCACTTGGAATTCATTCTGAGACAACATCAAGGAACAATATTACCTCGTGGGGAGCTATGAGGACAAGTACATCCAATGGACCACACTGCGGCAGCAAAGGGATCAAGATGTGCACAAACTGACGAACTTGTTCCATACCCTACGCACAAAGTTGGGTATTAAAGATCGAGAGAGACAAGTGGTGCTCACGTACCACATCTTTTTGCACAAGCATGTTCAGGAGGAAATGGAGTTCCTCGACATTACCTCGCTTGGCATGGCATATCGCTATGTCGCCAAGATCGAGCAAAAAATTAACCAGAAGAAGCGAGACTTTGGATCCGTGAATCCAAAGCCAGGGAAAGGCACCCCCGAACCACAGAACAAGGGGCAGAGCCAAAGTGGGGTGATTCATAACACCACCACAAATATAAAGAAGGACACGGGGAAGTGGTGTGAATTTCATAATAGCCCCACTCATAACACAAACGAGTGTCGGGCCAAACAGTAGTTGGTTGTCGAACTGAAGGCACCCAAATCAGATGCATATTCTGATCTTGAGCTAGAACCAAACAAGGGAGATGAAAAAGGGAAGCAGATCATTGATGCGGACCCCAGTGCCATTGTTTCCACCACCAAGATCCAAAAGGAGGATAAGAGGATCTAGAGGAG
Organism: Pinus albicaulis; assembly: GCA_034641835.2. Taxonomy (NCBI): domain Eukaryota; kingdom Viridiplantae; phylum Streptophyta; class Pinopsida; order Pinales; family Pinaceae; genus Pinus; species Pinus albicaulis. The sequence goes on from CM076578.1 coordinate 1,422,684,561, forward strand.
GGAGAGCACATCTTCCATTCACAGATGTGGGTGAAGGGTTCTCCACTGCAATTTCTTGTCGAAAGTGAGTGCCAAAATAACCTCATTTTAGCAAAGTTCATGAAGCGGCTCGGCCTACCAACCATAGCACACCCGCAGTCGTCTACCATCGGGTGGCTTCACCTAGGGAGAGATCTCCGCGTCCGCGAGTAGTGCCGCCTTTCATACAACATCACGCCATTCACGAATGAGGTATTTTGTGATGTTTCTCCTCTTGATGTAGCTGACGTATTATTAGGCCAACCATACTTGTGGAGGTGACATGTTGTATGTGAGTCTAGGCCCCATTCTATTGTTATTACTTTGGGAAATAAATTGTATAGGATACAGGAGGTAGTACCGCCTCCTGCCATCTCCTTGACTATTGCAAAACATCGCAGTAAGATTGTTTCCCATCTAGGAAATTTATATTCCTTACAAATTGCTCACAAGGAAAGAAGAAGATTGTGGCCACAACCTCAAAATAGGGCTCCCCTGCACGGCTGCATCAAATGGAAAATTTCATGGAGGAATATGAGGACATTTTCTCCTCACCCACAGAGGTTCCTCTACACTGTCAAGACAGGCACTCCATCGATCTGACACCTGGTGCATCGTCTTTATACCTCATACGATTACACATACAGAATCCACACATGTACTATCTGAGGCAACCAAATTTATGGAACGCATCAAATACTTCCGCCAGCAGGTGCACGACATCCTCGACAAATCCAATACCAAGTTCAGTAGAATTTGCCTCTCATGAAGGAACTTAACGTAATGGGTACCATTGCTTCCTAAGGAAGGAGTAATGATCCAGGTGGATATTGGTGGCCACCCACCTATTCCATTTGGACCCGCACCATCAGTTCTTTCAGTTTTTGACTTTCAACAGAGCTTACTATTTTTAGCAGGTTTTCAGTTCTGAACTTCCAGAGTCATTTGGAGGCCCTAGTGATCCAGCAGGATATTTGTGGCCACCCAAATATTCCATTTGAATCACCATCATTGGTTCTTTCTATTTTTCAGTTTCGGCACAACTTACTATTTTTAGTAGTTTTTCGGGTCTTGAACATCCGAAGCCATTTTGAGGCCCTAAATGACGTTTTTTTGGGGAAAAACGCGAGCAACATGGGTTTGTGGACCTATGTCGCTCACATAAAAATTTGTATTCCTCGAATAGATCTTTCTAATGAGTTATGGTGTGCGTCAAACAGAGATCATATGCCAAAGTTACATCCCTGGGAAGTTGACACACCAATTTACCCAAACGAGGCCCATAGTTTTCTCACTTCATCTCCTAGGGTTTGCTTTTTGGATGTTTAGGGTTTTTCCATTGTTTCTCAATAATAAATAGGCCCTCGAGCCTCATTGTAACACAGTAGAGGCTTGTAGCCGCCACATCTCTACTCAAAGATACGCTACTAGTGCCCTAACTATTTTATTTCCATTATGTTTGTGAGCATATTTATGTTACTTGATATTAATGAAATGAAGTATTATTTCCATTGCATCTCTGTGTTTATGTCTATTTCTATATTTTATTATGTTCCTGCATAAATCCTGACCAGTGGAATCAGAGCGGTCTTCCCTTTCTCTGTTTTTTTTGCATGTCCCCAACGAGGTCAGGGTATAAGGAGTTAGGGCTCGATCTAGTTGAACCCTTGCAAGACCATCCTCGCAAACCCCAACGGCCTCCCTTGGCGGAAGAAAATAAATATGAGGGAGAAAGAGATCCTATAAAAATATTGCTCGAGGAGGCCCTCGAGAAACAAAGGAACACGATAATGGATAACTTTGCTCAGATCCTTCAATGGTTGTCCACCTATCACGCATCGGCATCCAACGACCACTCTGGAGATGCCACTCCCTTTAAGGTACAGGTAAACTTTGACATTATTGTATTTGAATGAAGATAGATGCAGACGTCATAGATAGATTTTTGAATTTGTTGGAAGGGTATTTCTTGGTCCATGATTTCTCCGACCGAGAAAATATTATTTCTACACTCCTCAAAGCCGCCCCCCATGTCAAAAACTAGTCGGAAACCTACTGTGAGAAAAAGGATGGGACGAAACCCTCTCTGTTCTCAGTAGCACCCACTTGGAATTTGTTCTAAGACAGAATAAAGGAAAAATATTATCCCATGGGGAGCTATGAGGACAAGTACATCCAATGGATCACGTTGCGGCAGCAAAGGGATCAAGATGTGCACGAACTAACGAATTTGTTCCATACCCTATGCACAAAGTTGGGTATTAAATATTGAGAGAGACATTTTGTGCTCAAGTACCACATATTTTTTCATAGGCACATTCAGGAGGAAATGGAATTCCTCGACATTACCTCTCTTGGCACGACATATCACTATGTCGCCAAGCTCGAGCAGAAATTTAAGCAGCAGAAGCGATACTTTGGATATGTGAATCCAAAGCCAGGGAAAGGCAACCCCGAACCATAGAACAAGGGGTAGACCCAAAGAGGGGCGACTCAAAACACCACCACAAATCCAAAGAAGGACACGGGGAAGTGGTGTGAATTTCATAATAGCCCCACTCATAACACAAACGAGTGTCGGGCCAAACAGTGGTTGGTAGCTGAACTAAAGGCACCTGAATCAGATGTATATTCTGATCTTGAGCTAGAACCAGACATGGGAGATGACAAAGGGAAGAAGATCATTGATGTGGACCCCAGTGCCATTGTTTCCACCACCAAGCTCCAAAGGGAGGATCCATAAGATCCAGAGGAGGTAGAGCGCATATTCCATTCGCTGATGAGGGTGAAGGGTTCTCCCCTGCAATTTCTTGTCGACAGTGGAAACTAAAAGAACCTCATTTTAGCAGAGGTTGTGAAGAAGCTTGGCCTACTGACCATAGCACACCCGCAGTCATCTACCATCGGGTGGCTTCACCCAGGGAGAGATCTCCACGTCCGCGAGCAGTGTCGCCTTCCGTACAACATCAAGCCATTCACAGATGAGGTATTGTGTGATGTTTCTCCTCTTGATGTAGCTGATGTATTATTGGGCCAACCATACATATGGAGGCGACATGCTGTGTCTGAGTCTAGGCCTCGTTCTGTTGTTATTACTTTGGGAAATAAATTGTATAGTATACAGGAGGTAGTACCGCCTCCTGCCATCTCCTTGACTATTGTAAAACAACGCAGTAAGATTGTTTCCCAAACCAAGAAATTTATTTTCCTTACAACTTGCTCACAGGGAAAGAATAATATTGTGGCCACAACCTCAAAACAGGGCTCCCCTACACAGTTGCATCATATGGGCAAAGTCATGGAGGAATACGGGGACATTTTCTCCTCACCCACAGAGGTTCCTCTACACTATCAGGACAAGCACTCCATCGATCTGATACCTGGCACATCGTCGTTTGATATTGCCATACCTCATACAATTAAACAGACATAATCCACACATGTAATAAATGATGCAACCAAATTTATTGAACGCATCCAATACATCCGCCAGCAGGTCCACGACATCTTGGACAAATCCAATACTAGGTTCAACAGAATTTGCCTCTCATGAAGAAACTTAATGCAATGGGGACCATTTCTTCCTAAGAAGGGAGGAATGATCCAAGTGGATATTGGTGGCCACCCACCTATTCCATTTGGGCCCACACCATCAGTTCTTTCAATTTTTCACTTTTAGCAGAGCTTATTATTTTTAGCAGGTTTTAAGGTTCTAAACTTCTGGAGCCGTTTAGAGGCCCTAGTGATCGAGCTGGATATTGGTGGCCACCCAAATATTCCATTTGAACCCCCATCATCTGTTCTTTCAGTTTTTTAGTTTCGACACAACTTACTATTTTTAGTATTTTTTAGGTTCTAAACTTCCGGAGCCTTTTTTAGGCCCTAAACGACGTTTTTTGGGGAAAAACGGGAGAAACATGGGTTTGTGGACCAATTTTGCTCGCATCAAAAGTTGTATTCCTCGGATAGATATTTCTAACGAGGTATGGTGCCTATCAAACGGAGATCATATGCCAAAGTTACATCCTTTGGAAGTTGAAACACCAATTTACCCAAACAGGGCCCATAGTTTTATCACTTCATATCCTAGGGTTAGATTTTTGGATGTTTATGGTTTTTCCATTGTTTCTCAATAATAAATAGGCCCTCGAGCCTCATTGTAACACATTTATGAGGCCTGTAGCCGCCACATATATTCTCAGAGATACGCTACCAGTGCCCCAGCTATTTTATTTCCATTATGTCTGTAAGCATATTTCTGTTACTTGATATTAATGAAATGAAGTATTTTTTTCGTTGCATATTTGTGTTTATGTCTATTTCTATATTTTATTTTGTTCCTACATAAATTCATATCAGTGGAATCAGAGCGGTCTGCTTTTTCTCTGCTTTTCTTTGCATGTCCCCAATGAGGTCAGGGTATAAGGAGTTAGGGCTCGATCTGGTTGAACCCTTGCAAGATCAGCCTCGAAAACCTCGATGAACTCCCATGGCGGAAGAAAATAAAGACGAGGGAGCAGGATATCCTATCAAAATGTTGCTCGAGGAGGCCCTCAAGAAACAAAGGAACGCGATGATGGATAACTTAGCTCACATCCTTCAACAATTTCCCACCTACGGTGCATCGACATCCAACAGCCACTATGGAGGTTCCACTCCCTTCAAGGTACAGGTAAACTTTGACATTCCTGTATTTGAAGGACAGATAGATGAAGACGTTGTAGATAGATGGTTGAATTTTTTGAAAGGTTATTTCTCGGTCCTTGATTTCTCTGACCGAAAAAATATTATTTTTTTCACTCCTCCAATCCACCCCCCATGTTAAAGACTAGTGGAAAACCTACTATGAGAAAAAGGACGGGACGAAACCCTCTCTGTTCTCAGCCACACCCACTTGGAATTCGTTCTGAGATGACTTCAAGGAAAAATATTACCCCATGGGGAGCTATGAGGACAATTACATCCAATGTACCACACTGCTGCAGCAAAGGGATCAAGATGTGCACGAATCGACGAATTTGTTCCATACCCTATGCACAAATTTTGGTATTAAATATTCAGAGAGACATTTGTTGCTCAAGTACCACAGTTGTTTGCATAGGCACATTTAAGAGGAAATGGAGTTCCCCAAAATTACCTTGCTTGGCACGAAATATCTCTATGCCGCCAAGATCGAGCAGAAATTTAAGCCAAAGAAGCGAGACTTTGGATCCGCGAATCCAAAGCCAGGGAAAGGCACCCCCGAATCACATAACAAGGGGCAGAGCCAAAGCAGGGTGACTCAGAGCACCACCACAAATCCAAAGAAGGACATGAGGAAGTGATTTGAATTTCATAATAGCCCCACTCATAGCACAAACGAGTGTCGGTCCAAACAGTTGATGTTGTCTGAACTGAAGGCACCTGAATCAGATGCAAAATATGATCCTGAGCCAGAACCAAACAAGGGAGATGACAAAGGGAAGAAGATCATTGATGCGGACCCCAGTGCCATTGTTGCCACCACCAAGCTCTAAAGGGAGGATCCCGAGGATCGGGAGGAGGGAGAGTGCCTCTTCCATTCGCAAATGTGGGTGAAGGGTTCTCCACTGCAATTTCTTGTCGATAGCGGAAGCCAAAAGAACCTCATTTCAGTAGAGGTCGTGAAGCAGCTCAAAATTTCGACCATAGCACACATGCAACCATCTACCATCGGGTGGCTTCACCCAGGGAGAGATCTCTGCATCCACGAGAAGTGCCGCCTTCCTTACAACATCAAGCCATTCACAGATAAGGTATTGTTTGATGTTTCTCCTCTTGATGTAGCTGATGCATTATTGGGCCAACCATACTTGTGGAGGCGACATGTTGTGTATGAGTCTAGGCCTCGTTCTATTGTTATTAATTTGGGAAATAAATTGTATAGGATATCGGAGGTAGTACCGCCTCCTGCTATCCCCTTGACTATTGCAAAACAACGCAGTAAGATTGTTTCCCAAACCAGGAAATTTATTTTCCTTACAAGTCACTCTCAGGGAAAGAAGAAGATTGTGGCCACAACCTCAAAACAAGGCTCCCCTGCACGGCTGCAGGAGATGGAAAAAGTCATGGAGGAATATGAGGACATTTTCTCCTCACCCACAGAGGTTCCTCTACACTGTCAGGACAAGCACTCCATCGATCTGACCCTCGGTGCACCGCCATTTTATATTTCCATACCTCATGCAATTACACAAAAATAATCCACACATGTACTATCTAAGGCAACCAAATTTACTGAACGAATCCAGCACGTCTGCCAGCACGTCCATCGACACATCCACGACATCCTGGACAAATCCAATACCAAGTTCAACAGAATTTTCCTCTCATGGAGGAACTTAACAAAACGGGGACCATTGATTCCTAAGGAGGGAGGAATGATCCAGGTGGATATTGGTGGCCACCCACCTATTCCATTTGGACCCACACCATTAGTTCTTTCAGTTTTTCACTTTCAACATAGCTTACTATTTTGAGCATGTTTTCAGGTTCTGAACTTCCAGAGCCGTTTGGAGGCCCTAGTGATCCAGGTGGATATTGGTGGCCACCCAACTATTCCATTTGAACCCCCATCATTTGTTCTTTCAGTTTTTCAGTTTCAGCACAACTTACTATTTTTAGAAGTTTTTTGGGTCTTGAAGTTCTAGAGCCGTTTTGAGGCCCTAAACGACGTTTTTTGGGAAAAGCAAGAGCAACATGGGTCCATGGACTGATGTTTCTCACATAAAAAGTTTTATTCCTCGGATATATATTTATAACGAGGTATGGTACGCGTCAAACAGAGACCGTATGCCAAATTTACATCCCCGAGAATTCGAAACACCAATTTACCTAAACGGGGCCCATATTTTTGGCGCTTCATCTCCTAGGGTTAGGTTTTTGGATGTTTAGGGTTTTTTCATTGTTTCTCAATAATAAACATGCCCTCGAGCCTCATCGTAACATATTTCATAGGCTTGTAGCCGCCACATATCTTCTGAGAGATACCTGGATACGCTACCAGGGCCCTAGCTATTTTATTTCCATTATGTCTGTAATCATATTTCTGTTACTTGATATTAATGAAATGAAATATTATTTATGTTGCATCTCTGTGTTTATGTCTATTTCTTTATTTTATTGCGTTCTTGCATAAACTCGGATCAGTGGAATCAGAGCGGTCTGCTCTTTCTTTGTTTTTCTTTGCATTTCCCTAACAAGGTCAAGATATAAGGAGTTAGGGCTCAATCTGGTTGAACCCTTGCAAGATCAGCCTTGCAAATCATGACGACCTCCCATGGCAGAAGAAAAGAAAGACAAGGGAGTAGGAGATCCTATCAAAATATTGCTCGAAGAGGCCCTCGAGAAACAAAGGAACGTGATGATGGATAACTTTGCTCAGATCCTCAACGGCTGCCCACCTACGATGCATCGGCATCCAACAGCCACTCTTGAGGCACCACTCCCTTAAAGGTATAGGTAAACTTTGACATTCTTGTATTTGAAGGCCAGATAGATGCAGACATTGTAGATAGATGATTGAATTTGTTGGAAGTGTATTTCTCGGTCCATTATTTTTCCGACTGAGAAAATTTTATTTTTGCACTTTTCAAAGCCACCCCCCATGTCAAATACTAGTGGGAAAACTACTGTGATCAAAGGATGGGACGGAATTCTCTCTGTTCTCGGACACACCCCCTTGGAATTCATCCCGAGACGGCATCAAGGAACAATATTAACCCATGGGGAGCTATGAGGACAAGTATATCCAATGGACCACGTTGCGGCAGCAAAGGTATCAAGATGTGCACGAACTGATGATTTTTTTCCATACCCTACGCACAAAGTTGCGTATTAAAGATTCAGAGAGACATTTGGTGCTCAAGTACCACATCTGTTTGCACAAGAACATTTAGGAGGAAATGGAGTTCCTCGACATTACTTCGCTCGGCACGGCATATCGCTATGCTGCCAAGATCGAGCAGAAATTTAAGCAGAAGAAGCAAGACTTTGGATCTGTGAATCCAAAGCCAGGGAAAGGTGCCCCCAAACCATAGAAAAAGGGGTAGAGCCAAAGTAGGGCAACTCATAACACCACCACAAATCCAAAGAAGGACACGGGGAAGTGGTGTGAATTTCATAACAACCCCACTCAAAGCACAAACGAGTGTCGAGCCAAATAGTCGCTAGTGGCCTAATTGAAGGCACCCGAATTAGATGCATATTATGATCCTGAGCTAGAACAAGAAAATGGAGATGAAAAAGGGAAGTAGATCATTGATGCCGACCCCAATGCCATTGTTGCCACCACCAAGCTCCAAAGGAAGGATCCTGAGGATCCAGAGGAGGGAGAGTGCCTCTTCTATTCGCAGATGTGGGTGAAGGGTTCTCCACTGTAGTTTCTTGTCGATAGTGGAAGCGAAAAGAAACTCATTTCAGCAGAGTTCGTGAAGCGGCTCGACCTACTGACCATATCACACCTGCAGTCATCTGCCATCAGGTGGCTTCACCCAGGGAGAGATCTCTGCTTCCGCGTGCAATTCTTCCTTCCATACAACATCAAGCCATTCATGGATGAGGTATTGTGTGATGTTTCTCCTCTTGATGTAGTTGATGTATTATTGGGCCAACCATACTTGTGGAGGCGACATGTTGTGTATGAGTCTAGGCCTCGTTCTGTTGTTATTACTTTGAGAAATAAATTGTATAGGATACCGGAGGTAGTACCGCCTCCTGCCATCTTCTTGACTATTGAAAAACAACATAGTAAGATTGTTTCCCAAACCAAAAAAATATTTTCCTTACAACTCGCTCATAGGGAAAGAACAATATTGTGGCCAAAACCTCAAAACAGGGTTCCCCTACACCGCTGTAGCAGATGGAAAAAGTGATGGAGGAATACGAGGACATTTTCTCCTCACCCATAGAGGTTCCTCTACATTGTCAGGACAAGCACTCCATCAATCTAACCCTCAGTGCACCGCCGGCTAACATTTCCATACCTCATGTGATTACACAGACATAATCCACACGTTCTGTCTGAGGCAACCAAATTTACTGAACGCATCCAGTACGTTCGCCAGCACGTACACAACATCCTAGACAAATCCAATACCAAGTTCAATATAATTTGCCTCTCATGGAGGAAATTAACGCAATGGGGACCATTTCTTCATAAGGAGGGAGGAATGGTCCAGGTGGATGTTGGTGGCCACCCACCTATTCCATTTGGACCCGCACCATCAGTTATTTCAGTTTTTTCACGTTTAGCACAAATTACTATTTTTAGCAGGTTTTCGGATTCTGAAGTTTCAGAGCCGTTTGGAGGCCCTAGTGATCCAGGTGGATATTGGTGGCCAACCAACTATGCATTTGAACCCCCTCATCAGTTCTTTCAGTTTTTCAATTTCGGCACAACTTACTATTTTTAGCATTTTTTTAGGTCCTGAACTTCCAGAGCCGTTTTGAGGCCCTAAACAATGATTTTTGGGAAAAATAGGAGCAACAGGGGTACTTGGACTAATGTTTCTCACACCAAACGTTGTAGTCCTCGGATAGATATTTATAACGAGGTATGGTGCGTGTCAAACATAGATCGTATGCCAAAGTTATGTCCCCGGGAAGTTGAAACACCAATTTACCCAAATGGGGCCCATAGTTTTGGCGCTTCATCTCCTAGGGTTAGGTTTTTGGATGTTTAGGGTTTTTCCATTGTTTCTCAATAATAAATAGGCCCTCGAGCCTCATTGTAACGCAGTTCAGAGGCATGTAGCCACCACATATCTTCTTAGAGATACGCTACCAGCGCCTTAGCATGTTTATTTTCATTATGTCTGTAATGATATTTCTGTTACTTGATATTAATGAAATGAATTATTATTTCTGCTGCATCTCTGTGTTTATGTCTATTTTTTTATTTATTGCGTTCCTGCATAAATCTGGATCACAGATACCCCAAATGAGTGGGTAAAGGAAAAATAATATATATCAAACCATTCTTTTTTCCTCACATGAGTAGGGAGTGATCCCCAGTAAGGATCATCACCAAATTGTTAAATAAATGAGAGAAAGGTGGGTTGAATTCTTGAAACCAATATGACTTTATGGGGGGAGCAAGAGAAGAAAAGAAGAAGTCGTTTCTATTGAAGAGATAAGTCAAGTTGGAAATAGAGAAAATGCAACTTTCATTAGGACATGTTTTTTCAAAAAAGTTCATGTTTCAGAGAAAATCCATAATGAATAGTAAGCGATTTTAAATCACAAACCCAACCACATTTTTGGAGGCCTATTATGCATGTACCAATGAGGAGAACAACTTCCTCTATGAGGGTTATCATCATAATGTTTTGTTATTTCATGATCTCATTTAGAACCCCAATCATTTTGTGGGGGATGTACATTTGAGAGAATTTATGTCCTTCCTCGGTAACCATGTTGATTGGAAATCAACACATAAAATTGCGTAACATAATTTTTCCAGTAATTTTTGGGTTGGGGGAAAGTACCACGTGCCCTTACAAATCCATAACACATAGAAGCAATGGAATTGATCTACATCACATGTAGAATTCATAACCAGGAATAGATATGCAACCATCACAAATTGTGTGGAATAGATTGAGATAATGGAGAAACCAACCATGGAAGGATGTGTGGAAAGGTGAAAGCAATTTGGAAAGAACATCCAAATACTCCTTTAATCCTAACAAATTTAAGATAACATTGGAAAGAGTGAAAAAACTCATTAAATACATGGGGATATATGGAAACAATTGGATAAAGTTAAACTTTCATTATCTAATGATCTGGCTTCCAACGAGAGAATACAAGAAGGATTATAAGTTGACTAGAAGGGAAGAATTGTATTGTTGGAGGTAAATCAAGGAAAGAGGAGGATATTTTCATGTGGATGAGGTAGGAAAAGATAATTACAGCCTCAAAAAACTCCATGGGATACTCGCCTTCTAAAATTTGGACTTATTGTTAGTCACATGAGGACATGCATTGTGTTAGACTAGGGGGAGATGATGGGTGCCCAAATTGGAATATTTTAAGAACCCTTCTAATACCTTTTTATCCACAATTTTCCAACTTTCTATCATATTTTATCACCTTTTCCATCTATATTGATACATTTTTGGTACATTGTTCCATTTTTATACTAATAGTGCTATACAAGACACAATACTACATAGGTACTACTCAACACAGGTTACATAGTTCTTGTAGCTCTCAACCATTACTGCAACTCTTCACTGCTACTGTAACTCTAGGATGTGATTGCAAAGAGCTGCAACTTTGGATCATTGTCATTTTCATCGTGAATCTAGTGCTATGATTCCCATTGATATGAATTATGCTACCCCTGATCTTGCTACTACAACTCATGTGACACTTGTCGATGTTTTATTGTTGAAACTTCCCATTGTTCCTGTTGCTACAACTTTGGTTCATGTTGTTCTAGCATGACACTCAACCATCCAACTATTAGTTTTGTACTAGTGAGGTAGTCAATTAATGGTTTCTCACATACGAAGAAAACATGAGAAATTGGATAATGAAGGAAATAGGATGACTTATCTAACACCTATTGCATATTTGAATTTATTCAATTAATGCCCATTTTTTTCATTTTCTGAGAAAATCAATGTAATAGGATGAACATCCTGACTCTCATGGTTGTTCATCCACCTATTTGATTTATTTAAGTAGAAAAAAAATTCTATAAAAATCCTTTTCTCTCCTTAAGATAGGTAATCAGTAACAAGAAACTAAGAATAAAAAAAGAGGAACAAGCTATTGTACTTTCCCAATTTCTTGCAATTTAATCCCCTTTTTGCTCCAATTTGAGTAATGGTGTGTTGAGAATTTGCATTTTGTTGTTTTTATAACTAGTTCCTCATCTAAGGAGGGAGGTCCCCCTCCTTAGCTAGGTACTTTCTGTATCCATAACATAGGTATAGTTTGAATTTATGTTTATTTTGATTTCTACATTTTACTTTATTTTCATATTACGTGACAAATCTAAATTAATAATTGATACAACTCCAATACATTACATTGTTGCAACTCTAAAATTTAGGGTTTTTGCTACAACTCAGGTGTTAATGCTATCTTCATTTACTCACTAATTGATTTCGTGAAGGATTTAAAACATCTCGTGAGTTAGGGTTGTTGTTGAAACTTTTTTGTAGTATTAAATATTACTATTTTTCCAAAATCATGGCAACTCTATTTTCTTGAATAGTTTGGATTATTTATTTGATCAGGCATTTGGTTTATAGTTATGTTTCCTTTATAAGCAATTGTGAATGAATGATATGTGATTAAATTTATTTCATTACACATGCAATTTCATATTATTTATAGCAACCAATATCACTTTACTACTTGAGAAAGTCACCCTTAGATGTTGGTGCAATTTACTTTCCTGCGAAATGATTTACATTCTTACAAGTGAGATTTACTTTACTGCAACATAGATTAGAAAATGTGCCTTTACATTCCTGCAAGTTTGGATTGGATTGAAGTTGTGATTTATATTTCCTAGTGACTTGTAAAATCATATTTATATCTTGAACTGTGGCAATCATTTGGTTACTACAACTTTAGACACATATAAAGTTGTACAAGCATATGGTGCATGGAAGTTCTACAAGTTCCCTACGAACCTCAGGTTGAAGATTAAATGAGAATTATTTTGGTTCTCTCTCTAATCAATTAGAATGGTAATTAAAAATACCATCACTCGTAAAGGATTGCATTGTATCAAAGTCTCCTTCTTCATCTAGCTCATGCACATGTAGCTCCATTTGTAAGTATGAAGTATTGTAGTAAAAGATAGGGGTATACGGTCTTAATTTTATCTTGTTTCTTCACAAGAGGTCAGATGGGTACTAGGTAAATTTTTATTTTAGAATTTTGAATCAAATATTGATATGTTCAGATGTATGGAATAAGATCCTTGGTGCTTAATATTTCCTTAGTGGTGAGCATTGTGCTATTAAAATGGCTACTTAATAAAGTGATATTTTATACCTTTAGTCGATTCAATATAGAAATATACTTTGACTTCCTCTACACTTCAGTACTTATGTTTCCCTTCTAGTTAATACAAGTTTAGCTTGAATTCCTTTTGTTTAAGTCCTTCAAAGAAATCCATATGTACTTTCCATTTAGGGATTTTCGAATCAAATCAATCAAATATTATGAATTTTCCCTCAAGGAAATAATGGAATGAAGAAGGAGATGTTGTAATGATTTGTTCTTACCAACACTATTTATTTATGCCCAATGTTTGTGGTATTCTTTTGACCACTACATGCGTGAATGTGTATAATTTTACCATAGATAATTATACCATTACCAAATTTTAAAACCTCTGCTTTATCAATGACTTGTATATCCTCATAACTAAGTGCACTTTCTCTATACTATATTGATGGGATAGATATTTTTCTATGTTCATCTTCATCTATGCACTTTTTGCTCAAATATTAATAAATATGTCATAGAATGTGTTATCACAGTTCTTTGCTAATTCTATTTTAATTTTTTTGTTTTTAGGATTAGATTTTGTAAATTTTCAAAAAAAAAAAAAACGCTACCGAAATTTCCAGTAGCATCTGTTTTAGATTTTTTCGGACATTCTATTTTAATTCTATTGTTGTCTCTTTTTCTTTAATCCAATGATACTGGAAATTTCGGTAACTTCCCATGTTTTAAAATAAAAAAAATAAAAGAGCATCTGCTTTGTGTCAAGCCACGTTTTCTTGTTATAAAATATGTTTTAAATATTTTATCATGATTTAGGTCACGTGATAGGTAAGGTTTATGGTTAGTAATGTTAAGATTAGAATCGTGGTTATACGTGTAGCATCTAGGTGTCAATCCACAGTTAACACAACCATCGTTGTTCTTCCATGTCTGTCAACTGAGTCACCTCATTGATATGTCAAAGTACATGTTATATGTTGGAATAGATTGTGGATCCACAAGTTTAATGCAATGATCATTTGGTTGATCACACATAGACGCTGCCAGAAATTTAGGCCAATAATCAAGATACTGTGGAAGTGACTCATAGTCATAGATTCGCTCATCTCCAGCCACCTGTAGCATGCCATTTGAATCTACGCAGCCGACTGAAGATCATAATGGTTATCACATGGTGCATGCTATGGTCCAAGATACTTACCATAATAAAAATCTCTGGCATGGGAGGGTGAACCAATGTAGTTGTTATAAACCACCGAGAAGGAAGTAAGACTATCAGTTTGAGTTTAACTATTGGTGAATGAGATTTTCTAGTGTGCAGCTTAATAAGGGAGTCTTATATTTCAGACAAGATCTCATAGAAGACACAACAACACCTGTTAGGTGAGCTCTTATAGCCTTGTCACCTATCATATTTCAGCAGACAAGCTTATTAATAATTGAAGATGACTAAAAGAGGAGGAAAGATAAAATGAATTGAACCACAAGGAGCTCACCTAGTGGATGAAAATTTGAATGTGAGAAGGTTGTTTGTTCAAGCAGGGTGATATCCTTGGTCTTCAAGACTTGGAAGCTCTCACTTAGGAGTAGCTTAGGAGTTTTCACATTCTTTCAATGGACAAGAAGCAACCATCTATGGTCTTAAATTGCAAGTATCAATAGATTCAATTGCTGAGGAATTAAACCTTCCACAGGAAGGAGAAAGGTGGTTTAAAGGCCAAGTCATCACTGGAGGAGACCTCAACAGTTTCCTTAAATATGGACACAAAGATCCCAACTCGCCCAAAGGAATTCCTAGCAGCTACCTCAAAAATGAATGGGCTGAAGTTGTTAAGCTCATCAAAACTTACTTCACTTGTGAGAGGAAGTATATTGTGGTTTTTTTTTATCATATTAGAATTTTGTTTCGTATTGCAAGAATGAATACCCTCAACTTGCCATTATTTTTGTTGAAGATCTTGACAAAGATGTCAGCCAGGATTCAAACACGCACCGATACTTCAGAATACAGCTTGTATCATCAAGATCTCAATAAAGTAGTAGTTGAAGAAGAACTAAGGGAAATAAATCAATCATGGGACCATTTTTTGTTTTACAAGGCAGGCCAACATGCACCTACACCTCCAGCTCAACTATCTCCATCTTCACAACAAACCCTCAGCCTGCAAAAATAAAAAAGAGAAAGGCTAAGACGAAGAATATTCATAAGGCCAAGAACAAAAAATAAAATACTCCTTCAGTCAAGGTTGACAGGAAGTTGGAGAAAGGAGAGATCTCATCAACAAATAAACCTAAATCCATGAAAATGGTGTCTCCCATTTCTCCTTTTTCCTAATGTTTATAATAGAGCTCGAAGAGGAAGGTCTGCAACTGCAGAAAAATCTAAAGCACTGGTGCTACCGGAAATTCCGGAAGCAAACATTCAACAGAAAATGAAGAAAGAGTATCAGCCCACAAAGTCTGATGAGGAGCTCCTAAAATACGTAGGGTATGAGATCAGTAGAAAGAGAAAGAAAGAGGAGACCAAACCTGCTGCTAGTGCCACAAAAATACATACGATAGATAGCAACAAGTTCATGCTCAAATCTAAGGCTCTGCATAATCCAAGTTTGTTTATAGAGGTCATTGATGTAGAAGGAAAATATGAAGGAATATATACAAATGATTCCAAGAAGAAATATAAAAACAAAGCCCCTTCAAATCAGCAAACAAAACCCTCAAAAAGAAGAAAGATCCAAAAGGGTTCAAAGGAGAAAAAGACCACTGTCAAAGAGACAACCTCAAGGACCACGAGATCAAAATCAGTTGTTGACAACAAATCAGACTTGGAAAATCTTGCTGAAGTTGTAGCCCATATGGAAGAAAGGTAAAAAGGTTTCCTAATAAAACACCTTTTTTCTTATCAAGTGCAATTTTGAATAGTAGCTTAAATTTCGAAATGTTTAAGTTTGCACATATTTTTCAAGTGTTTATTGTGAATTTTTGAAAAATATACAAAGTGCTACCAGAAATTCCGGTAGCATTACATTTTTTGCGCAGTTATAGGTTTTTACCGGAATTTCTGGTAGCGCCTATTTTAAATGATTTTTGACAACTGTTAGCAAAATTTCTGAGCCATATTAGGAAAGATAAGGACTCATAACAAAATGGATATAAAAAGTGATGGTGATAAGTGGTTATGAGGTTGGTTAAGGTCATATTTAAGGAAGACACATGATTATTTAAGAACCAAAGACATGAGGAGACAAATCGTCAGAAAAAGGGGCAACATGACAACATACTCAGCAGTTCAGTCCAAATTCTCTTCTCTACTTTCATCTACATTTGTCCTTTCATTTAGATTTCGATGTGATATAGCTTTAATGTCTTATGAGACCTATGTAATGTTAGGAATAATATTTCCTTATTTTTAGAAGAGATGGAGTTGGTGCCTCTCTTTCTATATATACCATTTTTAAAAACCATTTTTGGGTTGGATGTTGGTCTACCTAAAGACTTAATATAATATAAAAGACTCCTTTTTGCACTTCATGCTGGAAGATTTTTTTATTCAAGGACTATCTAATGTATGGTGTGGTTCCTTCATTGTTTACTTTTTCTAATTTATGAGTTGCAACAGTTATTAAGGTGTGAGTAAGAAATTGTTAGATGACAATAGTAAATTATCTATTTTTTAGTTTCCTGCAAAACATATAAATGTTGTGTAGAACATGTTAGTGAAGATTTCATGAAATATTTATGAAATACTTTATGCATGAACTCTATTTTATGAATGTTGTTTACTTTACATAAAACAAAGTTTGTGTAAATATCCATTATTATAGTTGTGTGATTGATTTAGGATATGAATATTTCTTAGAGTAAGTACCAACTATCCATCTCCTCGCATTTGTCACACTCTGCTCCCTATACGACCAATTTAACCATACAATTTATACTTGCCACAACTTTCCAAATGCATGAAAGTATTAAAGATTAAAAATCATTTCAAACTCTTTAAGAAGCCATCTCAACATTAAAAACCTTTAAATTTGAAATGAATTATGATGTGTAAGGCTTACTCCTTTTACAGTCAAGGAGTGACTCCTTGCGCTAACACCTTTGGCACCATTTCCAGGGAGGGGAATTGAATTTTATCCCTGGATGAATGACAAAGTTATAAGTTTGGTTCTGAGGTGTACATTTCCAGTTGTCTTTTTAAACTAATTCACACATGGTGACTCCATTGTTGAAGTTTTGACTCCTAGAAGGACCAGAACCAAGGATGGCCCATATTCCCCTTTGAGAATCCCAGTTCCTAACCCTTAAAATATAATCAAGAAAAAGAGTAAACGAAGGTTTTCTGCTTCTACTATTATTTTCTCAAAGGTTGTCCCTAAAGAAGTCTTGCAAACTCTATCCCCTGATTTTGCAGAAAATTTTGTACCTACCTTGTTTTCTAGCCAAAAAATAGTATCTACATTAAAATTTGGTGCTTCATCATCTGTTGTTCATAATAAACCAATTTTTGTTCCACGAATCCAAACAACTCACACCATGGCAGGTCCAAACCCACCCCCTAACCGAATGGATGCAATTGTTGTTGCAAGGTATGCCCCTTTGGTTTTACCTCAGCTTATGAATGCATTACCTGCAGGAGATTATCTCAAATACATGCTTAAGTTCAGTGGTGACGGAGAGGTAAAAACTGAAGAACACCTTGCTAATTTTTATGCCTATGTTGACAATCTGAATACTGAGCATGCATATGTCTGGATGAGAGTTTTTGTTCAGATATTTGACAGCTGGTAGCATCACTGGAATTGAAACCCTAGATGATACATTTTTAAGGAAATGGGGTGATAAGAAAGATTTTATGTATTATATCACTGAATTTGGTGCAATACAAAGAAAAGAAGGAGAACCAGTTTCTGATTTTTCTAAAATATTCAATAAGATGTATAGTAAAATACCTACTAAAGCTTTGGCGAAAATCACTTATGTTGGTGCCTTTGATCCTGATTTTTGTTTATTATTGAGAGAAATAAGATCTACAACACCAAAAAAAATGTATGAAAATGCGCTGGAGGTAGAATCTAATGTGTTAGCAACTGATAGGCTTGGAGGAGGGATTGACAGAGAAAAAAGGAAGCAAAAAGCTAAATTTTCATCTTCAGGAACTTCAAACATAGATCCTAAGTTAGATGAGCTGACCAAGATGGTCAAGTCATTGATCACTGAGATGTCCAAGCTCAAGATGGAAGCAAGACCAGCTAATACTAGAAATGTTTCATTTGATCAACCTAATATGCAACAATTTAGAAGACCTAATGCTCCTCAAATCTTGCAGAGAGAAAGAAGAGATGGTGATGATAAAAAATTGTAGCCCCCTTTGCATAATTCTATATTTGAAGATGAAGAGGAAGTTGAAAGGTTGAATAAATGTGGTGATATCAATTTTCTGATAGATAAAGAATGGTTGGTCCATCTAACACAAGCAGAGTATGAAGATTTCATGTCACATACTCTGAATAATGAAGAGAGTTCTAATAATTCTATGATTGTCATTGATCATCAAAGCAGATACAATCTCAGATCAAATAATTTTGATGATAATTCGAAGCCTATTGCACATCCAAAGCAGAATAAGGATGCAGTTAAAATTCCAGCAGAAAAGCAAGTTGTTGAACCAAGAAGACTGGAAATTCCGGTAGTAGTTAACCCTCCTTCACTTGAGGTAAAAATTGCTCACAAACTGCCCCCTGTTTTTAATTTTGAGAATGAGATTCAAAAAATAAAGATTCATGTTCCTCTTGTTGAGCTCATGAAAAATGATGATTTCAAAAATAATTTTATGAAAGCTCTTCAGCCTCCACCTACCAAAGTAGCCTCTGATTTTGTTAACCTTCAAGATGACAAGCCCACTGTAATTTTAGGTACATTGGTAGAATACAGAGATGACTCTACCCCTCCCTTCTATCTATCTCTGAATATTCATGATAAGATCCTGCATAATTGCCTAATGGACTCTGGAGCCTCACATAATTTAATGCCCAAGGTATTCATGGATGAACTAGGTCTTGAAGTAACTAGAGAATACCAAGATCTCTACTCATTTGATTCCCAAAAATTCTAATGCCTTGGTGTCATCAAAGACCTTACAGTAAGCCTCTTTAAGTTACCCATGAGAGGGATGGTGATGGATATTGTAGTAGCTGACATTCCTCTAATATTTGGTATGTTACTTTCTAGGTCATGGATTAGAAGGTTGGGAGGAACTTTGCAAATGGATTTCAACATAGCTCTTAGAGATGCAGAATTGAAGTATGAAATGTTTTAAAATCATGCTTATGCATTAGTGAAAGCTCTGAAAGCTTTTAGATTTTATATTTTGCATGCTTAAGTTATTGCCTATGTACCTTCATCTGTTATTAGAGAGATATTAGTTCAGCCTGAAATTGATGGAAAAAGAAGTAAGTGGGTGATTAAAGTTCTTTAATTTGATTTAGAGATAAAGCGTACTAAACTAATCAAAGGTCAAGTTGATCCAGATTTATGCAGGAACGCAACAGAATAAACACATAACCATAAATACAGAGATGCAGCAGAAATAACACTTAATTTCATTAATATCAAAGAACTGAAATTTGCTTACAGACAGAATGGAAATAAAACTAGCTAGCGTGCTGGTAGCTATCTCTGAGAAGAGATGTGGCGGCTACAGGCCTCTGAACTGAGTTACAATGAGGCTCGAGGGCCTATTTATTATTTATAAACAATGGGAAATCCTAAACAGCCAAAACCCTAACCTTAGGAGATGAAGCGCCAAAACTATGGGCCCCATTTGGGTAAATTGGTGTTTCAACTTCCCAGGGGCGTAACTTTGGCATACGATCTCCGTTTGACACGTACCATACCTCGTTAGAATGATCTATCTGAGGACTACAAATTTTGAACGAGCAACATGTTGCTCTCCATTTTCCCAAAAAATGTCGTTTAGGGTCTCAAAACGGCTCCGGAAGTTTGGGACCCGAAAAACTGCTAAAAATAATAAGTTGTGCCGAAACTGAAAAACTGAAAGAGACAATGGTGGGGCCCCAAGTGGAATAGGCGGGTGACCACCAATATCCACCTAGATCATTCTTCCCCCCTTAGGAAGCAATGGTCCCCATTGCGTTAAGTTCCTCCATGAGATGAGGAAATTTCTGCTGAACTTGGTCCCTGGTGAACCACTTTCCTTGGTGCAGGAGTTGGCCAACTTTGACAACCCGATACAGTTGGATCTTCTGTTGGCGAGTGTTCTTGATTTGCATGTCCATGATACAATCTGTGGTGGCCTATTCCATGCAGTCTGGGTTTAACTTTGTTGGTGTGAGTTGTTCTACAATGTCCAAGGTGTCCAGTAGAGGTGGGAAGTAAGGACGAAGGCGATCCACATTGAAGACTGGGTGCAGACCAAGGAATGCTGAAATATTGAGCTCAAAGGCATTGCTCCCTACAGCCTTGGTGATGGTGTACGACCCGTATTGGAGAGGGAAAAGCTTGCAGTGGGGTCCAGTGAGGCGCTCCTTCTGCAAATGTAGCCATACTTTTTCACCCACCTAGAAGTTGTGTGGCACCCGGTGTTGATCATGGCGTTGCTTGTACTTGGCATTGGCTCTGTCCAATATATCATGAACCTGTTGGCGGATGTGTTGGATATGTGCTCGATGAAGCTACTTGCTTTGTCATGCGAGGCTGGACATGGTGGTCGTATGGCCATTTGCAATCCTTATTCGTCAATCACTGGGACACGTCGTGGAATCAGCCTGAAAGGGGCTATGGCCGATTGAACGCTGTGGAAACCCCGATTATAACTATGAGACTATATTTGTACATAGGGAGGCTTTCGTTTCATGTGCGTGGATGCTTTGAATTGTACGTGTGCGGGAATGTGTACAATCATTATATTGACGCGACCTTTGTACGGCCATGTTGTTTGGGGGATGGAAAGTTGTGGACTTGGTGAGCTTAGTGTCCAACATTGACCAGAGGCTGGACCAAAATGCACTGAGGAACCTGCTATCATGATCTAATATGATAGACTGTAGGATCCCAAAGTGCACCCACACTCGTTCAAAGAAGAGTTTAACAGTGGCTTCTGCTGTGATATTCTTCTTGCAGGCCACCATAATGGCCATCTTTGAGAATCTGTCGACGACCACGAAAACATAGTCGTTTCCATGCTTAGTAGAAGGAAGGCCTGACATGTAATCCATGGAGATGGATTCCAAAGGTCGACTAGGGGTAGGTAGTGAAGTATGGAGCCCTTGCTTCTTGATGGTCGGTTTGGCAATGGCGCGATTGCGGGACTGATGTGCTTCTCGACATCCCTTTGAAGGTTGACCAATAAAAATACTTTTACGGGACTAACTCTTTTGTTTTTCTCGACCGAAATACCAATGACTCAAAGCACAAGTGTGCTTATCATCTTGTAGCTCACTTGAAGGGAACACAAGGTGTCCAAGGTGACATAAAAGTGCCATCTTGGAGGTAAAATTTGGAACTTGCATACCCCCGAGAGTGTGCCCCTTTGTAAGTGTAGCCAAATTATGGTCCTCTCATAGAAGCGGCTAAACGAGAATCTCGTGCCCACAAAAAGAGTTGTGAGAAAAATTGGCGCACGATCGGTGGTGAAGAAGGCGATGCAACATTATTGGTGCTACCCTTCTTGTACTTGATGTTCAAATGAAACTGTTGTAGATATGTGGACCACTTCTGATGGCGATCATTCTGCAACTTCCCTTATGTCTGTATGAACTGCAGGGGCCGGTGGTCTGTGTGGATGATTGTTTCCTTCCCCAAGATGTAATGCTTCCATTTTTGAAAAGCTTTCACAATAGAGTACATTTCTTTGTCATAAGTGGGATACTTTCAAACTGTGTCAGACAATGTCTCACTGTGATATGCCACTGGATGTCCCTGTTGAGTAATAACTACCCCAATAGCATAGTCAGAGGCATCTATCTCGATCTCAAATGGCTGTTGTAAGTCTGGTAATGTGAGCACTGGGGCAGAACATAGGCGATTTTTCAATTCTGTGAATGCCTTCTGTTCAGGTTCCGACCAAAATATTTTTTCTCTCACTCCTCCCTTGGTGACTTAACTCAAGGGCCAAGTGATATGAGCGAATCCCAACACGAACCTACGGTAGAAATTAGCAATACCCAGAAATCTGCGAAGCTCTGTTATAGTGGTTGGGGCTGGCCAATCCTGAATGACTTGGATCTTGGCTGGATCCACATGCACCCCCCTTTCATCAATAATGTATCCCAGATATTGAACCTGGGTCATGCCAAAAGTGCACTTCTCCAAATTGGCACACAACTTGTGTTGCCGCAGTGTTTGGAGGACTTTTCGGATGTGGTGAAGGTGCTCCTCCCAAGTCTGGCTGAAGATCAGAATGTCAACCAAGTACACCACTACAAATGAGTTGGTGAATGGCCGCAAGATGTCATCCATCATCCTCATGAAGGTTGCGGGAGCATTCGTCAACCCGAAAGGCATGACCAGCCATTCGAAAAGGCCTTCCTTGGCTTTGAAGGTAGTTTTCCACACATCAGAGGGTTCAATTGGTACTTGGTGATACCCTGACTTCAATTCAATCTTGCTGAAATATTTTGCACGTTTGAGTTGGTCTAGAAGGTCATCAATTCGTGGGATCAAGTACCTATTCTGGACAGTGATCTTGTTCAGCACCCGATAGTTAATATAGAGTCTCCACGTCCCATCCTTCTTCTGTACCAACACGATCGGGCTCCCACAGGGCGATGAACTTGTTCGGATGTGACCTTTCTATAGCAGCTCTTGAATCTGCCTCTTGATTTCATCGTTCCCCAGAACAGAGCGCCGATAGATCGGTCCATTAGGTAGCGGCGCACCTGGGGTCAGACCAATTGGGTGCTTGACCTGACAGTGCATAGGAACCCCTGTGGGTGAGGTGAATATGTCCCCGTACTCCTCCACAAACTTATCCATTTGTTGTTGTCGTGCAGAGGAGCCTTGTCTGGAGGTCGTGGCCACAGTCTTCTTCTTGCCCTGGGGGCAGATCATCAGGAAAACGAATTTCCTGGTTTGGGAAATGAGCTTATCGCATTGTTTTGCGTAACCAAAGAGATAGTGCCAGAGGTGGTACTGCATCCCGTACAACTTATTTCCCAAAGTAACAATAATAGCACGAGGCCGAGACTCACATACGCATGACGCTTCCACAAGTATGGTTGTCCTAATAATACATCGTAAAAATCAATATGAGCACCGTCACATAATACCTCATTCGTGGATTGGAAGGCTTTGATGCTATAGGGAAGGCAAAGATCATAGCCGACGCGGAGATCTCGTCCTTGGTAGCTTTCTCACCCGATGGTGTATGGATGTGGGTGAGCTTCGTGGTCGATAAACCTAACCGCTCACTAGCTCCGTCGAAAATGAGGTTCTTTGGCTCCCATTGTCGACAATGAACTGTACCGGGGAGCCCTTTACCCACATCTGGGAGTGGAAGAGACGTTCCTCCTCCTCTAGATCTTCCGGTTCCTCCTTTTGGATCTTTGTAGTGGCAACAGTGGCATTGGGCTCCACATCAATAATATGTTTCCTTGACACTTCTTGTCATGTCTCCGATTTAGAGTCGTAGCATGACCGATCTGTAGTTCGCATCTTGTAAACAGTACTGCCGAAGCCTTCATCTCGACACTCACTTGTGTTGTGAGTGGAGTTCTTATGGAACTCACACTCCTTTCCCATGTCCTTCTTTGGCTTTGCGTTGTTTTTATTTGATTGTGGCTTTGACAGATTGTCTTGAGTCGCCATGCCTTGGCTCTGTCCTTTGTTATGCGGTTTGGGAGCACCTTTCCCTTGCTTTTGATTCGCAGATCCAAAGTCTTCGCTTCTTCTGCTTGAATTTCTGCTCCATCTTGGCAGCATACCGGTATGCCGTACCAAGCGAGGAGATGTCAAGGAACTCCATTTCCTCCTGAATGTATTTGTGCAGACAGCTGCGATACTTTAGCACCGGATGTTTCTCTGAATCTTTGATACCCAACTTTGTGCGCAGGGTATGGAACAGATTCGTCAGCTCATGCACATCTTGATCCCTTTGTTGTCGCAGCGTGGTCCATTGTATGTACTTGTCCTCATAGCCCCCCACGGGATAGTACTGTTCCTTGACGGCGTCTCGGAAAGAATTCCAAGTTGGTACGGCCGAGAACAGAGAGGGTTCTGTCTGGTCCTTGTTCTCACAGTAGGTTTCCCACCAGTCCTTAACATGGGGGGTAGCTTTGAGGAGTGAAAAAATAATCTTCTCTCGGTCTGAAAAGTCATGAACTGAGAAATATCCTTCTAACAGATTCAACCATCTATCTACGGCATCTGCGTCTATTTGACCCTCAAATATGGGAATGTCAAAATTTACTTGTACCTTAAAAGGAGTCGCGCCTCCAGAGTGGTTGCTGGATGCAGATGCGCCGCCGGTGGGCAGCCGTTGAAGGATCTGAGCAAAGTTATCCATCATCGCGTTCCTTTGTTTTTCGAGGGCCTCTTCGAGCAATATTTTGATAGGATCTCCTGCTCCCTCATCTTTCTTTTCGTCCCCCATGGGCGTCCGTCGAGGTTTGCGAGGCTGATCTTGCAAAGGTTCCACCAGATCAAGCCCTAGCTCCTTATACCCCGACCTCGTTGGGGACATGCAAAGAAGGATCGAGAAAAAGCAGACCCCTATGATACCACTGATCCGGATTTATGCAGGAACGCAACAGAATAAACACATAACCATAAATACAGAGATGCAGCGGAAATAACACTTCATTTCATTAATATCAAAGAACTGAAATTTGCTTACAGACAATGGAAATAAAACTAGCTAGGGTACTGGTAGCTATCTCCGAGAAGAGATGTGGTGGCTACAGACCTCTGAACTGCTTTACAATGAGGCGCGAGGGCCTATTTATTATTGAGAAACAATGGAGAACCCTAAACATCCCAAAAACCTAACCCTAGGAGATGAAGCGCCAAAACTATGGGCCCCGTTTGGGTAAATTGGTTTCAACTTCCCAGGGACGTAACTTTAGCATACTATCTCCGTTTGACGCACATGATACATCATTAGAAAGCTCTATCCGAGGACTACAAGTTTTGAATGAGCAACATGTTGCCCTCCGTTTTCCCAAAAAATGTCGTTTAGGGCCTCAAAACGGCTCCGGAAGTTCAGGACCCGAAAAGCTGCTAAAAATAGTAAGTTGTGCCGAAACTGAAAAACTGAAAGAGACAATGGTGGGGCCCCAAGTGGAATAGGCGGATGACCACCAATATCCACCTATATCACAAGTATTAGCCAAACTACTAGCTGAAGAAAATTCTAAAGTTTTGGGCTTGAATGTCATGGATGACAATCTAGAAGGGAAAATTTATGAACCTATTGACAGCATGGCAGTGGATGTAAAAATTTCTGAGTGTAGCTGGTATAAAGATATCATATATTTTATGCAACATTTTAAACCTCCTCCAAATTTTGATAAAAGAAGAGGTAGACCCTCTGTTATCTCAAAGGCTATCAGAAGAGCCAATTTAGAGGTGGAGTCGGGCACTCAATCATCCCTATTTTTGGTTCTTAGAGCAAGGAAACCCAAAGATTGGGTTCCCTCATGATCTGCCTCTCCTTTAATTGCAGGGGGCTTGCCAACCCCTTCAAGAGACTAGCACTAAAGGAACTTCTGCTTACCACTCCCATAGATGCCCTGTTCCTTCAAGAAAATTTGGGGGATGGTATTTCCATCAACAAAATCCTTATCTCTCTCCTCTCGAACTGAACATTTGTGACTTTAGATGCTCGGGGTCGATCTAGCGGTTGCACATTAGGCATAAACAATAGAACCACTTGGATGTCGAATTGTTGGGGGCGGGAAGGAGCCATTGGCATGGAGGTCTACAATGGATATTTTGCACAGTTCTTCACCATGATTAATGTATATGGTCCATGCGTTCACAAAGATATTTTCTGGCTATCTCTACTTCGCTTCTCGCTACTGCAACATGCACATACCATTCTAGGTGGTGATTTTAAATTTTCTTTGGGGATCTCGGAATCTTGGGTACCACATGCCATCCCGGATCCACTTTCCGATTTTTTCACCACAAATCTGGAACTGGCCGAGCTTATCGACATTGACACGCCAAAGAAGCAACCTACCCGGAGAAATAGATGTACCGGGGAGGCTGCATTGGCGTGTCACGTTGATCGTTTCCTTATCAAGCAAAAATTTCATAATCAATTGGTTAAAACAAGATAGTGGGTTAGTAGGGGTGGTATCTCTGATCACTCACCAGTTTAATTGGAATTTCTAGCAGGAGAATAGAAATTGCATCCACCTTTCAAATTCAATGCTAGATGGTTACAGGATCCTGAATTTCATGATCTGGTATCACAGGAGTGGCAACATTGCCATCATTACCCTGAAAGGGAACCTGCAAGGGTTTTTAATGAGAATCTCAATCGTATCAAAGCAATCACTATCAGATGGGCTTGAAAAAAAAAAAAACTTGAGGAGGAGGAGCTGAGTAGGATTGAATTGGAAATATCTCAGCTTACAGGTTCGAATTATTTGGGATTTCACTCAATGGCCTCCAAAGAGCAGCTGATTACACTTGAAACCACCAGGGAAAATATCCTTCGTCATAAGGAAGAAGAGTGGAGATTAAGAAGCAGGGCTATCTGGTTGAAAGCCGGGGATGAAAATACTAAGTTCTTCCAGTAGTGTGCTAAAGGAAAGCGCAACATTAATACTATCTGGGAACTATTTGATCATACCGGATATGTGGCCAAAACTCATGCTCAACTATCAGATTTGGGAATCCAGCACTTCACAAATCAATACAAAGCACCACTCAACATCAACCTGCCAAATATCATGAATATTGCTAGAACTTTTAACAGGTCTGTGGATGATGAACAGGGAGAGGATCCCATTGCATCGATCACCATGGGCGAGATTGAAGGGGTACTAAAATGGTTTAAAAAAGATAAAATTCATGGACCAGATGGTTGGCCTATTGAATTCTATCTACACTTTTTTTAACTCATTGGCCGCGATCTCCTCCTAGTCATTGAAGGGAGTAGAACAACTGGTAGGATTTATGATGGTTTTAATTCTACATTCATTGCCCTTATTCCTAAAAATGATCACCCGAAATCCTTCCATGACTACAGGCCTATATCTCTCTGTAACTGCATTTATAAGATTATTTCCAAAATCATTGCAAATTGTATTAAACCCATTCTCTCTTCCCATATTGCAAAAGAGAAATTTTCCTTTCTCCATCATAAGCAGATTCATGAAGCTGTTGGCACTTCCTAGGAAATCCTGCACACCATTAAAACCAAGAATATTAAGAGAACCATCCTTAAAATTGACCTTGCCAAAGCTTTTGATCATGTCAATTGGAATTACCTCCATCTTATTCTCATTCAAACCGGATTCCCCCCATCTTTAATAACTGGATTATGGGTTGTATCAGCAATGCCTCTTTCAGCATCCTCATCAATGGAGTTGCATCAGATTTCTTTTAGGCTGGTAGAGGTCTTAGGCAAGGATGCCCCCTCTCACCTCTGATTTTTTTCCTTGTTATGGAAGGCCTCTCCGCTCATTAATAAGGCAAAGGCTGCATGGGATATCCATGGTATTAGACTAAATGAGTACCTGTAGTTGACACTTATTATTTGTGGATGATGTGATTATTTTTCTGGATGGCTCTTGTCAGGACTGTTTACAATTTGATCATATCCTTCAGATCTTCTGCAGAGCTACGGGTATGACTCCCAACCACAGCAAATCCACCATTATTTGACTAGATGCACTGTACAAGAACAGGGGCTAGCAATTGTGAACTTCCCTTATGTGCGCAATTACATTGGGGATGGTTTGAAATATCTTGGATTCCACCTCAAGCCAAATGACTACCAGATAAAGGATTGGAATTGGCTGATTGCAAAAGTGGAGCGCAAGATCAATATCTGGCATTATTGGTGGCTCTCGCAGGCGGGAAGACTGGTATTAATCAAATCTGTCCTGGAAGCTATCCCTGTTTACTGGATGTCACTTGCATGGCTATCCAAAGGAGTCACTAACTGTATTCAGCAGATCTATAGACAATTTCTCTGGAGAAACTTGACTTGTGAGCGCACCTTTGCCTGGGTGGCTTCGAACCAAATTAGTCGTCCTAAACATTGGGGTGGTTGGGGTATTAAGGATATCCCCATCTTTGCATCTGCTCTGGCTGCAAAATTGGGTTGGCACCTTATTACAGGGCACAGTCTATGGAATAGGTTACTGTCGCCAAATATATTTCTCCCCAGACCACCTTGGATTGGATCCGTGGCACTATCCTCAATCATCTGGAAGGCAATCTCTAAATATTCGCACCTAATTCAACAGGGACTGACTTGGAAATTTGGAACAAGAACTTTGGTCAGAGTGCGTGCAGACTCTTGGTCGGGCAGTGGGAGAAATTTCAAACTGCCACAATGTATCATTAATCACCTTGATAATGTTGGATATCACTATCTAGCACAAGTTGTTGATCCATAGCGGACAAATTGGTACGCCTAGGGATGGCTAATAGCGCAGGCGCTCGGGATACCATTGGAGGGCCATCTAGATTGGATTCGGTACATCAGAGCTCTTCAAGCTTCTCATATCAGCCTCTCGGACCAAGAGGATGAACTTATATGGGCCCTCTCTCCCAGAGGACAATACTCCCCAAAAATTGGATATATCACTCTTTGCACACCCAAGGAACCACAGGATAAACTTTGGTGGTGGCACTCAATTTGGAAGTTGTAGGCACCCCACAAAACCAGATTATTGTTGTGGTGTATTCTCCAGAATTGCATATCGACCATGGAAAACCTCTGCAGACGTGCTATCAATGTCCCGTCCAAATGTTGCTTCTATTTCGCCCATGAGGAAGATGCCCAACATATTTTCCTTGAATGCCCATCTATCAGTATTCTCTGGCATGTGGTCACTCATGCGCTGGGGTGTGCACTCACTTGGCATGGTGCTACTCTATCTAAGGCTTGGTCTACATGGTGGAATGCGGCTTCCTGCATCAAAATGTGAAATCTACCTCTACTAATTGCGTGGGGTATTTGGACTGGGAGAAATCAATATACTTTTAAAGGCTCGCAGGTGATCTGGAATGGCTCTTCCATCATTACCACTTACGGTCTCATACCGGATGCGGATCATCCCACCTGATTAAAGGACATCACACCTAAAAAATTTGATCATTTCCAACCATGGGCATATTTCGACGGGGCTTCTAATCAATATGGATGTGGGGGCAAAGCGATTATTTTCATCTCTGCCACTCATTATTTTCACCTCCCTAGTACAATAATTTTGCTGAACTTCTTAGCCTCTGAATTCTCTTGTTATTTGCCCATGAAAAAGGATGCAACATAATACATATCTTTGGAGATTCTCTTGTTGTCATAAACTGGTTCAATTCTCTTGCACAGTGCCACACTCACACACTTACATCATTGTTGCGGGAGGTCCTACATCTGAAATCTTATTTTGACACTATATCTGTCACTCATATTTACAGGCAGAGGAACCAAGTGGCAGACAAGCTTTCCAAAGAAGCTACGGAGCTAGAATGGGGAGATGGTTCATCACTAAACACGATGGGGAACAGGTTTATCGATATTTTCACAGACCATTCATTGATGACTTTCAGGATATGGGAGCAGTCACTCCTTGACTGCATTTTGATAGACAAATATTTTTTGGAGACTCTTAGGCTGATGATATTATCAGCTATATTTATTAACGGCAGCTATTTGTATGTTTTCTTTATATTTTGTACATAGTAGGGATAAGATTAGAACAACCAACACTTGACACATGCATCATATTTGCACTGATACATGCAACTACATGCCTCTTTGGTGAGGATTCAGTTATTTTCCATGCTCCATGAATGTATATTATATGTAAAATGTAAAATGTAAAATGTAAAATGTAAAATGAAAAGTTAAGAATTTTTTCCTGGGAGAAAAAAAAAGATCTTTGAAGCTGAAAACTGTTAAATTCCACATCAAAGATAACTATTTATATTGGAAAGATCCTACATGAGTTTTGTTGAGTTGCATTGACCCAGATGAGTCTAAGAAATTTATTTTTGACATGCATACTAATTAGGGGAATTTTGAGGTCTAAAATGGGCCTCCTAAGGAAATTATAAAATAATAGTGGAAATAATAAAATAAGATTAGATTACATCATCAACTTTTAGAGGGAAAAAAGAAAAAACTACTTTTTCAACTCGTATTTTCAACTTATCTCCTTATGGGTTTACTCAAATTTTGAGTGGGAACACTCATTGGATGCATAATTTGATTCCTCATCCAAATATTACCCATGTTGCATACTTTCAATGGACCTTGCTACATGAAAAATGAGAAATACATTAAAAACTTGATTGCGGTCACATTTTTTCATGTATTTTTCATTTTTCGTGTAGCAGGGTCCATTGAAAGTATGCAACATGGGTACTCCTTGGATGAGGAATCATATTTTGCATCCAACGAGTACTCACGCTCGAAATTTTGAGTAAAAACTTAAGGAGATAAGTTGAAAATACAAGTTGAAAAAAGTAGTTTTATTATTTTATTATTTTTTAATCTTTTTACTTTTTTATCCCAAAAATTGTGAATCGTCCCCCATGGTTGACATCATCATATTGAATCCTATTGGTTCCTATACAGTTTATTTTGGTTGTACATTTTTCCTAGGAGGCCCATTTTAGACCTCAAAATTTCTCTAATATGGTAGTGTGTTTGGAGGTCATCATTATTGGAGAACTACTGCATACAAAATACTAAGAGCTGGCTATTTTTGGCCTAGCTTATTTTTTGATGTATATGTTGAGGTAAGAGCATGTGAAAATTTTCATAAATTCACTAGTAAGAAAAATTTGAAGTCTTTGCCTCTCAAGCCCATAGTTTTTTCTGCACATTTTCATCAATGGGGCTTAGATTTCATTAGAGAAATTCATCCACCTTCAAATGGACAACATCGTTGGATTCTTGTTGCAACTGATTACTTCACCAAATGGATTGAAGCAATACCTACCAGGAACGCTACTCATAAAGTTATCATTAATTTTCTGGAGGGAATTATAACCAGATTTGGATGTACATCAAGGTTAGTACCAGATAATGCAGTTGCTTTTAAAGCTACACAATTGGTAAATTTCTGTGAATATTATGGTATTCAGCTCACTCACTCTACAACTTACTATCCACAAGGGAATGGTTTAGCTAAATCATCTAACAAAAGTTTGGTAAGAATCATCACCAAGCTATTGGAGCAAAACAAGAAAGCCTAGGATTCAAAACTGAAGTTTTCTTTATGGGCTGACAAGGTGACAGTCAAAAAGTCTATTAATACATCACCTTTTCAAATGGTTTGTGGAAATGAGGTTCTTTTTCCAGTCCATTGGCCATTCCTGTAGCTAAATTTCTGCAAGACCATGAACCTGAGCAAAATGACATGACCAGGATAATTTATCAGATCATATAAGTGTAGCAAAAGTGAGAACAACAATATGATTTGGTGAGAAAATATCAACAAGTTGTAAAGAATTTTTTTTTATAATGGGAATAAAAAGGAAGATTTTCAGATTGGAGATCTAGTGTTGAAATGGGATGCACATCATCAAGACCCAGGTAAGCATTCCAAATTTTATGCTTTATGGCTTGTTCCTTTCAGAATCTCTAATATTTTGCAGAAAAATACTTTTGAGTTGCAACATTTTGATGGGACAGAATTGTTTGGAGGCCCATTCAATGGGCGCTTTCTCAAGAAATTTTTTTACTAAGGTTGTTGGTGGCTTAAGTCCACTGTAAATACCAGTTTGTTTCATAATAAGACTCCATATCCCAATGAAAAGGCACTGAAACAACAAAAGATTCTTAGAGCCTCATAGGGAGAGCTCTATCCCCTGTGGAGCCAATGTTAGCATAGTTATTTGCTAATTCATGAGTCTATTTTAAATTTTTTGTTTTTAGGATTAAACTTTGTAAATTAAAAATAAAAATAAAATAAAATAAAAATAAATAAATTAACGCTACCGAAATTTCTAGTGGTGTCTATTTTAGCCTTTTTATGGCAGTCTGTTTTAATTATGTTTTTTTTTTCTATTTTTCTTTAATCCGATGCTACCGGAAATTCCGGTAACTTCCCCTATTTTTTAAAAAATAAAAGAAAAGTGCATTTGCTTTGTGTTAAGCCATGTGTTCTTGTTATAAAATACGTTTTAAATATTTTATCATGATTTAGGTCACGTGATATGTAAGGTTTACAGTAAGTAATGTTAATATTAGAGTCATGGTTATACGTGTAGCATCTAGGTGTTAATCCACAGTTAACATAGCCAGTCGTTATTACATCCTGTCTGTCAGCTGAGTCACCTCATTCATATGTCAAAGTACGTGTTATGTGTTGGAATAGATCGTGGATCTGCAGGTTTAATGTGATGACCATTTGGTTGATCATGCATAGACGATGTCGTAGATTTAGCTCAATAATCAATATATAGTTGAGGTGACTGCCAGTCACAGATCCACTCATCTCCAGCCACCTGTAGCATGCCATCTAAAGCTACGTAGCCAACTGAAGATTATAATGACTATCACATAGTGCATGCTATGATCCATGATATTTACCATAATGAAAATCTCTTGCATGGGAGGGTGAACCAATGTAGTTGTTATAAACCACCAAGAAGGAAGGAAGACTATCAGTTTGAGTTTAGTTGTTGGTGAACGAGATTTTCTAGTGTGCAGCTTAAGAAGGGAGTCTTAGATTTCAGACAAGATCTCATAAAATACACAGCAACACCATTTAGGTGAGCTCTTCTAGCCTTGCCACCTATCAGATTTCAGCAGACAAGCTTAATTACAGAAGATGACTAAAAGAGGAGGAAAGATAAAACGAATTGAACCACAAGGAGTTGACCTAGTGGATGAAAATTTGAATGTGAGAAGGTTGTTTGTTCAAGCAGGGTAGTATCCTCTCTGTTTAATACTGGGGAGCTCTCACTTAGGAGTAGCTCAGAAGTTTTCACATTCTTTCAATGGACAAGAAGCAACCATTTATGGTATTAAATTGCAAGTATCAGCAGATTCAATTGCTGAGGAATTAAACCTTCCACATGAAGGAGAAAGGTGGTTTAAAGGCCAAGTCATCACTGGAGGAGACCTCAACAGTTTCCTTAAATATGGACACAAAGATCCCAACTGGACCAAAGGAATTCCCAGCAGTTACCTCAAAAATGAATGGGCTAAAGCTGTTAAGCTCATCAAAACTTACCTCACAGTTTAAATGAGAGGAAGTATATTGTGGTTTTTCTTTATCATATGAGAATTTTGTTTCGTATTGCAAGTATGAAGATCCTCAACTTGCCATTATTTTTTTTGAAGAGCTTGACAAAGATGTCAGCCAGGATTCAAACACACATTGTTGCTTCAAAATACAACTTGTATCATCAAACTCTCATTAAAGTGTTAGTTGAGGAAGAACTAAGGAAAATAAATCAATTATGGGAACATTTTCTGTTTTATAGGGCAGGCCAACCTGCACCTACACCTCCATCTCAACTGTCTCCAGCTTCACAATAACACCCTCAGCCTGCAAAAAGAACAAATAGAAAGGCTAAGAAGGAGAATATTCATAACGCCAAGAGCAGAAAAGAAAAGACTCCTTCATTCAAGGTTGAGAGGAAGTTGGAGAAAGGAGAGAACTCATCAATAAATAAACCTAAATCCATGAAAATGGTGCCTCACATTTCTCCTTTTCCTAATGTTTATACCACAGCTTGAAGAGGAAGGTCTGCAACTACAGAAAAATCTAAAGCACAAGTGCTACTGAAAATTACGGAAGCAAATGGTCAACAGAAAATGCAGGAAGAGTATCATCCCACAAAGTCTGATGAAGAGCTCCTAAAATATGTAGGGTATGAGATCAGTAGCAAGAGAATGAAAGAGGAGACCAAACCTGTTGTTGGTACCATAAAAAGACATACTAGAGACAACAACAAGTTCAGGCTCAAACCTAAGGCTCTGCATAATCCAAGTTTGTTGACAAAGGTCATTGATGTAGAAGGAAAATCTGAAGGAATACAGACTAATGAGTTCAAGAAGAAAGATAAAAACAAATCCCCTTCAGATCAGCAACAGAACCCTCAAAAAGAAGAAAGATACAAAAGGGTTCAAAGGATAAAAAGACCATTGTCAAAGAGACAGCCATAAGGACCACAAGATCAAAATTAGTTGTTGACAACAAATCATACTTAGACAAGCTTGTCAAAGCTACAGCCCATATGAAAGAAAGGTAAAAAGGTTTCCTAATAAAACACATTTTTCTTATCAAGTGCAATTTTGAACAACAACTCAAATTTCGAAATGTATAAGTCTACACAGATTTTTCAAGTGTTTGATGTGCATTTTTTAAAAAGAAACAGAACACCACCAGAAATTCCGGTAGCATTACAGTTTTTGCGCAGTTATAGCTTTTTACCAGAATTCCTGGTAGCGCCTATTTTAAATGATTTTTTACCACTGTACCATAGCTAACATGCTTAGATATATTATGACTAAGACCCTTGGAACTTTCTCCCTATTCCACCAAATACAAGTAATCGAGTGTCATCTCTCTTTTTCAACTGTACTCTTTATAAAAAGTGTAAATTTCTCTGTTTTATTTTTTAATCAAACTTTTCTAAAAATAAAATGGACTACACTAACTAATTATTAGAATTATAAATGCAACTCTTCATCAAAATAAATAAATATATACTCTATAACAGTCATAAAGTACATCATTATAACTCATTGGTCTATTATTATTGTTAACTTCATCCTTGTTCCTTTCTTTGTCTATGTATTGCATCATCATCCCACAATTCTCCGTTAAAAACTATATGACTTATAATGTTACACTACCAAATTAAAAACTATATAAAATCCATGGAATAAAATGGATGAACATTAAAAATATACATGCAAAAGATCAACATATAAAGAGAGGCATAGACAAACCTTCTAATTCAATCACGCATGCATATACTAACCCTTCAACTCCATAACACGCTAACCTGCACGCATTTAATTATTATTTTTTCTTAGGTTAGTTTGTCGAGATTGTATTTTGGAATGAAGAATTCATGGTATGGTTGGCTTACATGAGTGTGAAGGGTATACACTAAGGTACAAATTATTTTGTGGTGGATAAGAACAATGTGAATATGTGTGCATTTGAATTAAAATTCGTTGGAATTGCTCGAATGGCCAAGTGATATACATTATGCATCCATGGAAGGATGAGGAGAGGGAAAGTGAGGCCAATGATTGGAAGGGATGATTTAATGTTAGATGAAGTGGGAAAATTAATTTTAGGGGGTGACATGTCTCAATGAGTGTGTGGTTATGAAACATGTGTGATTGGATAACAATCACAATGATACAAAAAGATATGCTCTCAAGAGAGACGTTTAGCCACATGCTTGTTATAGCTCAAGTTTATATTTAATCATAGTCATTATATTATATTTTTTTTTATTGGAAAGTGCTCCAAAATCAAACCAATTAGGTTAGCTATGGGAAAGAATTAATTCTCAAGTGTTTGCAACCAAACAAGACTAACATTAAGGAAATGATATTGTAATCCACTAAACAAATTTCATGCCTAACAAAGACATTTTCATTTTTAGGTGACTTGGAATTCTGGGATACACATAAAAGGTACACGGAAGGAATTTTTAAAGTTTTCAATCGCAACACAACCATTGACATAAAATACTATGTTGACTCTCCATGCATCCTTATGGAATTTTAATATTTGGGTAGAAACATTGGTCCTATGGGTTGAAGCATAAATTATGTAGCAGTGTTGATTAGCCAAGGAGTTGGTAACAACTAACTTATTATCATTGTTGGTTATAATTTCTTGATTAAATGAATTTTCTTAACCTTGTAAGAAATGAACATGCCAAAACAATAGCTTCAAATTTATAGAGGGTAGTCAAGGACAAGTTCATTAAAAGTGAGGATCCATGGTAAGGAGAGATTTTTGGAATATTTTTCAATTGAATATTAAAAATGAGTTAAAGGAAACCTTGAATTTTATTCATTCATTTCTATTTGCACCAATATGTTGGAGTTAATTGTCAAACTTGACACAAAAATACTAACAAAAGTCTCCGTATTCAAGTTTAGAAACTAGTAAAAAAATTGTTATACAATAGATGTTCAATTACACATGGATTTCCAACCTGTATTATATAAGGGGAATTTTTTCAAACTTTATCATTTATTTCATAACATCTCTTCATTCATAAATTTGGGTTTATTTTAGTGATGGATTTTTATTTATGGAATTTCAAGTAGGCATTCAATTCATACAAAAGTAAAAAAATTACCAAATACCATGTATTTTGGTCAAATGTTCTTGTATCTTGGGTAATTTAACATACCTAAGTCATGGAAAATGTAATTTTCATTTACCTCTTTATAGTAAGGAGTATAAGCTTGGGCCATATTTAGTTATTTTAAGCTTTAATTTACAAACATCAGAAATGATCTCTTCTCATGCTTTATGATGAGTGTATTGAATTCAATATCTCTAGCTAGGAAGTAATTCTTAATTATGTTTGTAGCTACAGAGAACTTAATATGGGATGGAAATGATACATAAATTAGTGCTACAAGAAAGTTTGTTCCTATTGTGTCAAGTTGTGTATAGGGGTCTAGGGAAATAGATCATTATTGGGATGAACACTTTATATGCTACATCCCTTTATCACTATATCACTTAAGTTTAGATGTACATCCATTTATCACTTCCTTTCAATCTCAAGGAGGATACATAAGGGGTGACAAGGAACTAAAAAAAAAATGGCACACTTCCTTATACATCTCTCTTAGCTTAGATACCCTTTTTCGGCCACATATTCCATAGGTGTTATAAAAGGGTTATGCTTATCCAAACATATTAAGTTAATGTGGGTTTAATGGTCACTAGGAATTGTCATAAAAATAAGGCACAAAAACCATTTTCAAATAGCATAAGTTAACATGCATTATATTATCAAACTTATAGTATAGGTTAATAATTTCGCCTCTTCTCATCATTAAAATTAACTCATAAACCTAAACTTCTTAGAATGTTTTAGATTATTCTTTTCTTTGTCACATGTACAATTGGGATTTGTAGTGTGTGCTAACATTAAATCACCTACGAAAATTACTATTGTCAATAAAATCTCTCCTTATGTGAGCATCCACTTGTATTCTTACCAATTTTATTTTTACTTTTATTTTCCTCCCTTATGTTGGCATGTTGCATGTATGAAAAATGGGAGACCCTAAATTATTAAAAGAGGAAGTAATGTTGGGTCCTATCACTACTAAATTTGGAAACCACAAGATTTCACATCGTGTGTAATCCAAATGAGCCATGAAATGAAAAACCATGTGCCACTATTGCATCATGTTACTCATCTAAACCATAGTTTTCAATTTAAGGCCATATATGTGATCCAATTGTAACTCAAATGAATTTTTTTCTTTTGCATAAATCAAATCCTATATTTAATAGTTTTCTTTTTTTTAAAGAAATAACGTATGAGAAATCCTTGGTAAGAGTGGAAAAACAATTTTAATAAGGGTAGGTCGTATATCTAAACACAATTCCACAAACATGTATTTGTTGGAATCATGATTGTCGTTAGACCAAAACCCGTAGGCATTAGTCTTCGCTACAATCGCCAGAGTTAGGATCCATGAGAGGCGGTTAGTCCATGTCGTGAAACACACGAGGAGCGTTGAACCCAATGTCCAACAGTATTATGCCATCCTCGGCGTGTTGCTTCTGATCAATCAGAATCATTAGGAAAGCATATTGAAAATTGATTTGACAACGGTGGCAGGTGATTCTCTAGTATAACTTAGTGAAGTTATTGGACTATAATGGAAGAGGAAGAGAAAGGGAAGATGGGGAGGAAGGATAAGAGAGAGTAAAATGAAGAGAGTGGGGGGGTTGAGTGGGGGAGGGTGGAGAGAAAATAAAAGTAAGAGAAGTGAGCGAAGAGAAAGAGGAAGAGGGAGGGGAGGGAGGAAAAAAAGGAGTGGAAGAAGAAAAATAGGTGAATAGTAAGAAGGGGAGGAAGGAGGAAGAAAAAATAAGTGGAATAAGAGAAGAGGAAGGGGGTGGAGGCTTAGAAAGAGAGCAAGAGTGGAAAAGGAATGACAAGAAAGAGAGGAAGCAAGGAAGGAAGGGGATGGATAGGAAGTGAGGAATAGGAAGTAAAGGAGGGAGAGGAAATAAAAGAGGGAGAGAAGAAATGGGATAGGAGGAGAGGAGGAGGAAGGAAAATCCAAATCCATCTCCCAAGCCCAATTTCATTTTTTTAAATATTAAAAAAAAAGAGGGGTGATGAGAAAGGAAGAAAAACTTTTTCTCCAAAAAAATGCATTCTATTTTAAATTTTACAATTTTAAAAATAATGTGGGGAAATGATAAAAAAACTTACATGTGAATTCAAGACATCCAATGATGCCCCAAAAAAAATTATTTCCCCCATTGTATTCCCCCACAAATGCCTTTAAAATTTAAGAAGCTCTACTCCACAACCTCATGTGAAAATGAAACGAGGGACCTCCACTTATTAAAATTATAAGAGAAATGTACAGTGAGAGTGATACAAATATTGATTTTGCATTTTATGTTTTGGGATTTTTTTTGTGGTAGCATCATACTTAAATCAAATTTCACGACATAGGGATAAAATACACCACATTGCACCATTAGTAGATGACCTTTGCATAGTATCTGCATCAACATATCATTATAATTGTTTTAATGTTATGGAAATAAAGGTGTTATGTCTACATTGATTTAGTGTCATTTAATATAAATCTAAACAAATTATGCATCACCCCCAAATAATTGATAATTATTATAACATTCCTATAATTTTATGGTAGTATCATATTTTCCATTGATAATAAGCATCTGTAGAATGTAATTTTGTTCCTTGGAAAAACAAAAAAGTAATCAAAGTCTTGAGAGCTAAAGAATGTATTTCCCTTTTCTATGAGTCAAAGGGCGGGTTGCTTTATTACATGGAAAAAATAATACATAATTTAAAAATATATATATTGTTATAATTATTATAATTATAATTTAGGGTGGAAGGTGTAATAGGAGTCATCATCAACTCTAAGAAAAACAAAGAATAAACTGTTATTGGGAATTTAGGACTACCATGACTGATGAAGCTACAACATTAGCCCTATACCAATGCCTCTTCCTCCTTAAATCATGAAGGATTCATTTGGTGACAATGACAAGAGATTCTATGGTCACTATAAGGGTCATTGTAAACAAATATATCCTTAAAAGGTTGAACCATTTATAGTCTAACTCAGGTAATTAAAAGATGAAATGACTGCGAGTTATGAAGTGACATAATTTCACTATTATATTCATTTACTCACTTGTACGAATTATAATTAGGTGCATGTTGTTATAGTTTGGAATGTGGGTAAATAATGAGGGACAAACATATTTTGTTGTATCTCTTGGGGTAATGGATATTCCTTGTGTTGGTTCTAGATGCTTTGGTAGTGTAATTAATGTTTATCCACATTCTCTATGAGTTTGTTGAGTTCAAAAAGGATTGAAGCAATGTTCTTGACTTTATAAGAAAAATTATTCTCAAGACCACTTGGAGAATAAAGCATCGTAAAAAAGGTATCAATTGATACTTCAATAACATAAAGTTGGAAATTATATTTGATGTTGCCATATACTAATTCATCTACCCAAAAATATTTTTAGGTAAGTTATCTAGACCAAATCCTTGAAATAAGTTTGGAGACTTATGAGAGCTCTAAGTCACTCATCTCATCTCAAAATGGGGAAAATGATATATTGCTAGAAATTTTAATAAGGTAATTCATATCTAGAAACTCTATATTTAAGTTTTAGTGTCCAAGAACAATACTTTTAAAACTATGAACCTCTACCACTGTAACACCCCTACTCAACACCTTGTAATGTA
This sequence comes from Pinus albicaulis, assembly GCA_034641835.2. Taxonomy (NCBI): domain Eukaryota; kingdom Viridiplantae; phylum Streptophyta; class Pinopsida; order Pinales; family Pinaceae; genus Pinus; species Pinus albicaulis. The sequence goes on from CM076578.1 coordinate 1,422,724,716, forward strand.
AATGCCATGTACATGTGAAACATACGCTGGTGAGCCAGAACATATTAACTAGGTTGGTGAGTCAAGAAGCACATTTTGGGGTGATATCCCCATGCGTATCTATGTGCATATGTTTTGGGGTTAGTGTGCCTGTGTGTATATGTTTTTATATGCTATGAGGCTAGGAAACCTCATGTGGTAAATATGTTTAATATATGCATGTTAATAAACATATAATGACTCCATACCAAATCATATGAAAAGAGTATGAGGCGCCTAAGACTCCACCTTAGGAGAAGCTACATTGGTATATTATAGTATTATAATATTATAATATTATAATAAAAAGGGGAAGCATGTCGATAAAAGGGTGTTCTCCCTTATTTAGTAGGGATAGGTGCCCCAAGATGAGGGCCTGGAGAGTATCTCAAGACCCATGAGAGCAGCATGAAGTCATGTAGCCATAGGACTATGGAAATTTTTTGTTGGTTGAGAAAGACACCTTGGAGGTGATGGCACAACCTGAGGGACTACAAGTGCATAGAAGGGTGTGAACCACTTGGGTGCAGGATGATGGTGAGTGTGAGTCTATTGGTTGGAGGTTTTCAAGTTATGTGCCTTGGCTTTGTTACATTTAGTACAAGACATGTACCTGGATCTAAAATCCAATGTCGAGTGGAGTCATGGCCCCAAATCAAGGGTGACTAGCTACGAAGAGAATTGGAGTAGCATGGTCTATTGGATGGGAGGAATGTTTGAGGTCCACAACTAAGCTGCATGTTTAATAGACAAGTGTTTGAACCTATTATGTTCTTGTTTTAAGAATTAACTTGGCATGTCTTTTGTGTTGTTATTACATAGTTTTATTTTATGTATTGTGGTTCATTGTGCACATAATTATGTGTTGTAATTAATGTTTGCATATATTTCCAATTATGCTTCAAAAGGCTATAATTGGTGTGAGTGGCATTTCCCAGTGGTAGGGTTGGGGACGTTACAAATGGTATTAGAGCAAGGCTAGAACGCTGGGCTTGCACATACCAACTAGAGGTACGGCATAAAATTTTAAGAAATGGGTATTGACATATGGTGGCAATTGATAGGTTTGAAACCTAATCAAGTCATTATTGTGAGTTCTCTGAATATATTTGGTTGTCCAGAAGTGCATCTACTACATGTTATTATTCAACGAAATTCTAGAGTGAAATCTGGTTTTGTGGATTACCATAATAGAATCTCAATTGTGGATTATGATCCCACGATGATGGACTCACCTTAAAGCCTGAATTGTTAGGTTGAAAAACACATAACAAGTTTTCCACATATATATTTTTAAAACATAATAGAAGATGAAAAAATTACAAGCCTTTCTCTTGCAATAGGATTATTGAATCAATAAGGGATAAGGTCATTATTACAATGAAACACAAGTATCATAGGTGGTGTTTAAGTACGTGTTGGAATAAGGCCTTCAATTTATTTTATCAGACAAAGATAGAAGGATAAATGTAGAAACCCATTTGTGGTTGGCACATTTTTTTTATTAAATATTATATTGTTCAACATCTTCTGACAAGCACCATTGTATTTTGATGCCCATTTTGTTTATGTGCTGGAAATATCAGTGAAAATATTGGCTACGTTGAATAATATTGATGCAGAAAATAATACTTGGGAAATAAACATGTTAATGAGGAATTGAATTGAACATATATGTGTAATATTTGGTATATTTTATGAGCTAGAAAATAGCCACAATGTAGTTTTATCAATGGAAACTAGCCATACTATAGTTCCACCCATGTTTAAGGGGACGGTAAAGTATGTGTAATTAAGGGTGTCAATTTGGAAGTATTGGAGGATAATTTATTTTAAGGTGGTTATGCCATAAACAATGTGTCTAAGGTCATTGATACAACGTATTAGTCAATTTGTTCACATCGAGACTTGAAATCTATGTTCATCCACGTTGTTACCCTATATGCATGTGTTTGGTCCAAAGAAGTATGTGTGGTCAACAAGTGCCAGCAAAAGCAATGTCCTTTCCTCATGGTTTACATGGTTTTACCACATCAATCTGGAACGTGGCTAACTGCATTAAATCAACGATGGAAAGTGTACATCAAGTGAATAGAAGGGGGGAATTAATGACACTAAGCAACCTGATGGGTGGGTTGGCCCACACCACTTTATTAACTTGGCCTCACCTTATTTGATGACAACTCCCAAAAGAGCTCTGCCAAAACCACTTTGATGAGGGCCTAATATCTTCTTTTGGAAACTATGGTTGAAAGTTATTTTGTATTTTTATAATGGTTACAAAGAGATGATGAATCCATGATAGTATGAGGATTCTATTGGGACAACTACAATTATCACTTGAAAAGATTAGTTTTGGGCTTGCTGAGAATCCTCATTGTGTAGCAAGGATTTCTTTGTATGTGTATGATGTAGTAATATTGTTAAAAGAAAATAAAATAAAACAACTCGCATATTGGCATCCCATTCACATATTGCACCATATGAATTTGGGCATAGTTTATTGAAATTTTGTGTTGAATTAGTTAAGTCATTGAACAGAAAGGAAATGTAGACCTCGGTACAATACAAATGAATGTACAAATGTATTGGGTGATGGTGCTTGTGTCAATGGACATGTTGAATTAAGCTATTGTTAAAGGTAAATATAAGGATGAATGTACAAATGTATTGGGTGATGGCGCTTGTGTCATACATAATGGACACGTTGAATTGAGCTATTGTTAAAGGTCAATATAAGGAATACTAGCAAAACCGTTCACAAGTGTATTTACAATAGAATTTATAACATCAATTTGGGGAAGTACCTGCAAGAACAAGGGAAATATGAGGTGATTATAACTGGAGTGATGATGAGTTTATGTTTTGAGACTATGAATAGACTAGGAGATGCTTTTTCTATCAAAAATATTGCAAGGTTTTGAGGTTTTAGGGTAGAGGTCTCTTTAGTCTATGTGAGAATAGAATGGCATGCCAAAGGCATATGCAGGTGGATCCTAAACCTGTGATTTAATAATGGGGAAACTATCAAGGTACAAAATAAACAAGATTTACTTGATTATTTTTATTGTTATTACTATTTGGTATGTGTTTGTTTCTTTTCAAAAGAAGTGGAAGGACGAGGATGTTGCATTATAGGTCAGGTTTATAGGAACTTCGTATGAAGAAATCTCACAATTAGTTACTAAATTCAGGGACTGGCACATCTATCCTCAAATTATAAGATCTAATTCTCCATACTTGGAACCAGTTATGTAAACTTGTTATTAGAAATTGTTTTTCACATTGGACACGTTAAAGTAGTGTCTTGGGAAAACATCTATGATTATAGAATCATTGCATGTAATATGGTTATCCCAATATTCATCTGCTACTACAATGTTTTTCATCCCATCAACATCCTTAGATAATGTATGGTTTTTTTTCTCATATGACTCAAATTCGTGTGAAGATCATCCAATGAAATTATGGCTACATTATGTGGCAGTATTCATTAGGTGCTTTGGAAAACAACTCTAATGGTTTACCATTGACCCGATAGATTAGGCCCCTCTGACATCAATAGTGCATCAATGAGATGGATGTTGGGATTATCAAGAAGTAGGGTTATTTTTTGAATCTTGCATAATCGTACTTGTACTTCATCACCCCTTAAAATGGGTGAATGGCTAACTAACACTCTCTCTACTCACCTATGATATCTCAATTTTCATGTTAAGACAATATATTTGTGTAATTATTTTTCTCCATCCAGTACCATGTTCTAAAACATGATGCGGAGGATTCACTATGTGAGCTACAAAATCCCAAAGAATAAATTTAAGCTTATGTGTTTAATGTGGTTCATACGAATGTTCCAAAGATGAACTTGGATGAGTTATATGAGAAAAAGTGTGATGTTTCCAAAGTTGTGTTGGAATACCTTAAAAAATATTTATAGCATAAATTTAGGATTTGGAAATAGTATGAGATGTCAAAACCAGTAGGGAGATAACATTGGTAAACAATAGGAAAATTCAGCAGTAACACTAGTTGTTTCAACTCTAACTGCAATAATTTCAGCAATATTGGACAACAAATTTGATAACACATTATACAGTGTTTATAGCATAAACATTCCAGTAGTCATACTAATAACACTTGAATTGTAATGCCCCTAATCCCCTGCTATGCAATGCGACCACAACTCTTAAACTCCAAAACATAAAAAATTCTCCTCATAAGGGAAACCCTAACTATATTACAGTTATCTCTATGCCTAGTAGTGCACATCTTATGGAAGTGCAATTTCAGAATGCTTGAAATGTCAATATTCACCACATATATAAAAATAATTACAATATTGACCATGGAATTTAGTAATTAATTTAACTATCACCATTCACATTTGACATCATAGGGAATCATAATCCATACATTAACTATCAATTTATTCTCTCATTAAAAAACACAATGAATAATGGCATGCCAGTAAATATTCTTTGTAGAATATAAAGGAGATATAGTAATTCTATCACAAAACCATGAAAGTCATTCGTTGAACCATAAAATTATAAATCAATACACATTAGATATAAACATTTATATGTATCAAAAGAGCAAGTGATTGTAGACTCTCCACGTTCCACCCAACCATAAACCTAGTGATTCATCAATCTTAACAATGGGTCACCCCCAATTTGGGGCTACAACCTCGCAGGCAACGGAAAATCTGAGAGATCATCATATCCATGGCCCAAGTACCAAACCAGTCATCATGACTCCAACCATTATGATTTTCTTCCTCATACATGAGCCTAACTAGCACACCCTTCTCTGGGACCTGTTAGTCCCTCCACGATGTCCACCTCCCAAGGCGCCTTACATCCAACTAGGAAAATTTCAACAACAGGGCTCCAAGAGCTCATGCTACTTCTAGTAACCCTTCCAGGCCATAACTAGCTCGGTCGATTATAGAACCCAAGTGGCACACCATTCTTTGAGACCTACCAATCCCTCTACATTGCCCACCTTACAGGGCCCACCAACCGACGACTAGAACCCCAATCGATTCCGAAACCCAAGTGGCATACCCTCTTAGGGGACCTACTAGTCCCTTTGCGAAGCCCACCTTCTAGGTCTAACCAATTGGTTCATAAAAAATATCCTATGTCCCCTTTTTTCCATGGCATGAATGGTGAATACAGAAAATTATGATAGAATCGTAATAATGGGTGGTTAACTGTACAAATCATTGGTGATGAGCAACCAATGACGGAAACTGACGCTCATGATAAATAACATATGAGTGATAAAATGTTGATGATGGATGGAATGCTTGGATAATATCTCTCTAAGTATCATTTATAACGCATGGCTACTCTTCACCATGTGGCACCTTTATAAATCCATGTGGGCCCCCAGGTGACTTTCGCCCAACACTGAACAGAGCCACTTGGTTTTTTTCACCATGGAATTGCATTGTCCCTCATACTCTTTATGTAGAGTGGGCTCTACAACTTGAAGTTGTTTTAGTAATATAAAAATATGTATAATATTTACAATATTGGCCCTTCTATACTTTTCCAAAACAACGTATATGCCCCTATGCAATCTAGCCCCAAAATCCATATACACATATACATAGGCATGTAGGCCTGCAAAAATGACTCGGGCTCACCAGCCTAATTGATGGGCCTCCAAAATAGACACAAATTAGGGCCCATATAACCTTTCTTAGGCACATAAAGGCCATATTAAATCTCTCCCTCTACACTTAAAAATGTTTTTTTTTCTTTAATATGTTCTTAGGAAGGTTTAGAGATAATTGCATATTATGTGCCTAATATTATTTATTTTTGCAGAATATTGAGAGAATATTGAGTAAATTCTGAATGAGATAATATAGGGAATTGTTGCCTACTACAAGATGGACCAAGATTGGATAATAAGTGAATTTTATATAATGAAATTATTGACATATTTTGGAGCTCTAGTGATTGAGAAAATTTAGGAATGTGCTCCTTGTCATTTACTGAAGATTCCAACTATTGAGAACCAAGTCCACTTTTTGAGGGAATTTTGGATGGGAAATTTGTCCTTTTTAAAGGAGGATGCTTCCCTATCAATATGTATAAGTACCAATACGAATTTTCCTCTAGGAGCATGTATTTCTTAGTCTTCTTGTAGAGAAAACTTGTTTTTTAGCAACTCTACTTTCATTTCTAGCAGGGATGTACTTGGATTGACTCTTAAAATGAAGTTTGGTGCCATTTTTAGCTTATAAAGCTTGGCTTCCTTCATATGAATCTAATTATCCTTGGGATTGTCCTTCTCAGTTGCCTTATATCCCTGTTCTACAATTTCTTTATTTTCTTTGAATGTCCTTTTCACATGCATATCATATTTCTGCATTTAGTGTTGATGCTTCCTTTGTTGTAGGTTATATTGGTTAAATGATTGAAGTAAGTTGTTTTTGTTGTGAAACCAGCTCCAAAAAGAGAAGAAAAGAGATATCAACGCCTTAGAAATAAGCCACTTCGAGGGGGCAACCTCCAATACATTACATGAATGAATAATTCTTGGATGATATTAAATGGTATGAAACTTCCTTTCATATACATAGATGTCCATGGGGCCACAGTGTAATCATAGTCGACCTAACAATAATAATGTAAGGGCACAATAATAACAATATGGGGGTTACAGGGGTACAACAATAACAATAAGGGAGGATACACTAACATAATAAGGGACTACACTATTAATATAGGGACTTAACAGTTTTGTAGGTTATTTATAGAATCAAAATCAGGATGCATCCTTATAAAATATCTCTAAATTCATATTCACCATTGAGCTACTTGGATTGGTTTACTAGTTCACAATTATGGAATTTCTAGAAGTCTCTTGTAGAAAAATAGTAGTAATTTTATACTAAATTTTAGCACGTGTTAACGAATCTATTTAAGTTTTTTACACATTTATAGAGTCCTAAATATATTCAATTTCATAATAAAATTTAATCCATATCATTTTCATTTTATCACGTTAGGCATTTGGTAGGTTAACTAGCTCACTAATTCTTGAAATTTTAGTTTTTGGAGTAGTAATTTTCTACTATTTTTTAGCACGTCTTAAAAATGATATTTTTTAGGGGTTACACTTGGATTGGAGTCTTAGTAAATCTCAATTAATAAAAAAAATTTCCTCATATCATTTTCATTCAATTTTTTTGGTCATTCAGTGAGATAAATTGGACAGACTAGTTGGCAGACTAGCTATTTTAGTCTTTCTAAGTATAAACATATAATATTTTGTGGTGTGCAGGTACTATTATTGATTTGCATGGTTATAATTGTCATATTAAATTCCTCATGCCATCATCAGCCTCTTTCTCCTTACTACACAACACCCTCAAAACTCTGCCACTGAAATTACATTTCTGGGTCATTGAAGGACACCGTGTGCATTTGTTTTTTTGCAAGGTGGGACTTTGAGAGCTGCTAATCTTGGAAAAAGCCTCTTAAAATTTTCATATACCTTAATATACCCTTTTCCACCTTCATATCATATTTCCTAGCCTCAGAATTCTCACAGATCCAATCCTATAGCAAAACAGGGCAATCTTGTAGCATCGTGTAGCAATCTTGTAGAATCTTGTAGCACTATGTAAACCTGGCCATATTTTCTCCTAGAGCTTGATTTTCGCCTCTTATCCTTGAATAATTTTCCCCGGGATCTGAAACTATGATTGAGGAAGACTAAAGACCAATTATGACTTGTATTTTTACCCCTGCAACACATCTCAACAATTTGGGTTGGTGGGCAGATTTATTAATTGGATGGCACAATAATGATTGTCGTGATTATCACATGAAGTATCTAATGAACTTTTTCAATGGATCTAACCTCTTTAGAATGTAGTGATTGATTAAATTCTCTTTCCTTCATGCAAGTTAGATTATTTTTCTATCTTTATTCTTAAGCTAGGGTTTCTATTTCAACCATTATTATTTCCATTTCATAGACTAAGTTTCCTTTCAATGCAACATTTATGCTTTGCAACTAGCTTAATGTTTAAATTTTTACAAGTAGCATAGCCTTTAAATTTCTACAATTAGGATAATAATTTATATTTTATAAATCATCATTTCCATTTCTTGCAAATAGAGTAACATTTCAATTTCTACAATTAGTTTAGGCCTTGATTTCGTGACATTCACTCCATTACATCAGATCATGAAGGAAGGACACATTCCATGTTTCACATATAGTGCTGACACCTCTTAAGTTTTTACAAACCACAAGTTGATTATTTAAGTCGGTAGCATTGGGAGTCACAACATTCTTGTTGCAATACCAGGGATCATCACTTTTTGGTGTTGTTGTCAGGGAGTGTGTCAAAACAAGAATTCTCTTGTTCTTGGAATGGTTCCTTCTTTCTTTTCTGCATTCATCTTCTCTACAAAAATAAAAGAAAATTTCATTAGGAATCTTGCATTGCATTATAATTCTCATTTTAAAATTATATAAAAACCAAATAATAATTCTCCAGCACCAAAACCCCCCCTTTGAATCAATTGGTGCAGTAAGAACCACAACACCATCCAATTTTGCAGGTAGAAGAAGAAGAGGTGGTGTTAGTGTCAGTATTTGAATCCTTCCACCAGCGATCAAATTAACTCTTTCATCTCATGTTAGGGGTCCCATTCTGGAATTTTTGTCATTCCACTAGGTCATGCAAAAATTTGGTCACTTGGTGCAAATTTAAATCATGTTTCACTCTTTTAAAATGATTTCATCACTTGTTGGTTCATTTCACCACTTTTTTGAGTGTACCATCACCAAGATTTTTCATTATTATTTCATTCATTTTCATCATGGTTTCATTTAGTTAGAGTCCCCATTAGGTATTAGGGTTTTCAAGGTCATAAAAAACTAAATTGCACCATCCTGCACCAGCAATTAGAAGAAATGTGGGTCCCAAGCCAATTCATGAAATTTCATCAAGTATGAGGCCATTTCAGCTCATAAACATCATCTCTCCATCATTTTTCAAGAATTCATTCCAAGGGACAAATCATTTTCCACACATAGGGCCAGTTTTAATTAAAAGTATGTTTCTGACCAAATGGAGATGAATTTCACAAAACTGAAAGAGGTTTTTGTTAATAATATAACAAGGAAGAAAAACCTCCTCAAGTTTTACACAAGTGTTATGGTTTGGGAGAAATGTCAAAAATATAGTTGCTACAAGAGAGTCTCTGCACTTCTAGAGTGACCTTGGGAAACTCAAATTGTCTCCTCGATGGAGTATCCAAATGACTTCTTTGATGAATCAAATGAAGACTAGACTGCAAGTGCTTTCCAATGAGCTACCATGAGCTCAATTTGGAGTTCAAAAAGGCCTTGAAAAGTTTTCTGCAAGAGCACGTTGCGCTTTTGGCACCCCCATTCTACACTTTTTGACCAGTCTTGGAGAATTGATTTTTGAGGGGCTATATTTGATCACTTTCAGTTCTTTATAAGTGAATTGTGTGGCTGATAGAAATATATTTCCAACGAGCTATCATTTTCTCATTTTGGAGTTCTATAAGGCCTCCAAACATGTCCTACAATTTGACGTTGCACTCTTGGGCTTGGCGTTCCGCTCTTGGCTTTCTGGCGCTGCGCTCCTGAGACTAGCATTACGCTCCTGACCAATCTTGGGAGATTGACATTTTGGAGGGAAAAAACTCATAATTTTTGGAAACCAAGTACATTTATGGAAATTATACAGGACAAGCTTTCTAATGAGCTATCCTGAGCTCAATTTTTACATCAGCAACCCCCTCAAAAGTTAAGTTGAAGTTGGCGTTGCACTCCTGACCAGTGACTGATATTTCTGATTTTTTTTTAGTTTTCTAAGTTTTCTAAGTTTGACCATGGAAAATCATGATTTTACAGATATAAATGATGGATGTAAATGTAATTAAGTTACTTTTGAGTTACTTAAAGGTAAATATATTAGGTAAAAGTCTTTTTGAGGATGAATGAATTAGTTTCACCAAAGTAAGGGATGATTCAGTTTGACCTCCCTACAATTTAGGTTTGCAGTTCAGACTTTTGTGGATCAGTTCCTCAAATCAGGGATTTGACCCCTGAGGTTTTAAGAATTTGTTTATTTCCTATATCTTTCACCCTTCACTCATTAGAGAAGGTTGGATGTTGTTGTATTGATGATAGACACTAGTGTATTCAGATTTTGGAAGGAATATATTGGATTAGTTGCAACTATTTTGGTGGGATTCATGTGGTACTGTATTTTCACATAGTTTATTCTTCTGTTGCATATGTATGAATGTTTTTTACTTTCCATGTTCATTCCACTTCAATGATATGTTTTATTCTCAAGTTTGATAAGCAGAATACATCTTTTATGCTCTGTTTTGGGAGAATCACCATAATTTGTTTCATTTCTTCAGTTTAAAAGGAATTCATGTATTGTCATGCTCTTTTCAGCACCTCACTAGTCTAATCCATCTCACTTAAAAACCCTAAACTGTTAGAGTTCCTAACTACCTTGCCTCATCAAATTCCTGCAATTCTGATCTCATTTTCCCTGACCTAGTTACCTCTTTGACCTAATTCACTCATCCAGCACCCAAATCAACCAATCAAATCCCATGTGATACTATACCTAGCCCAAAACCTAATTGATCCAGCCCTCTTGGTTGTGATCCCTTGGAGAGAGCCCTCTCCTGCCTAGTAGGGCTACCTACTTGGCGAGAGCTTGGTCTGTAGTTACCTTTGCTGGTCTCTTCTCAACCTCGGAGATCCGGTGGAGTGCTAACATCTTGGTGACAATACTGGGAAGAAAGTGACAGATCTTCCCCTGGACGGAAATCATCAAAGTTTATATCTGGTTTTTGATGGTGGATAGTGGTCAGATGCTTATGAAGGCTGAATCATTTACCTGGTGACTCCAGTGTCGAAGAATCCAAAGGTTCATAATTTTCATGGCGATTCCACTTTTCAAGAGCCCGTATTTTGAGTATATTCTTGGTGACCTCACCATTGTCAAAATGGATTCAATTGCTCGAAGGTATGCTCCTATGAATCGAGCTCATATTCCTGCATTTCTGAACTGTATTCCTGGTATAGATTAGCAATCAGGACTGTCAAAGTTTAAGGGTCTGGATGGTGAAGATGCTAGTTTGCATTTAGTCAAATTTCATTTTCATATTCATAGACTAAAGATTGAGTTTCCTGAAGATTTTCTGATGAAGATGTTTATGCCTACCTTAGAGGAAAAAGTGAGATTATGGTATGAGAGTCTACCATATGCTAGTTTATATTCTCTAAAGGACTTTCATTCAGTTTTCTCTCAACATTATCAAATCTCTAATTCTTCCTTGTAGATGATTGATAATTGTTGTGAGATCTCTGGTAATTTCATTGAGTTTCTTGAAAATTTGTATGGGGATGAAGAGTGTCTAGTGACGATATCATAGAAGCCCTATATGATTTTTCCTCCCAACAACAATCAGTAGCTTCCTCCTTGAATGAAAAAGACCGGGACCAAGAAAGAGAAATGCCAATTCTCGATCCTGAAATTGAAAATTATCATGCCAATAATTACTGTTATAAAACTCAGTTTTCTCCTCTATCTGAAGATGAGATAGATCAGCTCATGAACAGTCATGTTATAGCCCAAGCTAATGCAGGTTTGCAGTGTTCACATATTCAAGAATGTGTTAGTGAAACTTCTTCTATTATTGAAAATGAAAATCTGAGTTTAAATGATGGCAGTCATGAGATTGATGAAACTATACAAGAAGTTGTCGAGAGTAAGCCAATTTTTTAGGATGATTTCCTACAAAGAGATCAACTAACAGGGACTATTTTCTTTCATGAAGAGGATAAGGCTGTCATGTTTAACAATATTGAAGAATGTTTTTTGTTCAAGGATGATTTAGACTATGAATTTAAGGAGTATAAGCCTAATATAGGCAATGTGCAAGAGATAGAGTCAGAGTTGCCCATGCTTGAGGAATTTACAACCAACACTCAAATAGTAGAAAGTCATACTTCCCTATGCCTTCCTATGGATCAACAACCAAGTGTTCCTTCAAATCAGAATGAAGAGTCTGCTTGTGCTTTTACTAGATCTCAAGACAAGGTAACATTTGATATTTTTGAAGATCCTTTTACTGATTTTATATAGTTAGCAGGGAATATGTATTTTCTTCTTTTCATGGACCAGATGTTCAGTGGACACTCTGAGTTGTCTAGTTGTTTTTTTTTTAGGAGAGTGTGAGCATGATTCAAGTAAGTAGCCATATGTTGGATTGGTTACACTGGAAGGATCACTTCACATGATTGTACATATGTCTTCAGCAGGCAGGTGGTTGTCATCGGGTTTTGAAGCCCTCAAGTCTCGATGATATGATATCATCAATAAGTTTAGTAAGTTTTTTATTTCTGTCAGTTTTGAGTTAGTTTTCAAAAAAAAATCAGTCGAGTCTTGATTTAGTTTATTGAGTCAAGTTTTCAGTATTCATATTGGTTTTTAGTTTTTGACTCCATGCCTAATGGTTAGGCTACTTGCTCTACGATGTTCTTGGCACCTCCAAGGAGCTACCATCCCCAGCTGGAGCCAATGTTAGTGTAGGTATTTTCATCCTTCCACCAATGATCAAATTAACTCTTTCATGTCGTGTTAGGGGTCCCATTCTAAAATTTTTGTCATTCCACTAGGTCATGCAAAAATTAGGTCACTTGGTGTAGATTTAAATCAAGTTTCACTCTGTTCAAAGTAATTTCATCACTTGTTGGCTCATTTCACCACTTTTATAAGTGTACCATCACCAAGATTTGTCATTATTATTTCAGTCATTTTCATCATGGTTTCATTCAGTCAGAGTCTCCATTAGGTATTAGGGGTTTCAAGGTCATAAAAAACAAAATTGCGCTAGTCTGCACCAGAAATTAGATGAAATGTGGGTCCCAAACCAATTCATGAAATTTCATCAAGTATGAGGCCATTTCAGCTCATAAACATCATGTCTCCATCATTTTTCAAGAAGTCATTCCAAGGGACAAATCATATGCCACACATAGGGCTAGTTTTTCTTCAAAGTATGTTTCTGACCAAATGGAGATTAATTTCACAAAACTGAAAGAGGTTTTTGTTAATAATAGAACAAGGAAGAAACAAATCCTTCAGTAATTACACAAGTGTTATGGTTTTGGAGAAATTTCAAAAATACAATTGCTACAAGAGAGTAGCTGCACTTATGGAGTGACCTTGAGAAACTCCCATTTTCTCATAGATGTAGTATTCAAATGAAAATTATATTGGAATTTATTTCCAATGGGCTATCATAAGCTCAATCTAGATTTCAGGAAGGCCTTGAAAAGTGGCCTACAAGAGCAAGTTGCACTTTTTCAACCCCATTCTGCACTTTTTGACCAGTCTTGGGAGAATTGAATTTTTAGGGGCTATACTTGAGATTTTTTAGTGCTTGATAGGTCCATTGTGTATCCTATAGAAATATATTTCCAACGAGCTATCATGAGCTCAATATGGAGTTCAGGAAGGCCTCCAAAAGTGTCATGCAAGTTAGCCCTTCGCTCCTGGATCTCTGGCTTTGCGCTCCTGACCAGTCTTGGGATATTGACCTTTTGGAGGGACAAAACTCATCATTTTTGGAAACCAAGTAAATTTCCGGAAACTAGACAAGATAGGATTTCCAATGAGATATCCTTAGCTCAATTTTTATATCAGAAACTCCCTCAAGAGATGATATGAAGTTGGCGCTGTGCTCCTGACCAGTGACTGATATTTCTGATTTTTCTGAGTTTTCCGAGTTTGACCATGTAAAATCGTGATTTTACTTATGCAAATGATGGATTTAAATGTAATTAAGTTAATTTTGTGTTACTTAAGAGTAAATAAATTAGGTAAAAGTGTTTTTGAGGATGAATGAATCAATTTCACCAAAGTTAGGGATGAGTCAGTTTGACCTCCCTACACTCTAGGTTTTCAGTTCAGACTTTTGTGGATCAGCTCCTCAACTCAGGGATTCAAACCTTGAGGTTGGAAAAAGTTGCTTCTTGCCTATATATTTCACCTCTTCACCCATTAGAGAAGGTTGGATGTTGTTGTATTGATCAGAGACACTAGTGTATTCAGATTTTTTGAGGAATATATTGGATGAGTTGCAACTATTTTAGTGGGATTCATGTGGTATTGTATTTTGACATAGTTTATTCTTTTTTTGCATATGTATGAATGTTTTGTACTTTCCATATTCATTCCACTTCTATGATATGTTTTATTCTCAAGTTTGATAAGAAGAATACATATTTTATGATCTCTTTTGGGAGAATCACCATAATTTGTTTCATTTCTTCAATTTAAAAGGAATTCATGTACCGTCATGCTTTTTTTAGCACCTCACCAATCTGATCCATCTCACCTAAAAACCCTAAAGTGTTAGAGTGCTAACATCTTGCGACCATACTGGGGAAGAAAGTGACGGATCTTTCCCGAGACGAAAATCATCAAATTTTAGATATGTTTGCTGATGGTGGACAACAGTCAGATGCATATGAAGGTTGAATCATTCACCTGGTGACTCTCGTGTCAAAAAATCCAAAGGTTCAGAATTTTCATGGAGACTCCACTTTTCAAGAACCGGTAGTTTGAATATATTCTTGGTGACTTCATTGTTGTCAAAATGGATTCAATTGCTCGAAGGTATGCTCCTATGAATTGAGTTCATATTCCTTGTTTTCCGAACTTTATTCCTTGTATAGATTGGCAATCAGAACTATCAAATTTTAAGGGTCTAGACGGTAAAGATGCTAGTTTGCATTTGGTCAAATTAATTTTATTATTCATAGACTAAAATTTAGTTTCCTGAAGACTGTTTAATGAAGATGTTTATGGCAACCTTGGAGGAAAAAGTGAGATTATGGTATGAGAGTCTACAATTTTCTAGTTTATATTCTCTAAAGGACTTTCATTCAATTTTATTTCATCATTATCAAATCTCTAATTCTTCCTTGTCGATGATTGATAGTTGTTGTGAGATCTTTGATAATTTTATTAAGTTTCTTGAACATTTGTATGGGGATGAAGAGTGTCTATATGATGAGATCATAGAAGCCCTATATGAATTTTCCTCCCAACAAGAATCAATAGCTTCCTCCTTGGATGAAAAATATCGGGACCAAGAAAGAGAAATGCCAATTCCCGATCCTGAAAGTGAAAATCATCAAGCCAATCATTACTACTATAAAACTCATTTTTCTCCTCTGTCTGAAGATCAAATAGATCAGCTCTTGAACAGTCATGTTACAGCCCAAGATAATGCAGGTTTGCAGTGTTCACATAGTCAAGAATGTGTTAGTGAAACTTCTTTCATTATTGAAAATGAAAATCTTAGTTTAAATGATGAAATTCATGATATTGATGAAACAATACATGAAGTTGTTGAGAGTAAGCCAATTTGTGATGATGATTTCTTGCAAAGAGATCAACTAACAAAGACTATTTTCTTTCATGAAGAGAATAAGGTTATCATGTTTAATAATCTTGAAGAAATTTTTTTGTTCAAGGATGATTTAGACTATGAATTTGAGGAGTATGCGCCTAAGATAGACAACGTGCAACAGATAGAGTCAGAGTTTCCCATGCTTGAGGAATTTACAGCCAACACTCAGATAGCAGAAAGTTAACTTCCCTATGCCTTCCTATGGATCAACAACCAAGTGTTCTTTCATATTGGAATGAAGAGTGTGCTTGTGTTTTTGTTGGATCTCAAGACAAGGTAACATTTCATATTTTTGAAGATCCTTTTATTGATTTGCTACAGTTAGTGGGGAAGATACATTTTTTTGTTTTCATGGCCCAGAAGCACATGTTCAGTGGACACTCAAAGTTGTCTAGCTTCTTCTTCTTCTTCTTCTTCTTCTTCTTTTTTCTACCTGCTCGAGGAAAGTGTGAGCATGATTCAAGTAAGTAGCCATATGTTGGATTGGTTACACTGTAAGGATCACTTCACATGATTGTACATATGTCTTCAGCGGGCAAGTGGTTGTCATCAGTATTTGAAGCCCTCAAGTCTCGGTGATATGCTGCCTTCAATAAGTTTAGTAATTTTTTTATTTCAGTCATTTTTTAGTCAATTTTCAAAAAAAAGTAGTCAAGTCTTCATTCAGTTTTTTTATTCAAGTTTTCAGTATTCAGTTTGGTTTTTAGCTTTTGACTTGATGCCCAATGGTTAGGCTACTTGGTCTACGGTGTTATTGGCACCTCCAAGGAGATACCATCCCTAGCTAGAGCCAATGTTAGTATCAGTATTTGCATCCTTCCACCAGTGATCAAATTAACTCTTTCATGTCATGTTAGGGGTCCCATTCTGAATTTTATATCATTCCACTAGGTCATGCAAAAATTTGGTCACTTGGTGTAGATTTAAATCAAGTTTTACTCTTTTAAAAATGATTTGATCACTTGCTGGCTCATTTCACAACTTTTCTGAGTGTACCATCACCAATATTTGTCATTATTGTTTCAGCCATTTTCATCATGGTTTCATTCAGTCAGAGTCTCCATTAGGTATCAGGGTATTCAAGGTCATCAAATACAAAATTACACCAGCCTGCACCAGCAATTAGAGGAAATGTGGGTCCCAGTCCAATTCATGAAATTTCATTAAGTATGATGCCATTTCAGCTTATTAACATCATGTCTCCATCATTTTTCAAGAAGTCATTCCAAGGGACAAATCATTTGCCACAAATAGGGCTAGTTTTGCTTCAAAGTATATTTCTGACCAAATGGAGATTCATTTCACAAAACTGAAAGAAGTTTTTTTTAATAATAGATCAAGGAAGAAAAACCTCCTTCATTTTTAACACAGGTTTTATGGTTTGGGAGAAATGTCAAAACTATAGTTTCTACAAGAGAGTTGTTGCACTTCTAGGGCGACCTTGGGAAACTCAAATTTTCTCCTAGATGGAGTGTCCAAATGACTTTATTGATGAATAAAATGACAACTATACTGGACATTATTTCCAATGGGCTATCATGAGCTCAATTTGGAGTTCAGGAAGGCCTTGAAAAGTGGCATTCAAGAGCACGTTGTGCTTTTTGCAACCCCATTCTTCACGTTTTGACCAGTCTTGGGATAAATGATATTTTAGGGGCTATAATTAATCATTTTAAGTGCTTGATAGGTCCATTATGTATACGATATAAATATATTTCCAACGAGCTATCATGAGCTCAATTTTGAGTTCGGGAAGGCCTCCTAAAGTGTCCTGCAAGTTGGCGTTATGCTCTTGGATTTCTGGCATTGCGCTCCTTACCAGTCTTGGGAGATTGACCTTTTGGAATGCAAAAACTCATCATTTTTGGAAACCAAGTACATGTATGGAAACTAGATAGGACAGGCTTTCCAATGAGCTATCTTGATCTCAATTTTTACATCAGAAACCCCCTCAAAAGCTTATATGAATTTGTCGTTGCGCTCGTGACCAATGATTGATATTTCTAATTTTTTCTAAGTTTTCTGATTTTGACCATGGAAAATCATGATTTTACTTATGTAAATGATGTATGTAAATGTAATTAAGTTACTTTTGGGTTACTTAAGGGTAAATACATTAGGTGAAATTATTTTTGAGGATTAATCAATCAGTTTCATCAAAGTTAGGGATGAGTCAGTTTCACCTCCCTACACTTTAGGTTTGTAGTTCAGAATTTTGTGGAGCAGCTCCTCAACTCAGGGATTCAACCCCTGAGGTTGGGAGAAGTTGTTTCCTGCCTATATATTTCACCTCTTCACTCATTATAAAAGATTGGATGTTCTTGTATTTATCATAGACACTAGTGTGTTCAGATTTTGGGAGGAATATATTGGATGAATTGCAGCTATTTTGGCGGGATTCATGTGGTATTGTATTTTGACATAGTTTCTTCTTATGTTGCATATGTATGAATGTTTTTTACTTCCCATGTTCATTCCACCTTCCATGTTTTTTACTTTCCATGTTGATGAATTTATATTTGATAAATCATCATTTCCATTTCTTGCAAATAGAGTAACATTTCAATTTCTACAATTAGTTTAGGCCTTGATTTCATGACATTCACTCCATTACATCAAATCATGAAGGAAGGACACATTCCATTTTGCTTGGGAGTCGCAACATTCTTGTTGCAATACTAGGGATCATCACTTTTTGGTGTCGTTGTCAGGGAGTGTGTCAAAACAATAACTCTCTTGTTCTTGGAATGGTTCCTTCTTTCTTTTTTGCATTCATCTTCTCTACAAAAATAAAAGAAAATTTCATTAGGAATCTTGCATTGCATTATAATTCTCATTTTAAAATTATATAAAAACCAAATAATAATTCTCCAACACCAAAACACCCCCATTTGAATCAATTGGTTCAGTAAGAACCGCAACACCATCCATTTTTGTAGGTAGAAGAAGAAGAGGTGGTGTTAGTGTCAATATTTGCATCCTTCCACCAGTGATCAAATTAACTCTTTCATGTCATGTTAGGAGTCCCATTCTGAATTTTATGTCATTCCACTAGGTCATGCAATAAATTGGTCACTTGGTGCAGATTTAAATCAAGTTTTACTCTTTTCAAAATGATTTGATCACTTGTTGGCTCATTTCACCACTTTTCTGAGTGTACCATCACCAAGAGATGTCATTATTATTTCATTCATTTTCATCATGGTTTCATTTAGTCAGAGTCTCCATTAGGTATTAGGGTTTTAAAGGTCATCAAAAACAAAATTGCACTAGCATGAACTGGCAATTAGAGGAAATGTGGGTCCCAAGTCAATTCATGAAATTTCATCAAGTATGAGGCCATTTCAGCTCATGAACATCATGAATCCATCATTTTTCAATAATTCATTCCAAGGGCCAAATCATTTGCCACACATAGGGCTATTTTTGCTTCAAAGTATGTTTCTGACCAAATGGAGATGCATTTCACAAAACTGAAAGAGGTTTTTGTTAATAATAGAACAAGGAAGAAAAAAATCCTTCATTTTTTACACAGGTGTTAAGATTTGGAAGAAATTTCAAACCTATAGTTTCTACAAGAGAGTTGTTTCACTTCTAGAGTGACCATGGGAAACTCAAATTTTCTCCTAGATGGAGTGTCCAAATGACTTTCTTGATGAATAAAATGACAACTATACTAGAATTTATTTCCAATTGGATATCATGAGCTCAATTTGGAGTTCAGGAAGGCCTTGAAAAGTGGCCTGCAAGAGCACGCTGTGATTTTTTCAACCCCATTCTACACTTTTTGACTAGTCTTGGGAGAATTTATTTTTTAGGGGCTAAACTTAATCGTTTTCAGTGCTTGATAGGTCCATTGTGTATCTGATATAAATATATTACCAACGAGCTATCATGAGATCAATTTTGAGTTCCAGAATTCCTCCAAAATTGTCCTTCCAGTTGGCGTTGCGCTCCTTGATTTCTGGTGCTGCACTCCTGACAAGTCTTGGGAGATTGACCTTTTGGAGGGCCAAAACTCATCATTTTTGGAAACCAAATAAATTTATGGAAACTAAACAAGACAGGATTTCCAATGAGTTATCCTAAGCTCAATTTTTACATCAAAAACCCCCCCAAAATCTGAGATGAAGTTGGCACTGCGCTCCTGACCGGTGATTGATATTTCTAAATTTTTCTGAGTTTTCTAAGTTTGACCATGGAAAATCATGATTTTACTGATGTAAATGATCTATGTAGATGTAATTAATTTAATTTTGAGTTAATTAAGGGTAAATAAATTAGGTAAAATTCTTTTTGAGGATGAATAAATCAGTTTCACCTAAGTTAAGGATGAGTCAATTTGACCTCCCTACACTTTAGGTTTGTAGTTCAGACTTTTGTGGATCACCTCCTCAACTCAGGGATTCAACCCCTGAGGTTGGGAGAATTTGCTTCTTGCCTATATCTTTCACATCTTCACTCATTAGAGAAGGTTGGATGTTGTTTTATTGATCAGAGACACTAGTGTATTCATATTTTCGGAGGAATATATTGGATGAGTTACAACTATTTTGGTGGGATTCATGTGGTATTGTAATTTGACATAGTTTCTTCTTCTGTTGCATATGTATGAATGTTTTGTACTTTGCATGCTCATTCCACTTCTATGGTATGTTTGATTCTCAATTTTGATAATAAGAATACATCTTCTATGCTCTGTTTTGGGAGAATTGCCATAATTTGTTTTATTTCTTCAATTTAAAAGGAATTCATGTACTGTCATGCTCTTTTTAGCACCTCACCAGTCTAATCCATCTCACCTAAAAACCCTAAAATATTAGAGTGCCTACCTACCTTTCCCCATCAGATGTCTACAAGTCTGATCTTATTTTCCCTAACCTAGTTACCTCTTTGACCTAATTCACTCATCCAGCACCCAAATCAACCAATCAAAACCCATGTGCTACTATACCTAGCCTAAAAGCTAATTGATCCAGCCCTCTTGGATGTGATCCCTTGGAGAGAGCCCTCTCCTGCCTAGTAGGGCTAGCTACTTTGCGAGAGCTTCATCTATGGTTACCTTTTCTAGTCTCTTCTCAACCTCGGAGATCCGGTGGAGTGCTAACATCTTGGCGACCATACTCGTGAAGAAAGTGACAGATCTTCCCCGAGACAACAATTTTCAAATTTTAGATCTGGTTGCTGATGGTGGACATCGGTCAAATGCATATGAAGGTTGAATCATTCACCTGGAGACTCTAGTGTCGAAGAATCCAAAGGTTCAGAATTTTCATGGCGACTACACTTTTCAAGAACCGGTAGTTTGAATATATTCTTGGTGACCTCTCTGTTCTCAAATTGGATTCAAGTGCTTGAAGGTATGCTGCTATGAATCGAGTTCATATTCCTGGCTTTCCAAACTTTATTCCTTGTATAGATTGGCAATCAGGACTTTCAAAGTTTAAGGGTCTAGAAGGTGAAGATGCTAGTTTGCATTTCGTCAAATTTCATTTTCATATTCATAGACTAAAGATTGAGTTTCCTGAAGATTTTCTGATGAAGAATTCTATGCCTACCTTGGTGGAAAAAGCGATATTATGGTATGAGAGTCCACCATCTGCTAATTTATATTCTCTAAAGGACTTTCATTCAATTTTCCTTCAACATTATCAAAGCTCTAATTCTTCCTTGTCAATGACTGATAATTGTTGTGAGATCTCTAGTAATTTCATTGAGTTTGTTGAAAATTTGTATGGGGATGAAGATTTTCTAGATGATGAGATCATAGAAGCACTATATGATTTTTCCTCCCAACAAGATTTAGTAGCTTCCTCCTTGGATGAAAAGGACCGGGACCAAGAAAGAGAAATGCCAATTCCCGATCCTGAAATTGAAAATCATCAAGCCAATAATTATTATTATAAATATTAGATTTCTCCTCTCTTTGAAGATTAGATAGATCAGCTCCTAAACAGTCATGTTATAGCCCAAGCTAATGCAGGTTTGCAGTGTTCACATAGTCAAGAATGTGTTAGTGAAACTTCTTCCATTATTGAAAATGAAAATCTAAGTTTAAATGATGACAATCATGAGATTGATGAAACTATACATGAAGTTGTTGAGAGTAATCGAATTTGTGATGACGATTTCCTGCAAAGAGATCAACTAATAGGGACTATTTTCTTTCATGAAGAGGATAAGTTTGTCTTGTTTAACAACCTTGAAGAATGTCTTATGTTCGAGGATGATTTAGACTATGAATTTGAGGAGTATGAGCCTAAGATAGACAACGTGGAAGAGATAGAGTCATAGTTCCCCATGCCTGAGGAATTTACAACCAACACTCAGATAGAAAAAAGTCATACTTCCCTATGCCTTCATATGGATAAACAACCAAGTGTTCTTTCAGATCATAATGAAGAGTGTGCTTGTGTTTTTCCTGTATCTCAAGACAAGGTAGAATTTCATACTTTTGAAGATCCTTTTATTGATTTGCTACAGTTAGCACGGAAGATGTATTTTCTTGTTTTCATGAACCAAAATCACATGTTCAGTGGAAACTCAAAGTTGTCTAGTTTTTGTTTTTTATGCCTGCTTGAGGAAAGTGCGAGCATGATTCAAGTAAGTAGCCATCTGTTGTATTGGTTACACTGGAAGGATCACTTCACATGATTGTACATATGTCTTCAGCAAGCAGGTTATTGTAATCAAGATTTGAAGCCATCAAGTCTCGGTGATATGCTGCCATCAATAAGTTTAGTAAGTTTTTTTATTTCAGTTAGTTTTGAGTCAGTTTTCAAGAAAAATTCAGTCAAGTCTTGATTCAATTTATTGAGTCAAGTTTTTAGTATTCATTTTGGTTTTTAGCTTTTGACTCCATGCCCAATGGTAAGGCTACTTGGTCCACGGTGTTCTTGGCAACTCCAAGGAGCTACCATTCCTAGCTAGAGCCAATGTTGGTATTATTATTTGCATCCTTCCACCAATGATCAAATTAACTCTTTCTTTTCATGTTAGGGATCCCATTCTGAATTGTATATCATTCCACTAGGTCATGAAAAAATTTGGTCACTTGGTGCAGATTTAAATCAATTTTTACTCTTTTCAAAATGATTTGATCACTTGTTGGCTCATTTGACCACTTTTCTGAGTGTACCATCACCAAGAGTTGTCATTATTATTTCACTCATTTTCATTGTGGTTTCATTTAGTTAGTGTCTCCATTAGGTATTAGGGTTTTCAAGGTCATCAAAAACAAAATTGCACCATCCTACACCAGCAATTAGAGTAAATGTGGATCTTAAGCCAATTCATGAAATTTCATCAAGTATGAGGCCATTTCACCTCATGAACATCATGTCTCCATCATTTTTCAAGAATTCATTCCAAGGGACAAATCATTTGCCACACATAGGGATATTTTTTATTCAAAGTATGTTTCTGACCAAATGGAGATTCATTCCACAAAAATGAAAGACTTTTTTGTTACTAATAGAACAAGGAAGAAAAGCCACCTTCATTTTTTACACAGTTGTTATGGTTTGGGCTAAATTTCAAAACTATAGTTGCTACAAGAGAGTTGTTGCACTTCTAGACCGACCTTGGGAAACTCAAATTTTCTCCTAGATGGAGTGTCCAAATGACTTTCTTGATGAATAAAATGACAACTATACTGGAGGTTATTTCCAATGGGCTATCATGAGCTTAATTTGGAGTTCATGAAGGCCTTGAAAAGTGGCATGCAAGAGCACGCTGCGCTTTTTGCAACCCCATTCTGCACTTTTTGACCAGTATTGGGAGAATTGATTTTTTAGGGGCTATACTTGATCATTTTAAGTGTTTGATACATCCATTTTGTATATGATAGAAATAAATTCCCAACGAGCTATCATGAGCTCAATTTGGAGTTCAGGAAGGCCTCCAAAAGTGTCCTTCAAGTTGGCGTTGCACTCCTAGGCTTGGCGCTGTGCTCTTGGCTTTCTGGCACTGTGCTCCTGACCAGCCTTGGGAGATTTACCTTTTGGAGGGCCAAAACTCATCATTTTTAGAAACCAAGTAAATTTCTGGAAACTAGAGAGGACATGATTTCTAATGAGCTATCTTGAGCTTAATTTTTACATCAGAAACCCCCTCAAAAGTTGAGATGAAGTTGGCATTGCGCTCGTGACCAGTGATTGATGTTTCTAATTTTTCTTAGTTTGACCATGGAAAATCATGATTTTACTCATGTAAATGATGTATGTAAATGTAATTAAGTTACTTTTGGATCAACTCCTCAACTCAAGGATTCAAACCCTGAGGTTGGGATAATTTGTTTCTTGCATATATCTTTCACCTCTCCACTCATTAGAGAAGGTTGGATGTTGTTGCATTGATCAGAGACACTAGTGTTTCAGATTTTGGGAGGAATATATTAGATGAGTTGCAGCTATTTTGGTGGGATTCATGTGGTATTGTATTTTGACATATTTTATTCTTTTGTTGCATATGTATGAATGTTTTGTACTTTCCATGTTCATTGCACTTCTATGACATGTTTGATTCTCAGGTTTGATAAGCAGAATACATCTTTTATGCTCTATTTTGGGAGAATCACCATAATTTGTTTCATTTCTTCAGTTTAAAAGGAATTCATGTACTATCATGCTATTTTTAGAACCTTGCCAGTTTGATCCACATCACCTAAAAACCCTAAATCGTTAGAGTGCCTACCTACCTTACCCCATCAGATGCCTGCAATTCTTATCTTATTTTCCCTGACCTAGTTAGCTCTTTGACCTAATTCACTCATCCATCACCCAAATCAACCAATCAAAACCCCTGTGCTACTATACCTAGCCTAAAACCTAATTGATCCAGCACTCTTGGCTCTGATCCCTTGGAGAGAGACCTCTCCTACCTAGTAGGGCTAGCTACTTTGCGAGAGCTTTGTCTGTGGTACCTTTGCTAGTCTCTTCTCAGTTTTGAAGATTCGATGGAGTGCTAACATCTTGGCAACCATACTGGGGAAGAAAGGGAGAGATCTTTCCCAGGAAAAAAATCATCAAAGTTTGGATTTGATTGTTGATGGTGGACAACGGTCAAATGCATATGAAGGTTGAATCATTCACCGGGCGACTCCAGTGTCGAAGAATCCAAAGTTTCAGAATTTTCATGGCGACTCCACTTTTAAAGAACTGGTAGTTTGAAGATATTATTGGTGACCTTACTGTTCTCAAAATGGATTCAATTGCTCGAAGGTATGCTCCTATGAATCGAACTCATATTCTTGGTGTTCTGAACCGTATTCCTTGTATAGATTAGCAATCACGACTGTCAAAGTTTAAGGGTTTAGACAGTGAAGATGCTAATTTTCATTTGGTAAAATTTCATTTTCATATTCATAGACTAAATATTGAGTTTCCTGAAGATTTTCTGATGAAGGTGATTATGCCTACCTTGGAGGAAAAAGCGAGATTATGGTATGAGAGTCCACCATCTGCTAATTTATATTCTTTAAAGGACTTTCATTCAGTTTTCTTTCAACATTATCAAAGCTCTAATTATTCCCTATCGATGATTGATAGTTTGTGTGAGATCTCTGATAATTTAATTTAGTTTCTTGAAAATTTGTATGGGGATGAAGAGTGTCTAGATGATGAGATCGTAGAAGCCCTATATGATTTTTCCTCCCAACAAGAATCAATAGCTTCCTCCTTGGATGAAAAAGACCGGGAACAAGAAAGATAAATGCCAATTCCTGATCCTGAAATTGAAAATAATCAAGCCAATAATTACTACTATAAAACTCATTTTTCTCCTCTGTCTGAAGATGAGATAGATCAGCTCCTGAACAGTCATGTTACAGCTTAAGGTAATGCAGGTTTTTAGTGTTCACATAGTCAAGAATGTGTTAGTGAAACTTCTTCCATTATTGAAAATGAAAATATGAGTTTCAATGATGACAATCATGAGATTGATGAAACTATACAGGAATTTGTTGAGAGTAAGCCAATTTGTGATGATGATTTCCTGCAAAGAGATCAACTAACAGGGACTATTTTCTTTCATGAAGAGGATAAGAATTTCCTGTTTAACAATCTTGGAGAATGTTTTCTATTCAAGGATGATTTAGACTATGAATTTGAGGAGTATGAGCCTAAGATAGACAACGTGCAAGAGATAGAGTCGGAGTTTCCCATGCTTGAGGAATTTACAACCAACACTCAGATAGCAGAAAGTCATACTTCCCTATGCCTTCATATGGATCAACAACCAAGTGTTATTTCAGATCAGAATAAAGAGTGTGCTTGTGTTTTTGCTCGATCTCAAGACAAGGTAACATTTCATTTTTTTGAAGATCCTTTTACTGATTTGCTACGGTTAGCAAGGAAGATGTGTTTTCTTGTTTTCATGGACCAAAAGCACATGTTCAGTGGACACTCGAAGTTGTCTAGATTTTTGTTTTTTCTGCCTGCTTGAGGAAAGTGCGAGCATGATTCAAGTAAGTTGCCACCTGCTGGACTGGTTACACTAGAAGGATCACTTCACATGATTGTACATATGTATTCAGCAGACAGGTGGTTGTCATCATGATTTTAAGCCCTAAAGTCTTGGTGATATGCTGCCATCAATAATTTTAGTAAGTTTTTTTATTTCAGTCAGTTTTGAGTCAGTTTTAAAAAAAATTAGTCAAGTCTTGATTTAGTTT
Organism: Pinus albicaulis; assembly: GCA_034641835.2. NCBI lineage: Eukaryota > Viridiplantae > Streptophyta > Pinopsida > Pinales > Pinaceae > Pinus > Pinus albicaulis. Next base: position 1,422,750,930 of record CM076578.1, read on the forward strand.
ATTGAGTCAAGTTTCCAGTATTAAGTTTGGTTTTTAGCTTTTGACTCCATGCCCAATGGTTAGGCTACTTGGTCTACGGTGTTCTTGGCACCTCCAAGGAGCTACCATCCCCAGCTAGAGCTAATGTTAGTGTCAGTATTTGAATCCTTCCACCAGTGATCAAATTAACTCTTTCATGTCATGTTAGGGGTCCCATTCTGAAATTTTTTTCATACCACTAGGTCTTGCAAAAAATTGGTCACTTGGTGCATATTTAAATCAAGTTTTACTCTTTCAAAATGATTTCATCACTTGTTGGCTCATTTCACCACTTTTCTGAGTGTAACATCACCAAGAGTTGTCATTATTATTTCAATCATTTTCATCATGGTTTCATTCAGTCAGAGTCTCCATTAGGTATTAGGGTTTTCGAGGTCATCAAAAACAAAAGTGCACCAGCCTGCACCATCAATTAGAAGAAATGTGGGTCGCAAGCCAATTCATGAAATTTCATCAAGTATGAGGTCATTTCAGCTCATAAACATCATGTCTCCATCATGTTTCAAGAAGTCATTCCAAGGGACAACTCATTTGCCACACACAGGACCATTTTGCTTCAAAGCATGTTTCTGACCAAATGGAGATGAATTTCAGAAAACTAAAAGATTTTTTTTTTAATAATAGAACAAGGAAGAAAAACCTTCTTCATTTTTCACATAGGTTTTATGGTTTGGGAGAAATCTCAAAAATATAGTTGCTACAAGAGAGTTGCTGCACTTCTAGAGTGACCTTGGGAAACTCCAATTTTCTCCTAGATTGAGTGTCCAAATGACTTTCTTGATGAATCAAATGACAACTAGACTGGAAGTTATTTCCAATGGGCTATAATGATCTCAATTTGGAGTTCAAGAAGGATTTGAAAAGTGGCCTGCAAGAGCACGCTACACTTTTGGCACCCCAATTATGCACCTTTTGACCAGTATTGGGAGACTTTATTTTTGAGAGACTATACTTGATCATTTTAAGTGCTTGATAGGTCCATTGTCTAGCTGATACAAATACATTTCCAACAAGCTATCATGAGCTCAATTTGGAGTTCAGGAAGGCCTCCAAAAGTGTCTTGCAAGTTGGCATTGCGCTCTTGGGCTTGGCATTGCACTCCTAGCTTTCTAGTGCTGCGCTCCTGACATTGGCGAAGCGCTCCTAGCCAGTCTTGGGAGATTGACCTTTTGGAGGTCCAAAAATCATCATTTTTGGAAACCAAGTACATTTTTAGAAACTAGACAGGACAAGATTTCCAATGAGCTATCATGTGCTCAATTTGTACATCAACAACCCTGTCAAAAACTATTAAGCTGAAGTTGGTGTTTCACTCCTGACCAATGACTGATATTTCTGATTTTTTCTGAGTTTTTTGAGTTTGATAATGGAAAATAATGATTTTACTAATTTAAATGATGTTTGTAAATGTAATCAAGTTACTTTTGAGTTACTTAAGGGTAAATACATTAGGTAAAAGTATTTTTTAGGATGAATGAATCAGTTTCACCAAAGTTAGGGATTAGTCAGTTTGACCTCCATACACTTTAGGTTTGCAGTTCAAACTTTTGTGGATCAGCTCCTCAACTCAGGGATTCGACCCCTAAGATTGGGAGAAGTTGTTTCTTTCCTATATCTTTCACCTCTTCACTCATAAGAGAAGGTTGGATGATGTTGCATTGATCAGAGTCACTAGTGTATTCAGATTTTGGCAAGAATATATTGGATGAGTTGAAACTATTTTGGTTGGATTCATGTTGTTATGTATTTTTACATAGTTTATCCTTTTGTTGCATATTTATGAATGTTTTTTACTTTCCATGTTCATTCCACTTTTATGATATGTTTGATTCTCAAGTCCGATAAGCAGAATACATCTTTTATGCTATGTTTTGGGAGAATCACCATAATTTGTTTCATTTAGTTTAAAAGGAATTCATGTATTGTCTTGTTATTTTTAGCACCTCACCAGTCTGATCCATCTCACCTAAAAACCCTAAACTGTTAGAGTTGCTACCTACCTTGCCCCATCATATGCCTACAATTCTGGTCTTATTTGCCCTGACCTAGTCATCTCTTTGACCTAATTCACTCATCCAGCACCCAAATCAACCAATCAAAACCTTTGTGCTACTATACCAAGCCTAAAACCTAATTGATCCCGCCCTCTTGGTTGTGATCACTTGGATAGAGCCCTCTCCTTCCAAGCAGGGCTAGCTACTTGGCGAGAGCTTTGTCTGTGGTTATATTTGTTGGTCTCTTCTCAGCCTCAGAGATTCGGTGGAGTGCTAACATCTTGTCAACCATACTGGGGAAGAAAGTGACTGATCTTTCCCGGGATGGAAATCATCAAAGTTTAGATCTATTTTCTGACAGCAGTCAAATGCATATGAAATCTGAATCATTCACCTGGCGAATCCAGTGTCGAAGAATCCAAAGGTTCAAAATTTTCATGGCGACTCCAATTTTCAAGAACCAATAGTTTGAAGATATTCTTGGTGACCTCACTGTTGTCAAAATGGATTCAATTTCTTGAAGGTATGCCCCTATGAATCAAGTTAATATTCATGGTTTTCTAAACTTTATTTTTTGTATAGATTGGCAATCAGGATTGTCAAAGTTTAAGGGTCTGGATGGTGAAGATGCTAGTTTTCATTTGGTCAAATTCATTTTCTTACTCATAGACTAAAATTGAGTTTCCTGAAGATAGTCTGATGAAGATGCTTATGGCTACTTTGGAGGAAAAAGCGAGATTATGGTATGAGATTCTACCATCTACTAGTTTACATTCTCTAAAGGACTTTCATTGAATTTTCTTTCATCATTATCAAAGCTCTAATTATTCCTTGTCGATGATTGATAGTTTTTGTGAGATCTCTGATAATTTTATTGAGTTTCTTGAAAATTTGTATGGGTATGAAGAGTGTCTAGATGATGAGATCATAGAAGCCCTGTATGATTTTTCCTCCCAACAAGAATCAATAGCTTCCTCCTTGGATAAAAAAGACCGAGCCCAAGAAAGAGAAATGGCAATTCCTGATCCTGAAAGTTAAAATCATCAATCCAATAATTAATGCTATAAAAATCAGTTTTCTCCTCTGTCTGAACATCAGATAGATCAACTCCTGAACAGTCATGTTACAGCCCATGCTAATGCAGGTTTTTAGTGTTCACATAGTCAATAATGTGTTAGCGAAACTTATTCCATTATTGAAAATGAAAATCTGAGTTTAAATGATGACATTCATGAGATTGATGAAACTATATAGGAAGTTGTTGAGAGTAAGATAATTTGTGATGGTGATTTTCTGCAAAGAGATTAACTAACACGGACTATTTTCTTTCATGAAGAGGATAAGGCTATCATGTTTAACAATCTTGAAGAATTTTTCCTGTTCAAGGATGATTTAGACTATGAATTTGAGGAGTATGAGCCTAAGATAGACAACGTGCAAGAGATAGAGTCAAATTTTCCCATGATTGATGAATGTATAGCCAACACTCAGATAGCATAAATTCATACTTCCCTATGCCTTCTTATGGATCAACAACCAAGTATTATTTCAGATCAGAATGAAGAGTGTGCATGTGTTTTTGTTGGATCTCAAGACAAGGTAACATTTCATATTTTTGAATATCCTTTTACTGATTTTCTACAGTTAGGAGGGAAGATGTATTTTCTTGTTTTAATGGACCAGAAGCACATGTTCAGTGGACACTTGTAGTTGTCTAGTTTTTATTTTTTCTACTTGCTCAAGGAAAGTGTGAGCATGATTCAAGTAAGTAGCCATCTGTTGGATTGGTTACACTGGAAGGATCACTTCACATGATTGTACATATGTCTTCAGCAGGCAGGTGGTTGTCATCAGGATTTGAAGCTTTCAAGTCTCGTTCATATGCTTCCATCAATAAGTTTAGTAAGTTTTTTATTTCAGTCAGTTTTCAAAAAAAAATCAGTCAAGTCTCGATTCAGTTTATTGAGTCAAGTTTTTAGTATTCAGTTTGGTTTTTAGCTTTTGAATCCATGCCCAATGGTTAGGCTACTCAGTCTACGGTTTCCTTCGCACCTCCAAGGAACTACCATGCCCAACTGGAGCAAATTTTAGTGTTAGTATTTCATCCTTCCATCAATGACCAAATTAACTCTTTCATGTCATGTTAGGGGTCCCATTCTAAAATTTTTGTCATTCCACTAGATCTTGCAAAAATTTGGTCACTTGCTGCATATTTAAATCAAGTTTTACTCTTTTCAAAATGATTTGATCACTTGTTGGCTCATTTCACCACTTTTCTGAGTGTACCATCATGGTTTCATTCATTCAAAGTCTCCATTAGGTATTAGGGTTTTCAAGGTCATCAAAAACAAAATTGCACCAGCAACTAGAGGAAATGTGGGTCCCAATCCAATTCATGAAATTTCATCAAGTATGAGGCCATTTCATCTCATGAACATCATGTTTCCATCATTTTTCAATAATTCATTCCAAGGGCCAAATTATTTTCACACATAGGGCTAGTTTTGCTTCAAATTATGTTTCTGACCAAATGGAGATGCATTTCACAAAACTGAAAGAGGATTTTGTTAACAATAGAAAAAGGAAGAAAAAATTCCTTCAGTTTTTACACAGGTGTTATGGTTTGGGAGAAATGTCAAACTTATAGTTTCTACAAGAGAGTTGTTGCATTTCTGACATGACCTTGGGAAACTCAAATTTTCTCCTAGATGGAGTGTCCAAATGATTTTCTTGATGAATAAAATGATAACTATACTGGAATTTATTTCCAATGGGATATCATGAGCTCAATTTTGAGTTTAGGAAGGCCTTGAAAAGTGGCCTTCAAGAGGACGTTGCACTTTTTTCAACCCCATTCTGCACTTTTTGACCAGTCTTGGGAGAATTTATTTTTTAGGGGCTATACTTGATCATTTTCAGTGCTTGATAGGTCCATTTTGTATATGATATAAAGATATTTCCAATGAGCTATCATGACCTCAATTTTCAGTTCTGGAAGGCCTCTGAATGTGTCCTTCCAGTTTGCACTGCACTCGTGGTTTTCTAGCGTTGCGCTCGTGACCAGCCTTGGGAGATTGACCTTTTGGAGGGCCAAAACTCATCATTTTTGGAAACCGAGTATATTCACGGAAACCAAACAGGATAGGATTTCCAATGAGCTATCGTGAGCTTAATTTTTACATCATAAAACCCCACAAAAGCTAAGATGAAGTTGGCGTTGCGCTCTTGACCAGTGACTCATATTTCTAAATTTCTCTGAGTTTTCTAAGTTTGACAATGGAAACTACTGCTTTTACTGATGTAAATGATCTATGTAAATGTAATTAATTTAATTTTGAGTCACTTAAGGGTAAATACATTAGGTAAAATTATTTTTGAGGATGAATGAATCAGTTTTACCAAAGTTAGGGATGAGTCAGTTTCACCTCCCTACACTTTAGGTTTGTAGTTCAGACTTTTGTGGATCAACTCCTCAATGCAGGGATTCAACCCCTGAGGTTGGGAGAAGTTGTTTCTTGCCTATATCTTTCACCTCCTCACTCATTAGAGAAGGTTGGATGTTTTTGTATTAATCAGAGACACTAGTGTATTCAAATTTTGAGAGGAATATATTGGATGAGTTGCAGCTATTTTGGTGGGATTCATGTGGTATTGTATTTTGACATATTTTCTTCTTCTGTTGCATATGTATGAATGTTTTGTACTTTTCATGTTCATTCAACTCCTATGATATGTTTGAATCTCAAGTTTGATAAGAAGAATACATCTTTTATGCTCTGTTTTGGGAGAATCACCATAATTTGTTTCATTTCTTCAGTTTAAAAGGAATTCATGTACTGTCACGCCCTTTTTAGCACATCACCAGTATGATCCATCTCACCTATAAACCCTAAAGTGTTAGAGTCCCTACCTACCTTTCCCCATCAGATTCTTGCAATTCTGATCTTATTTTCCCTAACCTGGTAACCTCTTTGACCTAATTCACTCACCCAGCACCCAAATCAACCAATCAAAACACCTGTGCTACTATACCTAGCCTAAAAGCTAATTGATCCAGCCCTCTTGGTTATGATCCCTTGGAGAGGGCCCTCTCCTGCCAAGTAGGGATAGCTACTTGGCGAGAGCTTCATATGTGGTTACCTTTGCTAGTATCTTCTCAGCCTTGGAGATCCAGTGGAGTGCTAAAAACTTGGTGACCAAACTGGGGAAGAAAGTGACAGACCTTCCCCGGGACATCAATCATCAAATTTTAGATCTAGTTGTTGATAGTGGACAATGGTCAGATGCATATGAAGGCTGAATCATTCAAATGGTGAATCCAGTGTCGAAGAATCGAAAGTTTCATAATTTTCATGGCAACTCCACTTTTCAAGAACCGGTAGTTTGAAGATATTCTCGGTGACCTCACTGTTGTCAAAATGGATTCAATTGCTCAAAGGTATGCTCCTATGAATCGAGCTCATATTCATGTTTTTCTGAACCGTATTCCTTGTATATATTGGCAATCAGGATTGTCAAAGTTTAAGGGTCTGGACAGTGAAGATGCTAGTTTGCATTTGGTCAAATTTCATTTTCATATTCATAGACTAAAGATTGAGTTTCCTAAGATTGCCCGATGAAGCTGTTTATGCCTACCTTGGAGGAAAAAGTGATATTATGGTATGAGAGTCCACCATCTGCTAATTTATATTCTCTAAAGGACTTTCATTCAGTTTTCTTTCAACATTATCAAAGCTCCAATTCTTTCTTGTCGATGATTGATATTTGTTGTGAGATCTCTAATAATTTCATTGAGTTTCTTGAAAATTTGTATGGGGATGAAGAGTGTCTAAACGATGAGATCATAGAAGCCCTATATGATTTTTCATCCCAACAAGAATCAGTAGCTTCCTCCTTGGATGAAAAAGACCGGGACCAAGAAAGAGAAATTGAAATTCCCGATCTTGAAAGTGGAAATAATCAAGCCAATAATCACTATTATAAAACTCACTTTTCTCCTTTGTCTGAAGATGAGATAGATCAGAATCCTGAATAGTTATGTTACAACCCAAGCTAATGCGAGTTTGCAGTGTTCACATAGTCAAAAATGTGTTAGTGAAACTTCTTCCATTATTGAAAATGAAAATATGAGTTTAAATGATGACAATCATGAGATTGATGAAACTATATAGGAAGTTGTTGAGAGTTATCCAATTTGTGATGATTATTTCTTGCAAAAAGATCAACTAACAGGGACTATTTTATTTCATGAAGAGGATAAGGTTGTCTTATTTAACAATCTTGAAGAATGTTTTATGTTCAAGGATGATTTAGACTATGAATTTGAGGAGTATGAGCCTAAGATAGACAACGTGGAAGAGATAGAGTTAGAGTGTCCCATGCTTGAGGAATTTACAACCAACACTCAGATAGAAGAAAGCCATAGTTCCCTATGCCTTCCTATGGATCAAAAACCAAGTGTTCTTTCAGATCATAATGAAGAGTGTGCTTTTGTTTTTTCTAGATATCATGACAAGGTAACATTTCATATTTTTGAAGATCCTTTTACTGATTTGCTACAGTTAGCAGGGAAGATGTATTTTCTTGTTTTCATGGACCAGAAGCACATGTTCAGTGGACACTCAGATTTGTCTATTTATTTATTTATTTTTATTTTTTTTTATTTTTTTTTAATGTCTGCTTGAGGAAAATGCGAGCGTGATTCAAGTAAGTAGCCATCTGCTGGATTGGTTACGGTGGAAGGATCGCTTCACATGATTGTACATATGTCTTTAGCAGGCAGGTGGTTGTCATCAAGATTTGAAGCCCTCAAGTCTCGGTGATATGCTTCCATCAATAAGTTTAGTAAGTTTTTTATTTAAGTCAGTTTTGAGTCAGTTTTCAAAAAAAATTAAATCAAGTCTTGATTCAGTTTATTGAGTCAAGTTTATAGTATTCATTTTTGTTTTTAGCTTTTGACTCCATGCCCAATGGTTAGGCTACTTGGCCTATGGTGTTCTTGGCACCTCCAAGGAGGTACCACTCCCAGCTGGAGCCAATGTTAGTGTCAATAATTGCATCCTTCCACCAGTGATCAAATTAACTCTTTCATGTCATGTTACGGGTCTCATTCTGAAACTTGTATCATTCCACTAGGTCTTGCAAAAATTTGGTCACTTGGTGCAGATTTAAATCAAGTTTTACTCTTTCAAAATGATTTCATCACTTGTTCACTCATTTCACCACTTTGATGAGTGTACCATCACCAAGAGTTGTCATTATTATTTCAGTCATTTTCATCATGGTTTCATTCAGTCAGAGTCTCCATAGGTATTTGGGTTTTCAAGGTCATCAAAAACAAAATTGCACCAGCCTGCACCAGAAATTAGAGGAAATGTGGGTCCCAAGCCAATTCATGAAATTTCATCAAGTATGAGGTCATTTCAGCTGATAAACATCATGTCTCCATCATTTTTCAAGAAGTCATTCCAAGGGACAAATCATTTGCCACACATAGGGCTAGTTTGCTTAAAAGTATGTTTCTGACCTAATGGAGATGGATTTCACAAAAATGAAAGAATTTTTTTTTAAATAATAGAACAAGGAAGAAAAACCGCCTTCGGTTTTTACACAAACGTTATGGTTTGGGAGAAATGTCAAAAATATAGTTGCTACAAGAGAGTTGTTGCACTTCTGGAGTGACATTGGGAAACTCCAATTTTCTCCTAGATGGAGTGTCCAAATGACTTTCTTGATGAATAAAATGACAACTAGACTGAAATTTCTTTCCAATGGGCTATCATGAGCTCAATTTGGAGTTCAGGAAGGTTTTGAAAACTGGCCGGCAAGAGCACGCTTCGCTTTTTGCACCCCAATTCTTCACTTTTTCACCAGTATTTGGAGAGTTTCTTTTTCACAGGCTATACTTGATCATTTTCAGTGCTTAATAGGTCCATTGTGTATTCTATATAAATATATTTCCAACTAGCTATCATGAGCTCAATTTGGAGTTTGGGAAGGCCTCCAAAGTGTCCTGCAAGTTGGCGTTGTGCTCCTAACATTGGCGATGCGCTCTTGACCAATCTTGGGAGATTGACCTTTTGGAGGTCCCAAACTCATCATTGTTGGAAACCAAGTACATTTTTGGAAACTAAACAGGAAATTATTTCCAATGAGCTATCCTAGTCTCAATTTGTACATCACAAACCTCCTCAAAAGCGGAGCTAAAGTTGGCACTACGCTCTTGACCAGTGACTGATATTTCTGATTTTTTCTTAGTTTTCTGAGTTTGACCATGGAAAATCATGATTTTACTGATTTAAATGATGGTTGTAAATGTAATTAAGTTACTTTTGAGTAACTTAAGGGTAAATACATTAGGTAAAATTATTTTTGAGTATTAATGAATCAGTTTCTTCAAAGTTAGGGATGAGTCAGTTTGACCTCCCTGCACTTTAGGTTTGCAGTTCAGACTTTTGTGGATCAGCTCCTCAACTCAGGGATTCTACCCCTGAGATTGGGATAAATTGTTTCTTACCTATATATTTAACTTCTTCACTCATTAGAGAAGGTTGGATGCTTTTTTATTGATCAGAGACACTAGTGTATTCAGATTTTGGCAAGAATATATTGGATGAGTTGCAGCTATTTTGGTGGGATTCATGTGGTACTATATTTTGACATAGTTTCTTCTTTTGTTGCATATTTATAAATTTTTTTTACTTTCCATGTTCATTCCACTTCTATTATATGTTTGATTCTCAAGTTTGATAAGAAGAATACATATTTTATGCTTTTCTTTAGGAGAATCGCCATAATTTGTTTCATGTCTTCAGTTTAAAATGAATTCATGTACTGTCATGCTCTTTTTAGCACCGCACCAGTTTGATCCATCTCACCTAAAACCCCTAAGCTGTTAGATTTCATACCTACCTTTCCCCATTAGGTGCCTACAATTCTGATCTTATTTTCCCTGACCTAGTTACCTCTTTGACCTAATTCACTCATCCAGCACCCAAATCAACCAATCAAAACCCCTGTGCTACTATACCTAGCTTAAAACCTAATTGATCCATCCCTCTTAGTTGTGATCCCTTGGAGAGAGCCCTCTCCTGCCTAATAGGGCTAGCTAATTGGAAAGAACTACGTCTGTGGTTACCTTTGTTGGTCTCTTCTCAGCCTCGGAGATCCGATGGAGTGCTAACATCTTGGCGACTATACTGGGAAGAAAGTGACAGATGTTCCCCGGGGTGGTAATCATCAAATTTTAGATATGTTTTCTAATGCTGGACAAAGGTAAGATGCATTTGAAGGATGAATCATTCACCTGGTGACTCCAGTGTAGAAGATTCCAAAGGTTCAAAATTTTCATGGTGACTCCACTTTTCAAGAACTAGTAGTTTGAAGATATTCTTGGTGACCTCACTATTGTCAAAGTGGATTCAATTGCTCGAAGGTATGCTCCTATGAATCAAGTTAATATTCTTGGTTTTCCAAACCATATTCATTGTATAGATTGGCAATTAGGACTGTCAAATTTTAATGGTCTAGACGGTGAAGATGCTAGTTTGCATTTGGTCAAATTCATTTTCATATTCATAGACTAAAATTGAGTTTCCTGAAGATTGTATGAAAAATATGTCTGTGGCTACCTTGGAGTAAAAATAAAGATTATGGTATGAGAGTCTACCATCTCCTATTTTATATTCTCTAAAAGACTTTCATTTAGTTTTCTTTCATCATTATCAAAGCTCTAACTCTTCATTGTCGATGATTGATAGTTTTTGTGAGATCTCTGATAATTTTATGGAGTTTCTTGAAAATTTGTATGGGGATGAAGAGCGTCTAGATGATGAGATAATAGAAGCCCTGTATGATTTATTCTCTCAACAAGAATCAGTAGCTTCCTCCTTGGATGAAAAATACCGAGACCAAGAAAGAGAAATGCCAATTCCCGATTCTGAAAGTGAAAATCATCAAGCCAATAATTACTTCTATAAAACTCAGTTTTCTCCTCTGTCTGAAGATTAGATAGATCATATCCTGAACAGTCATGTTAGAGCCTAAGCTAATGCAGTTTTGCAATGTTCACATAGTCAATAATGTGTTAGTGAAACTTCTTCAATTATTGAAAATGAAAATCTGATTTTAAATGATGATAGTCATGAGATTGATGAAACTATACAGGAAGTTGTTGAGAGTAAGCCAATTTGTGATGATGATTTCCTGCAAAGAGATCAACTAATAGGGACTATTTTCTTTCATGAAGAGGATAAGGATGTCATGTTTAACAATCTTGAAGATTTTTTTCTGTTCAAGGATGATTTAGAGTATGAATTTGAGGAGTATGAGCCTAAGATATACAACATGCAACAGATAGAGTCATATTTTCCCATGCTTGAGGAATTTACAGCCAGCACTCAGATATCAGAAAGTCATACTTCCCTATGCCTTCCTATGGATCAAAAACCAAGTGTTCTTTCATATCAGAATGAAGAATGTGCTTGTGTTTTTGCTCGATCTCAAGACAAGGTAACATTTCACATTTTTGAAGATCCTTTTACTGATTTGCTATAGTTAGCAGGTAAGATGTATTTTCTTGTTTTCATGGACTAGAAGCACATGCTTAGTGGACACTCGGAGTTGTCTAGTTTCTATTTTTTTTGCCTGCTCGAGGAAAGTGCGAGCATGATTCTAGTAAGTAGCCATCTGCTAGATTGGTTACATTGGAAGGATCAATTCACATGATTGTACATATGTCTTCAAAAGGAAGGTGGTTATCATCAAGATTTGAAGCCCTCAAGTCTCTATGATATGCTACCATTAATAAGTTTAGTAATTTTTTTATTTCAGTCATTTTTTATTCAGTTTTCAAAAAAAAAATCAGTCAAGTCTTGATTCAGTTTATTGAGTCAAGTTTTCAGTATTCAATTTGGTTTATAGCTTTTTACCCCATGCCCAATGGTTAGGCTACTTCGTCTACGGTGTTATTTTCAACTCCAAGGAGCTACCATCCCCATCTAGAGCCAATTTTAGTATCAATATTTGCATCCTTCCACCAGTGATCAAATTAACTCTTTCATGTCATGTTAGGGGTCCCATTCTGAATATTCTGTCATTCCACTAAGTCGTGAAAAAATTTGGTCACTTGGTGCAGATTTGAATCAATTTTTACTCTTTCAAAATGATTTGATCACTTGTTGGATCATTTCAAAAAATTTCTGAGTGTACCATCACCAAGATTTTTCATTATTATTTCAGTCATTTTCATCATGGTTTCATTTAGTCAGAGTCTCCATTAGGTATTATGGTTTCCAAGGTCATCAAAAACAAAATTGCATCAGCATGCACCAAAAATTAGAGGAAATGTTGGTCCCAAGCCAATTCATGAAATTTAATCAATTATGAGGCCATTTCATCTCATGAACATTCTCCATCAATTTTCAAGAGTTCATTTCAAGGGACAAATCATTTGCCACACATAGGGCTACTTTTTCTTCAAAGTATGTTTATGACTAAATGGAGATGCATTTCACAAAATGGAAAGATTTTTTTGTTAATAATAGAACAAGGAAGAAAAACCTCCTTTATTTTTTACACAGATGTTATGGTTTGGGAGAAATTTCAAAAATATAGTTGCTACAAGAGAGTTGCTGCACTTCTGGAGTAACCTTGGGAAACTCAAATTTTCTCCTAGATGGAGTGTCCAAATGACTTTCTTGATGGATAAAATGACAACTAGAATAGAAGTGGCTTACAATGGGCTATCATGAGATCAATTTGGATTTTTGGAAAGACTTGAAAATTGTCCTACAAGAGCACATTGCGCTTTTTTACCCCCATTCTGCACTTTTTGACCAGTTTTGGGAGAATTGATTTTTGAGGGGCTATACTTGATCATTTTCAGTGTTTGATAGGTCCATTGTGTATCTGATTGAAATATATTTCGAACAAGCTATGACGAGCTCAATTTGGATTTCGGGAAGGTCTCCAAAAGTATCATGCAAGTTGGCGTTGCGCTCTTGGCTTTCTGGCACTGCGCTCCTGAACAGTCTTGGGAGATTTACCTTTTTGAGGTCCAAAACCCATCATTTTTTGAAACAAGTACATTTCTGGAAACTAGACAGGACAGGCTTTCCAATGAGCTATCTTGATCTGAATTTGTACATCAAAAACCCCTCAAAAGTTGAGCTAAAGTTGGCGTTGCGGTCCTGACTAGTGACTGATGTTTTTTATTTTTTCTGATTTTTCTGAGTTTGACCATGGAAAATCATGATTTTACTGATGTAAATGTAATTAAGTTACTTATGAGTTAATTAAGGGTAAATAAATTAGGTAAAATTATTTTTTAGGATGAATGAATCAGTTTCACAAAAGTTAGGGATGAGTTAATTTGAACTCCCTACGCTTTAGGTTTGTAGTTCAGACTTTTGCGGATCAGCTCCTCAACTCAGGGATTCAACCCCTGAGGTTGGGAGAATTTGTTTCTTGCCTATATATTTCACCTCTTCACTCATTAGAGAAGGTTGGATGTTGTTGTATTGATCAGAGACGCTAGTGTATTCAGATTTTGGCAGGAATATATTGGATAAGTTGCGGCTATTTTGGTGGGATTCATGTGGTACTATTTTTTAACATAGTTTCTTCTTCTGTTGCATATGTATGAAATTTTTGTACTTTACATGTTCATTCCACTTCTATGATATGTTTTATTCTCAAGTTTGATAAGTAGAATACATCTTTTATGCTCTGTTTTGGGAGAATCACCATAATTTGTTTCATTTCTTCAGTTTAATAGAAATTTATGTATTGTCATGCTCTTTTTATCACCTCACCAGTCTGATCCATCTCATATAAAAACCCTAAAGCGTCATAGTGCCTACATACCTTTCCCCATCAGATGCCTCCAATTATGATTTTATTTTCCCTGGCCTAGTTACCTCTTTGACCTAATTCACTCATCCAGAACCCAAATAAACCAATAAAAACCCATGTGCTACTATACCTAGCCTAAAACCTAATTGATCCGGCCCTCTTGGTTGTGATCCCTTGGAGAGACCCCTCTCCTTCCTAGTAGGGCTAGCTACTTGGCGAGAGCTTGGTCTTTGGTTACCTTTGCTAGTCTCTTCTCAGCCTCAGAGATCGGGTGGAGTGCTAACAGGTGGCAAAGAAGGTAGAATAAATGGATGGAGCTGATGACAATGAGGAAGATCCCCTTGGATTTCCCATTCAAGATACTAATATCAACATTCACATGAAGAATATCCCTCCATCATTTCTTCCCAACTTCCATGGTATGAGGTCGGAGGATTCATAAACCTTTCTCTATGAATTTGAAATACTTTGCAGATCTTATGGTTACTTATTAAACACACAAAAATAAAGATTGTTTCCCAAAATACTAAAGGATAGATCTCTTACATGTTTCGTGAGTTTAGGTACTAACTCAATAATATCATGGATTGGTATGCAAAGGATATTTATAGAAAAATATAAGGATCATGATCTTACAGAGAAAACCTTCAAAATGGCTCAAAAATAATATGAGAGCCTTGAGGATCCAATGGAGAGATTTAGTTATAATGTTAAGAGGGAAAAAATTTATCATTTAGGATTTAAAACACTAAAAATCCTCTTACTTAGAACAATCAGGGATGAGTGGATTGATATCCTTGATCTCATGAGTAGAGGTGATGTATACCAATTATCATTTGAAGAAATTTGAGAAATATGCAAGTTCCTATCAAGAGGAAGGGTATGAGTAAGTAAATCGGCATTGAGATCAGTAATTCAAGTTGAGCTTGGAAATTTGCTTGATAACCTTACAACATAAATTCTTAGCAATCTTAGTGAACAAGTATATATGTTACAAATGCAAAATGAGCAAAAAGAGGATGTTTATATTTGTGTTATCCATGCAAAATCACTTGCAAATAAATATTTCCCATCATTACCGAGGTTAAAGGAATTTTACCAGGAGGACAGTGGAGCAATTCAATTAGCAAAGCAACTATTTTATGTAGCTCCAAGAAGATCATGGTAGCCTATTCAACTAGGTATGATGCAATATCCTGGTTTACAATTTAAAATTCGTGCACAATAATCTCAAAGTATTTGGATCACACCCTTTCTTTGGAAACCTTGGCCATCTCAACCCAAACACCAATCTTGGAAACAAGGTTGGAAAGGACCTTATGGGATAAATCTAGAGTATCCTCAATCTTTTCTTCAATGTCCTCCATACCCAACCCCATGCTATGCATACCATCCACCTCTTCCACAGCCACATCCATCTCAAATATCCACTCCCACTTAATTACCTGTACAACCATTTCCGAACCCAAACAATAAAGTAACTCATCCCACTTACAATGTTGAGGTACAACACTTCCAAACAACTCCTCTTGATCTAAATGGAATTAATTTTAGATAAAGAAACATATTTTGAAAAAGTGATTGTCCTAATTCCACTAGAGAACAACATCTAGAAGAAGAAGATCCAGAATAATTATGTACTACATTTGATTAAGAGCATCCATTGGAGCCTGAGATTGAAGAATTTATTCTACGCTTATTATCAGATCATTTATGTGTTCAAGGTACTAATCATAAAATAGTAGAATATGTGAATGAAATGGAATAAGAAGGCATACCTAATTATCTAGATGAGAAAGTGAACCAAGGGCATCATAGCTATATTGAAATTTGGTTCCTGGCAATCACTAAGTAGGAGCACCACTCTCTTCAACGGTGTTTGACATCATCAATGTCAAATAAGTTGGTCTCTCATATTCAGGTACATGTCAAAGCATATATTTTGAGCCTACACATGAGTTTATCTGTCATCTTTCTATGTGCATGGCTCCATTGGAAGTCTTCCTATACTTGAAAGATATTTTCTTTTTTTCAAGTAGAGTGGGATAGATAAATTTTTAAAAAAAGGAAAAAAAAAAAAAAATCTCAGGTGAAAATCTCCTTTGAGGTGCCCACGATTGTCTCACTAAATGAAAACCTCCATGAAGCGATCAATGGGTTGGAAAAAATAGAAAAAATAAAGGAAATAAGATCATAGGTGAAAACCTCCTCTGAGGCGCCTAGGAAGACCTACTAGTTGAAAACCTCATTAAGGCAACTAGTAGGCCTAGGAAAAGAGAGGAAAATATGAAAAATGAAAAGTATAAATAAGTGTTTTCTCTAGGTTTCTCTCTGATGAATGCAGGTGCTCTTTAACCCTTGCAGGAAACAAGAACAAGTTAGCACCATGAGAAAAAACTATTAAAATATATAGTTAAGGCAAGTCAAACTTAAGATTTCACCTCCTTTTCCAAAATTCTCAAAAAGGACCAAGTCCATGAAAATCCATCACCCTCATCCATTTCCAACATACACCCATCATTCCCAATCCTTTCCCATTTATTTTCCTTGTTGTCCTCAAGTGCTACATGAAATTTTTATGATGCTACAGGATTGCAAAAAAACACGTCATAATTTTTTTACTCATATCATGAAAATCGTACATCCATTAGCCAAGTTGTTTCATGGGGAGTTGCATAAGGATGATGGTACTATGCTCAAGAAACTTCAGCAAATTCTAGTGCATAATTTTCAATAAATTGGCCACTGTCACCTATAACAATTTTCCATTTCTTTCTCGATATTCAGGCATCCATTAACCAAAAAATTTTATTGATATATGTATAAGGATGATCGAAACATGCTCAAAAAAATTCAGGTGAATCCAATTTATCGTTTGAGAGATATGGATTAAACAATTTTGCTACAGAATTGTACTAGACTTGCTACAGGATTTTGATCGACATAGAGAATGGGTTTAGATCCTATGTTTTCCATGGGGAAATGAAGGGAAAGGTCCACCACACCACCATCACCCATCCTCCACACCATTTAGCCACTTCTCCACTAAAATAATCATCTATGTCAAAAAACAAAACCCCATATTTACCACTCCTTTCATTATTTTCATCACAAATAAAGCTTCTAATCCTTTCCCATGAGTTTAACATAAATTATTAGAGTTTTTGGATGCATTTTTTGAAGGTTCTTGTGATTATAGGGGGTCTATATGACTTCTACAAGAAAGAACCCAATCTTGTAGCAGACTGCAAAAGCCCTCCAGAACCATAATTAAAATCACCTAGAATCACTAGAATGAAGAATTAACCATAATTAAGCATTGAGGGATCATCTCCTTGATCTTGGGTAGCCACAAAACTTCTGCAGGGATTCTATAGGATCATTTTTCACCTTCAACAATAGCATTTGATCCACCTCCTCAAGAACTTGTATTGTCAAGCTTCAATAAAAAAAGCACAATAACATAAATACTTCAAAGCAAAGCCAATGCATGGAGAAACGAGCATAAGAAGATGACACCTCAAGAATCTATCAGATCGGCCATTACCTCTATTAAGAAACAACATGCAAACATAACGTAAAGGAAACTTCAACAGTCATATCAGCAGCCTCAATATCACCTGCAAAAACACATAAAGGGTAAAGCCCATGTATAAAATCCTCAAAAGCTCTCCTATAGACTTATTTTAGCTTGAAAAATTGTTGCAAATGTATGAAGGAATTTTTTTTATAGCCAAAATTAGTAGAAGAGCAACTTCGGCCTTAGCTAGTAATGAACTTCACTTTTCCACAAACACACCCACATGTGTGGGAGAGGAACAAGACAAAAGTTAAAAAGACTTAGGGAATTGGGTTGTTAACATTTAGTCACAATAGAGGAAAGTAAGTGTGAAGAGGAAGGTGGGGCCAACTCATTTAACTCTACGCACTTTGAGTTTATTTTTCATGCAATGAAAAAAAAAAAAAAAAACATTGAAAATAAAAAGGTGGAACCACCACCTCTTGGCATGCAAACTGGATGCTACATGATCCTACAAGCGCTGACAGGAAGCTGATAGAGTGCTACAAGATGCTCATTTTTTGTCAAAATTGTCATCAAACCCTGAATAACAAAGAAAAACTACCAAGAAGGGTGTAAGAACAAATTTTCATCACCATCAATATAGGAACCTAAGGAATTATTTCAATTCTCAGAAAAACACTCTATAATGCAGTTTTAAATTTTATAAACAAAAAAACATGGTGGGATGAAATAATAAGGTGTATTGAGCAAGAAGAAGTGCATTTTTTATTTTTCCTTCCCTTCAGCCTTGTAGAAGAAATTGTCCAATTTTCCTCTATTTAAACAACTTCCATTTCACATATCCTTTAGTAACAGAAGACAAATATTTTGTTCCACTCTCATTAGAAATATATTAAGACATGGGAGGAGGATTTAGCATCAGAAGAAGCTAAGATTGGAGGGGAGAAATCAAAGAAAGAATCAGAAGAAAGGACAGGAAAAAAAACAGATATGAAGGTTGAGCCAAAGCCAAAGGAATAAATTGAAGAGCATGCATGGCTCCATCAAGCAAAGGAAGCTACATCCACATCAGTGTGGGATATCACAAAAGTCATTTGAGGCATAAAATAAGAACGACAAGGCAAGAATATGGATAGGTTGCACACAGGATTATAAACATTTCAGTAGGGGTATGATGGGCCTCCAAATTAGACACAAATTAAGGCCCATCTAACCTTTATTAGGCACATAACAACTATATTAAATCTCTCCTTCTACACTTAATAAGGTTTTTTTAGTTTTAATATGTTCTTAGGAATGTTTAGAGATAATTGCATATTATCTACCCAGTATTATTTATTTTCGCAGAATATTGAGAGAATATTGAGTAAATTATGAATGAGATAATATAGGAACTTGATCCCTACTAAAAAATGGACCAATATTGGATAGTAAATGAACTATATATCATGAAATTATTGACCGATTTTGGACCTCCAGTGATTGAGAAAATCTAGGAATGTGCTCTTTGTCATTTAATGAAGATTCCTACTGTTGGGAACTATATCCACTTTTTGAGGGGAAAGTTGCCTTATTTAAAAAAGTATGCTTCACCATCAATTTTTGTCAGTACCAATTTGAATTTTCCTCTAGGGATATATATTTCTTAGTCTTCTTGAGAGAAAGCTTATTTTTTAACAGCTCTACTTCCATTTCTAGCAGTGATGTACTTGGATTGACTTTAATAATGAATTTT
Source organism: Pinus albicaulis (assembly GCA_034641835.2). NCBI lineage: Eukaryota > Viridiplantae > Streptophyta > Pinopsida > Pinales > Pinaceae > Pinus > Pinus albicaulis. The sequence continues at coordinate 1,422,770,074 of CM076578.1, forward strand.
GGCACCATTTTTAGTTTCCAAAGCTTAGTTTCCTTCATATGAATTTAATATCATTCGGCTTGGCCATCCCAGGAGCCTCAAAGCCCTGTTTTACAATTTCTTTATTTCCTTTGAATATATTTTTCACTTGCATCTCTTATTTATGCATTTAGTGTCCATGCTTCCTTTTTTGTAGGTTATATTGGTTAAATGATTGAATTGATTTATTTTTAAAGTTATTTACAAAGTCACAAGCATGATGCATCCTTATAAAATCTCTAAAAAGTCATATTCATCATTGAGCTACTTGGATTTGTTTACTAGTTCACAATTCTGGAATTTCTGGAAGTCTCTTGTAACAAAATAGTAGTAATTTTCTGATAAATTTTACCATGTGTTAACGAAGCTATTTATATTTTTTTCCACTTGGATAGAGTCCTAAATAAATTCAAGTTAATAGAAAAAATTACCCCATATCATTTTCACTTTATCAGGTTAGGAATTTTGTAGGTTAACTAGCTCACTGATTCTCGAATTTCTAGTTTTTGGAGTAGTAATTTTCTTTTATTTTTTAGCACATGTTAAAAATGGTATTTTGTGGTGATTCCAATTGTATTGGAGTCTTAATACATCCTAATTAATAAAAAAAAATTAACCCATCTCATTTACATTCGATGTTTTTGGTCATTAATGGAGATAAATTAGAGGACATACTAGTTGGAATACAAAGTATTTTAGTCTTTGCAAGTATAAAAATCATAATATTTTTGTGGTGTGCAGGTACTACTTTTGATTTTAAGGGTTGGAATTTTAATCTTACATTACTCCTACAATCATCAACCTTTTTCTCCTCACTACATAACACCCTAAAAACTCTGCCACTGAAAGTACATTTGTGGGTCAATGAAAGACATCACGTGCATCTGTTTTTGTGCAAGATGGGCTTCTAAGACGTGATAAGCTTGGGAAAAGCCTCATACAACCTTCATATACCTTCATCTACCATTTCCCACCTTTATATAACATTTTCCACCCTCATAATGCTCACAAATCCAATCCTGTAGCATCCTGTAACAATTTTGTAGCACTATGTAAACTTGGCCAGATTTGCTCCTAAAGCTTTATTTTCACCTCTTAGCCTTGAATAATGTCCCATAGGCTCTGAAACCATGATTTAGAAAGACTAAATACCACTTAGGACTTTCCTTTTTACCCATACAACACATCTCAACAATTTTGGTTAGTGGACAGATTTATGAATTGGATAGCACACTAATGATTTTCATGATTGCCACATGAAGTATCTAATGAACTATGTTAACACATCTAACATATTTTGAATTCAATGATTGATTACATTCTCTTTCCTTCATGCAAGTCAAATTTTTTTTCTTTCTTTATTCTTAACATAGGTTTCTATTTCAAGCATTATTATTTCCATTCCATAAATTAAGTTTCCTTTCAATGCAACATTTACATTTTTCAAGTATCTTAACATTTACGTTTTTGCTAGTATAGAATTTACATTTCTACGATTTGGATTAGCATTTACATTTGAGCAAGAAACATTTCCATTTCTTATGAATAGAGTAACATTTCCATTTATTCAATTATTTTAGGCTTTGATTTCATGACATTCACTCCATTACATCATATCAAAGAAGGAAGGATGCATTGCATGTTGCACATATTTTTTCGACACCTCTTAAGTTTGTACGAACCATGGGTTGATAGTTTAATTTGGTAGCCTTGGGAGTCACAACATTCTTTTTTCAATACCAAGGCTCATCACTAATATCAAGGCACATATATTTACATCATAAACTAGCAGGGGTAACACATTCCCCCCCCCCCCTTATATTATGCATTGTCCTTAGTGTCGCATATATACACACACATATATACATAAATAAAAAAATATGAGGATACCCCTCCCTCATTACATCCCACAGCTCCCATGTATCCTCATCAGGACCAAGCAGGGACCATTGTAACTTTACCATGATGTCAGCTCAATTCCATAGAACTTTTACCATCCTATCTAAAATCTATATAGGTTGGACCTAAAAAGTGCCTTCTGGTTCTACCTGAAACATATGCTAATAAATCATGCGATTCATACCAATAATATAAATTTTAATCAAATATACAAGGAATACGTCATGAAAATGAATGGATGAAGGAAATTCAAGTCTATATGTAACAAGGTCGGCCTTCTCTATAATCTCGAATTGCCAATAATAATGAGCTACCACTTTGGAAAATTTTCCCAATTTTATCAAGCTCTTCCATGATTTAAAATTTAAAATTACATGATCCCCAATTTTTAACTCATGATGCATCCTATGCCTATCCACATAACTTTTCTTCATGTCCTCGATAGCCTTTATATTTTTCCTAATTTTCACAACTTGTTCTTCTATTTCTCTAATCAATTCTGAACCTACCATGACTCAGTCCACCGAATTGCTACAACTCATGGGAGTATGGAATTTCCTGCCATATAATACTTCAAATGGACTCATTTTTAGTGATTCTTGATATCCATTATCATACGCAAACTCCACTAAATGTATATAATCTCCCATAAGAATGGCTTATCCATGACATAGATGTGTAAATATCCTCAATTAATTGATTAACCCGCACAATTTTCCCATCCGACTTTGGGTGATAAGTACTATAAAATTCAAATCAATACCATATCCCTTAAATAACACCATCCAAAAATTAGAGGTGAACTTTGAATCTTTGTACAAAATAATTTCCCTAGGCACACCATATACCCTAGCAATTTTTCTAATAAAAATATCATCTATGTTAGTTTCTTTATGTGTTGATTTCACAAGGATAAAATGAGAAGCTTTAGTAAGCTTATTGACCACCACCATAATCGCATCATGCCATTTTTTTGTCCTCTGAAATTTAGTAATAAAATTCATCAAAACCACATGCCACTTCCATTTAGAGATGGATATGGGTTACAACAAGTTTATTGGGTGTTTGTGCTTGACATTAACTTTATGACATTCTAAACACCTAACAATGTAATTCACCACATCTCTCTTTAACCATGGAAAAAAATACCACTTTTTTACCATCGTAACTATCTTATGATATATTGGGTGTTAGCACCAGAAAATCGTACACTATAAAAGACACCTAATTTTGTCTAGTAAAACGTACAAATGAATATTTTACAGCTGAATACATTATGAAAATTCCAAAAATTAAACTTCTCCTAAGGTTGTTTTGGAAAAAATTGGACTGTGCACCACGAAATAAGGTTAAATGCACGACAGTCCTAGCAACAGGACGAGAAACATGAGGAGGAGTCATGATGGGTAGGTTTGCGTTCGATGTGACAGGAGTACGCCTTCCCCTGCTTCAGACCCTATTCTTGGTTTCCTCGGCACCCCTCTCTAGGTACCTGGAACGTGACCAGGCGTACGTTTGGTAATTAGCCGGTTTAAAGAATGGGGTTAATTCTTTTTTTCCGTTTTTGTTCTACCCGACGGTGTTTAGCAGTTAGGGTTTCTGCTCCGGAGCGATTTTCGCTCTTCTTCAGTGTCGGTTTAAGAGAAGATTTCGGCGTTAACAATGGGGTTCGACAGCGAGACTGTTGAACTAGAACCTGCACCTGAAGACCTTCTTACGTGTTGGGGGAACGAGATTTCTGAGAAGAATCTTGAGCTTTTTTTCCTTAACAATGTTGTATCTCAAGCTTTCGGAGACAATGTGGCTTATGGGGGACTTTCGAATGGGGTGGGGCTGCTAGGACAAACCCTGCACAGTACTTGGAGTGGGTGCCGGAAGGCTGGGCTCCTCCCTGAACTGGTCTGTGAGCATCATTCTGCTTTTGAAGACAGACATAGAGCGGCGCTGCAAACTCCTCGGCCCCTTCCTACGACTGCACCTCAAGGTAATCCTCTTCTTCATGTTTTTACTGGGGGTTTAGAGGATATAGTTGGCAGCTGTGGTCTACAAGGTTTTACTGGACGCAAATCCCTTGGTGAAGGTCTTCCTGTTGGAAGAACTCTCGTGGGAGGATTTTTAAAGGAAGATTCGGTGGGTCTGCATTTATCTAGAGTAGGTCAAGGTTTTTTTCCTTCTGGGGTCCCTGCGTTGGTTGATGCTCGCGTCCTTGTTTCTCAGGGCGGGGGCGGGCAGGTTCACTCTGTGCCACAAGGGGAGGATCCCCTTCTTTGTCAGTCTAGGGTTTCCTCTAACAAGGCAGTAGACAGACCCCTCCGGTCTTTGGCCTCAGAAAACCAGTGACCCTACCTTTGCAAAGGGGCCACCTCGGGGCCTAGTGCTCAGCCTAAAAAGAGGGAGGTAGGAGAACCTCCCAAGGTCTCTAAAGAAGAATGAAAGGGGTTGCCTGAGTCTGCAGGGACGGATGTTCCCATCTCAAAATCCGTTGGAGAAGGGGAGGGTATCAAGGAAGTAGCGGGAGACAAGCGTAAAAAGCCAAAGCCCATTAAGAAGAAAGATGACAGGCCCAAATGCATGTTGGGAGTGGACATAAGTGTAGAACAAGCGATGGAAGTGTCAGAGACCATGCTAGTTGGAAGAGTGAGAGGCAGGAAGTACTCGGCCGAGTACATCTTTGATTAGGCCCTCACTAAATGGAAAGAAGCCCCAGGTCAGCCTTCGGAGATCTCAATTTTGGCAAGGGGCTGGTTCAGTATCAAATTTGATAGAAAAGACCAGGTGGACTGGGTGTTAGAAAGAAATTGGTTCTTTAGTAAGAGACCAATCCTTTTTCTTCGATGGACTCCCTTATTCAATGCCTGGAAAGAAAAAATAGCGGAGTCCCCGGTATGGGTTAAACTCCCAAGCCTCCCTTTGCAGTTCTGGACAGACTTTGTTTTCGTTTCCCAAGGAAACACACTGGGCACTTTTCTGGAAGCAGACAAATCGTACGTCCAAACCAGGGATCAGAGTGTGGCATGAATTTTGGTCATTTTAAACCCCAGAGAAGTTTTTTCGGATGTAATGACTCTCCATTACAGTGACCTGGAATTTCTGCAGACCCTCGATTATGAGCATCTCCTTTTTCGATGCAACCGTTGTCATAAGTATGGGCATTTGGCGAAGCATTTCCCTCTTGGTCAACGACGTCACCGCGGGAAAAAGAAATAGTGCAAGAAGGAGGGAGTCTCTCGTCATGATGTGGAACGTCTTGCACAGGAAACAACACCTCGCCCCTCTGAGCAGGAGAAGTCCCCAATTATTGAGGAGGTCATAGTGCAGTACCAGGCAATGGAAGTAGCCCCTCTCTCTCCTCCTCCAGCTGACATAGCGACCTACCTGGTTCCCCTTCCAGTTGCAGAACTTATTGGGGTGTCTCAGGCGGGTATGTCCACTTCCCTTCCCTTCTCCATCCAATCCTCTTTTTTTTATTCAATGTTTGAGTTTGTTGAGCCCGGTCCTTCCAAGCAGATTCTCAATGATCTTTCAGCTTTAAATATTTCAATTTCGTCTTTAGATAGTGTGATTCTCTCAGTCCCGGACCCTCCCGAACCTAATCTCCCCCCGGCTGCTCGTGACCCTGTCCTTTCTAGCCCTCGAGCCTCTTCTTCTGACATCCCCCCTTATAACCTTAGATCTCGGGCTAATCGCGTTGGGAAAGGGCTAGTTGTGGGAGGGCTTGCTTCGGACCCTGTGGCATTTGGACCAAGGAAGATGAGAGGAAGGAAATGTAACCTCTCCAAGCCCCAGTTGAAAGCCATTGTTGATATAGCTGACGGGAGGAAAATTTCCATCACTGGGGTGCTTAGAGCAGAGCATCCACCCCCCAAAGGTGTCCCATGATATTTCTATCTTTCAACTGCAGAGGCTTAGCTAGCCAGCCAAAAAAGCTAGCCTTTAGAGAATTTGTGCGGTCACAAAACTCGGATGTTATCATGCTTCAGGAAACGTTGGGGAAAGGGGATGAAGTGATCAGTATTATCTCTAAATTGCTGCCTGGTTGGGTTTTTCATGCCCTTGATGCAATGGGCAGATCTGAGGGAGTGGTCTCAGGTTATAATTCAAAGAAGTTAAGATATATTTCTTCTTGGGGTTCTGAAAACTGCTTGCCTCTGGAACTTTATTCAAAAGATTTGAACCTCTTGTTTCTTTCCCTGAAAATATATGGCCCTTGTGTGGATAGGGAGCGCTTATGGACCTCGTTCTTCAGATCCTCTTGGCTTACCCACCCAAACTTAATTATTGGAGGGGACCTGAATTTCTCCCTGGGGGAAGCTGAGTCTTGGGGAGCATCAGCCAGAGCAGACCCTCTTACAGACTTCTTTAGGAAAAAATTGGCTATGGCTCATCTGGTGGATGTCCCCCTTCTCAAATTTCACCCTACTTGGAGGAACTGGAGAGTTGGGCCTAATTGGGTGGGCAAAAAGTTAGATCATTTTTTACTGTGTGAAGCGTGGGTGGAAAATCTCTTGATCTACAGACACTGGGTCGGGGAGGGGGGTGTCTACAACCACTTCCTGAACTTCTTGGAAATGAAAGGTGATGGTAAAAATCTGGGAATCCCTTTTAAATTCAATTCCTCCTGGCTAAAGGACGATTCTTATAATGAACTATTTCATGCAACCTGGGAGAAAGAAATTTTTAGTAATGAAGCCTCCAGGAGCTCTTTTTTTATGAACAACCTCAAGAGATTGAAAGCTGCCTCCAAACATTGGGCTGCTCAAAAAAAATCCATGGGAGAGGAGGAACTCAAAAAGGTCAACTCTGAACTAGAATTTTTGGAAGTCCCCGAAGGCGGAGGCTATGCTTCTGATGAATCCAGGGAAAAAATCAAGGAGTTGGAGGCCTCTAGGAGGAAAATCCTCCAGCTCAGGGAAGAGAGTTGGCAGCTGAAAAGCCGAGCGATCTGGCTGTAAGCGGGAGATGAGAACACAAAGTTCTTCCAGAATTTTGCAAAAGGCTGGAAAAACTCAAATACTATCTGGGAAATTCCCAAGGAGCATGGTGAATTGGCAAAATATTTTGAGGATTTGGCGTCTCTAGGCATCAATCACTTCAAATCTTTGTTTAAAGCTCCTACAGAGATCTCCATAGCTGAGGTAATCAGAGTCACCCAATTCTTTCCTAGCTACATTAACGAAGAAGGTAATGAGGCCATCATGGCACCAGTCTCGAGGCAAGAAGTGGAGGATATCCTTAAAGCAATGCAGAAGGACAAAAGCCCGGGTCCGAATGGCTGGACTGTCGAATTTTTTCAGCATTTTTTTGAAACTTTAGGGGATGAGCTGGTACCTGTTGTGGAGGAGTCTCAGATTTCTGGGTCTATCTACCAGCCTTTTAACTCAACCTTCCTAGCCTTGATTCCTAAAGTCGACCATCCTAACTCCTTTGCTGACTTTCAGCCCATCTCACTGTGTACCTGTGTTTATAAAATCACTGCAAAAGTCATTGCCTCAAGATTAAAGCCTTTCTTATCCAGACATATCTCCCCTGAACAATTTGGTTTTCTGGATGGTAGACAGATTCATGAAGTTGTGGGAGTTTCCCAAGAAACTCTTCATAGTCTGAAGAGAAGTGGGAAGAAAGGGGCTATTATCAAAATTGACTTGTCAAAAGCCTATGACAGAATAAGATGGATGTATCTGCGCCTCCTGCTAACACATCTTGGTTTCAGATTTGATTTTGTTAGATGGGTAATGAGTTGTGTTATTTCGTCCTCTATTGCTATTCTGATAAATGGAGCTGCCACTTCTTTCTTCAATCCTGAGCAAGGCTTAAGGCAAGGGTGCCCTCTCTCGCCCCTTCTGTTGCTTTTGGATGCTGAGGGGATTAGCTTAATGATTCACAAAGCAAAAAGACAGGGTCAGCTTAAGGGAATAAAAGTTGTGGTAAACCTCTGGATCACTCACCTACTCTTTGTAGACAATATTTTGTTGTTTTGTAATGGGCGTTTGGAGGACTGTCGATCTCTGAAAAGTATCTTGGACCTTTTTCTGAAGGCTACAGGCCTCCAAATTAATGAATAGAAATTGACTCTTACTACCTCTGGTCTGTCCATTGAAGAAGTGGGAAGAGTTGAAGCTCTGCTGCATTTTTAAGTTAAATCCATTCAGGATAACTTCAAGTATTTGGGTTTCCACCTCAAGCCTAATAATTATTGAATCCATGATTGGAAGTGGCTCCTTGATAAAATCGAAAAAAAACTCAATCACTAGAGTCTCAAATGGCTTTCAAGGGCAGGAAGGATGGTTTTAATCAAGTCAATCTTGATGGCAATTCCGGTGTATTTGGTCAGTCTCTCATGGGTACCGAAAGGTATTCTGGCCACCATTGATAAACTATGCAGTAGATTTCTATAGGCTGGCTCTAAAGTGGATCATGTCACTCCATGGGTAGCATGGGATAAAATTATCAGACCTAAGGAGTGGGAAGGTTGGGGTATAAAAAACTTATTCTCCTTTTCCAAATCCTTCGCAGCCAAACTTTCTTGGAGACTAATTTCGACAGAATCTCTTTGGTCGTCTATCATTAAAATAAAATACATCGCTCAAGGATCAGTCCTCGATTGGGTCCGCTCTCCCCTAAAGTCTTCAAAAAACGCTTCTATGGTCTGGAAAGCTGTCGTAGCATCAGTGCAAACCATTGAGCAAGGTCTAGCATGGAGTGTGGGTGATGGAACCCAGGTCTGGCTTGGCTGTGACCCCTGGGTCAGATGTTCAGCTAGGTTTTCTCTTTCACAGGATTTGGTAACCTTCCTAAATGACAGAGGTTTTCACAACCTGAGTCAGGTGGCTGATCAGCGGTCTTCCTCCCTACTGAAACAAGGATGGCTCTCAAGGACGGATCTGCAACTTGAAGAAAGATGGAAGGAGAAATGGAGACTATATGTTTTAGACCTGCAAAATTCTTCTGTTCAGATCTCTAACTTAAGGGACGAACTGTGATGGGTTCATGCTCAGACTGGAGTCTATTCTCCAAAGTTGGGGTATAAATGGATGATGTCTCAGCAAGGGTGGGAGGCCCCGGCCTGGTGGTACAAACCAATTTGGAAATTGAAATGTCCAGCCAAGACCAGAATTTTCTTCTGGTGTATCCTTCAGAAAAAAAGTGCCAACTTGGGATTTTCTTCAGAAGAGGGGGAAATCGGGTCCGGGGTGGTGCTCCCTTTACAAGAATAATGAGGAAACATCTTCCCACATCTTTCTTCAATGCCCTTTCAATGTTATTCTTTCGGCTGAATCTCTAAGGCTTATCAATATCCCCTCCAGATGGGAAGGAGAAGACCTTCTGCAAGCATGGACCCCATGGTGGCAAGAGGCTCCTGATGATAAAGTTAGAAAAATTCCCCTCCTAATTGCGTGGGGTACTTGGATTGCTCGGAACAAGGCAATCTTTCATGACCAGTCTTTCCCAATCTGAAGATTGGCTACGGAAGGTGCTATAATCTATGATAGCATACCAACTCCACCTGGTCCAGGCCCTCCTCGCTACATTCAGCCTGAAGTTATTAGGGATTCGATTCCATGGGATTTTTTTGATGGTGCCTCAGCTTTGAATGGGCAGTGTGGTGCTGGTCTAGTTATTCACTTATCTTTTGAAAAGTCCTTACGTGCTTCACTGGGTCTTGGGCAAGGGTCAAACAATTTTGCTGAACTTAAATCCCTTCATTTTCTTCTTTGCTGGTTGATCTCGACACAATTGAGGAAGATTCAAATCTTTGGTGACTCTAAGAACATTATGAATTGGTTTAATGGGACTCAACACTGCAGAAATTATATTTTGTTACCTTTTCTTAAAGAGATTCTTCAGATCAAATGTTATTTCACTGAGATCTTTGTTTGTCACATTTACAGGGAACAGAACCAGGATGCAGACCACCTATCTAAAGCAGGTTCTTAGCAAGATATGGGGACCTGGACAGTGATAGAGATGGAAAATAAGGCTGGTCATTCCCTGGAACAGCCTGTTTTTGATTAAAAATTATGTTTTACTTTTCTTTTGTACATAATCAGCTGCTCATAAACTACAAACGGTCTCTAAACTTTTGATGACTCAGAACTGTTTTCCCTATGTAAGGAGGTTATGGGTCCTCATCTTAAAAACTGTTTCTAAATATTAGGAGACCAGGATAGTTCTTATTGCCGGTCTTCCCTTTCTTGGAATGGAAGCTTGTGCTTCTGAAGGCACTACCCCCTCTTGTTCTCATCTCTGTTTCAGTTTTTCACCGGGGAATGATGAATAATTGGAGGTGCCTCTGTTTTTTACTTTTTGTGTACTCAGGTGCTAAATCATCAATATTTGGAATCTTTGTATCTTCCTCGGGATCAATGATCATCGGAGGTTCATACAACTTCATATTTTCCACTTTAACAATTGAATAAATATGCATGTAAGGCGGTAAATCTAATCAGAATGCATTATTGTCAATCTTCTCAACAATCTTGAAAGGACCATACCTAATAGATTTCAGTTTCTTACCTTCTCCTTTCAACCTGACTTTGCTGATATACAACCATACCTGATCGCCGACCTGAAAATGATGATCGAATCGATGCTTGTCATGGCAGAATTTGTACTTGGCTTGACTCAATGCTTGTCGTGGCACAGTTAGACAAGAATGTAAGGCTTGATTGTAAGCATGATGCACATAAGGTAAAGATTCATTCCACAACTTAGGATGTTTACTGCAGTAACCTCGAAGAATATGTATCCCGGTCCTGTTCACTATTTCTGTCTGTCCTTTAACGAAATCCACGTTATCCCATGGTTGTAAAGGAACTGGAAGTGGCATGTGCAAACCAATCTTTCGATTTCTTGGCTTGCTTGTCGAACACATTACACATCCCTTAATGTACTTCACAATTGTTTCATACATATGAGGCCAGTAACAATACCTTTGAATTTGCGCCATAGTCTTGCTTACACCAAAATGTCCTACAATCTAAGAAGGATGAGCTTCCCGAATAACCTGCACTCTTTCTATCTGCGGTATGCACAACTTACCTAGATGATATAATAATTTGTCATGAATATGATAATTGACTTCTTCTATCTGAGTACCATGAGTTAGTGATTCATAAATACCTTTGAAATCATCATCAATATTATATTGTTCTACATAAATTTCATGTTTCAATGAACCATTCTGCAGTACTACTGAAGCATTCAAAGATGGTCTAGAAAACATATCAAATACTTTACTTGTTACACCTTTCTTGTCCTTAATTACTATGTGAATTTGCTGAAGAAATCCCATCCATCTGTAGTGGCGAGATTGTTGCAACTTAGTATGTGACTGAAGGTATTGAAGTGGCTGATGATCTGTGTGAATCACTATTTCCATTGCATAACCACTAACATCTGTTTTAACTTGAAATTGTTGTTGATGATCTAATAATGTTGTGAAATTTTTCTGCTTAAATGAATTAAAAACTTTAAAATCGACACACATTCCCCATGTCCTGTTTTTCTTAGGAACCAAAATTATGGGTGAACCACATGGAGATGAACTAGGTCACATGGATTACTTTCCAACCATCCCTGGAATTTTTTGCTTTATTTCTTTGTGCTCTATAACTGACTTGTGATATATTCCAATATTAGGAAGAGGGGCAACATACATCAACTATTTCTCATGTTGTATTTCTCATTTATGAAGTAGATGTTTTAGTTCTTTAGATAGACTTTGAAATGAATCTACCACTTTAACTGAACTTTCTTTAAACTGATTTTCACAACCCGAACAAGCATCATTAATATCCTTATGTTATTCTTTAACAAACATGATTATATATATCTTACTTGAACTTATTAAGTGCTTCATCTGATTAGTATTAACTAAATCCAAGTGAGTTTTGATTTTATGTGCCCGAACAATGTATTCAATCTCATATTTCTTAAGATGATACTTATGCTCTTTCCTATGAAATACTACATCATGATCATAGAGATAAGGACTCCCTAGCACTATTCCACATATGTCTAGCAGTATCACATCCAAATCCACTTCATCAATGTAATTAGATGTGATGGAAAATTTTAAACGACACTGCTTGGTAACAATAATCTGAATTTGTTCCTTTAACCACCCTAAAGGATATGGTTTTGGGTGATTATGTGTTTTCAAACCCAATTTCTTAACCAATTATTCAGATATCAAATTTTCCTGTGACCCTGTGTCAAACAATGTATCTATTTTCGTGTGCTTAGAAGTTACCCTTATATGAAATAACTCAATTCTTTTATCTTCATCCAAGTGATTAATGTTCGAAGAAGTAGAAGTACTTGAACTTGAACTAGCATCGAAATTTTTACCTGTCATAACCATTGTGGTGATTTTCCCTTCATCACCTGAATCAAAGTCCAAGTCTTGTTGGATTGTTGTATCAACCTTCTTTTCACCTTTTTTCTTTTGGAACTTCTTTGGCTTGAGTTTCGAGTGAAGTTTCCAACATCTTGCTTCATCATGCCCAATCCTCTGGCAGTGAGTACAGGTAGGTATTTCATCTTCCTTCTAAGCTATAGTTGTCTTCTTTCCTTTTGAACTATCCTTCTTCTTGCTGTCTTTAGACTCCAACTGCTTGGATGTCTTTGGTGAAAACTTGAATGGCCTGCCACCTGATTCGACATGTATGGCTTGAACACATACTTCATCAAAGTCATTAGGATTGAACATCAATAATGTATGCTGTAAATATGAATGTAAACTACCAATGTACTTTAACAAAGTTTCTCATGTATCCAAAGGAATACCAAGCACCAATTCTTTCTTCCTGAATTCCAGAGTGAACCCATGAACATTTTGTCCCTTACCTTGTCGCAAACACTGCCAATCAATAACAACTTGTTGTGTGTAACCCAACGGATAGAATTGTTTATTTAGAGCTTTCAAAAACTTAGACCATGAGGAAATAACTTTACCTTTGCGCTTTAAATCTATTTGTGTTTTACTCTCCCACCGAATTAAAGTAGTTCCCCCCATTCTAAGAGTAGCTAACTAGATCTTTGTCTTATCATCAGTAATGTTATGAATCCGAAAATAGAATTCTAACTGTTTTATCCAATTATCTAGTTTCTTTGGGTTGATTTCGCCATCATAAACAGGTAACTCAAACTTTACATCAAGTTTTAAATGTGGACTTTGAGGTTTCTTTTCTTTTTTAGAATCAGAACTAGAAGAAGAAGAAGATGATGATGATGATGATGATGGAGGAGAAGGAGGTTTATCTGCTTTTCCTTTACCCTTGTCCTTCTTTGATGCCTTCGACGAAGAAGCTGCATCTCTTGCCTTCTTATCTTCGTATAGTTCTCCCAACATATGCTGCATGTTTAGAAACATTTGCTGAATTTGACTCTCATCCATGTGCTTCACTTCAGGAGTTTCACTGGTTTCAACGTTTTCAGTCCCTATCATCGTTGATTGATGAACGAATTTTCGCTTTCCAATATCTAGATCAAAATATTCAATATTTCCTTCTCCACGCTGCAATCCAAACCTAGTTAACATCCACTAGCAAAAATACTACAAAGCACAACCTGCTCTGATACCAAAATATATGATCTGAATGTGATCGATTATGTGTTGAGATAGTTTTATTAGTTTTCCATTAAGTGAATTAATCGTTAACTAATGAATGTTTTAATATGGAAGAATGAAGGAAATCATTTATGACTTAAACCAACAGCAAATCAAGAATTAAAACACATCAAATAACAGAGATAAGAAACATCAAACATTGATTACGGAGTTCGTCCCTAGTGGACTACATCTCCGAGTCTGCTTTCAAGATGGTCGTCCGCTTTATTAGGATTGATCTGAGGAAGTATTTACACAGAGAAAAACACCAGACTGATCGTGTTCGTAGGCACTTCTGGTCACTGACAACAGAAATATCTCTCTCTCAGCTTTCCAACGCTATTGGGGCCCTTGTTTGGACAACAGGCTGAAGGCGCACAACGAGAACAGGGCACGAGGTCTAGCGGGGCGATGGAGATAGAAACAGTGATCTGTGATTGACTTGGGGACGAGTCAAGAAACTGTGGTCGGGGCCTGTTGGGGCCGTTTTGAAAACTTGTTTTGAATATTTTGAATTTTGAATAAAGGATAGATTTTGGGTTGCGGAATGATGACACATGGCAAATGCAACCAAGAAAGTCGCAACTACAAAGAAGTGACGGAACTACCGAAGTTGCGAGGGAACAGTACATAGCTAAAGAAAAGCAGATGCATGAGTACGATGAAGAGAACATATAGCGTAAGATAGAGAGAAGAACACACAGACAACAAGAGAGAAGCTGTATGCTCGAAGAACACCGCAAGAGGAACTAACAGCCATGATCATAAAATAAATAGCCGTCACCCAGGCGAAAGAGAAGGAGAATGCAGAGCGATTGAAGGAGATTAAGCATATGCTGCAGAGGTAACACAGATCGGGCATGATATCTCTGTAGTTCCTAGGTTTCTCTTATTTACCTTTCTATTCTATAAGGCGTCTGTATCAGACTTGTAAGCTCTCCTTACGAAAGCTATGTAACTATGGGTTTGGCTGAAGATATCAATATACTTGCAGGTTGTTGTCTTATTATGTGATTCACATGCATGCATGATGGTTGTGATGATTTAAAATTTTATTTTCTTAATACCTGTACACTCTCTGAATGTTCTTGCATATATAACGATGTTTATGCAATCAATTCACTGTTAATCATGAGTTGCGGATCCTTTCTCTGCTATCGATCTATTCCCCTTCTGCATGTGGTTGCGGCATGCCTCGGGTGAGACTATCTACTCTCCGGAGTAGGGTGATAATGCCGGCGTGGTTCTAGACTACAGTGGATTCCTTTGTTGGCCCCAACCCCTGAACCTGGGTCTTGCCTGCGAGACCTGTTTCTTCGCCAACAAATGGTTCCGTTTCCGAGACCTGCATGTTATGAGGGGAACTAGATCATGGTATCGAGGATCTTCAAAGGAGAAATATGGAGATGGTGGGATAACCATTTGGACCAGTTCGTTGCTCAGCAAGCGGAGTTGACGAATCAAAAGGAAAGGGTGCTTAAGGATCTCGTCCTTTTCTCAGACTCTGCCAGTGATACCTATGAGATCCTCTGGGGAAAATTCCCTAGCGACTTCTATAATTGGTTGCGGAGGTTACAGACGAAGGTGCCTCGGGATAGCTCGCGGAAGATAAACCACAAGTGGGCACACAGGGATCTGGTGGCTCTGCATTGGTTGAACATGAAGTTGACCTGCGCGGTGGATTTTTGGGTAGAGACCACTTTGGACGGATATATTGTGGAGTTTGTTGTAGAGTGCTACCAATCCTTCTCGAAGGCTGAAGCTATTTTCCGCTCTGGGCTAAGAGGGAAGCTGCTTAAGGATATTTCGTTGTGGATTAAGGCCCTGATGGTGGACGAGGGGCTGATGGAATTCCAAAAGTCGAGCATGGAAGTGTAAACCTCCAGTGCTGGGGGAAGGGATGAAGGGACAGATGCTACGTGAAGTGTGAAGCGGGGAGTGGGGGATGAATGCTGAGGCCGCGAGGAGATTGAGGGAGCGACGTGTACATCGGCGGGCATAGATCGCCGATAGGTGGCGAGAAAGGGTGATGGGGGATTTAAACCGACGGGAAACCAATAGGAAGAATCAAGAGGAGGCGCCTCAGAGGATAGAAATTATGGACACTCAGGCGGATACCCTGGAAAGGGAGGGGACCGATGTGGGAGTGCGACAGGTGCATGGGAGCCCAGCTAAGAGAGAAAGGGAGACAATGACTGACGAAGACAATGCAAGTGTGCAACCCAAAGAAAGTTCCGATGGCGAATGGTACATCGTGATGCAGCGGTTGTTTCAAGAGCGGACGACAGTCATCTCTCCAGGAAGCCCTACTTCCAAAAATTTGCACGGCAAGGACCCCTACCTTCCCCTGGTACTCTATCAACCTATAAGTAATATTTTCGTTAAGTTACAAGCATTGAGTCAATTGCACAGCAGTTCATTGTCGACAACAACATACGCTAATAGTAGTGTCACTAGTAGTATTGCATTCCCTAGTGGAACAGTTACACAACCAGGACCCGGAGGATTTATCCTGGTCAACCATCTGCAAGTAAATATGGCTGGGTCATTCACCCGGTATCCAGAATTCTCTGGCTGGGGCAACGATGATGTAGAGCAGCACTGTTATCTTTGCGAAGCCATATGGAGGGCTCGGCAAACGCCAGACGCAGGGAAGCTAATAGAGTTCCAAACCACGCTCAGAGAGAGGGCTCTATGGTGGTTTATCAAGTGGTCCAAGGCCTATCCTAATCCAGTAATCGCGGACGTTAAGCAGGATTTTGTCCGGGAATTCAAACTTCCCCAGATGGACTAGCAGGGTCTATCCGAGCTCTGGGAGATTAAGCAGAAAGAAGGAGAGACTGCATGGGAGGTAATGCGTCGATTCAAGGATGCGATCGAGAAACTCAGCTACCCGATCGATCCAAACCATCAAAGGGACTGGTTCATCAAGGCTCTGCTTCCCTTGACGCGAACCCCCCTCACCCAGCAGAAGATTGACAACTTGCAGGATGCTTTGGAATAGGCCGTAAAGATAGAGGCCATGACGGGCTACCCTTAGGAATATTGGGGAGGGCCGGCCCCGCAGGATCCTTCCTTAATGGGATTGCAGCATCATATCACTAGTCTAACAGAAAAGCTCAAGGAGATGCAGCCTATAAGACCAGCCAGGTCGAACGTTTGGTGCACTCACTGCTTGGTTGAAGGCCACGTCGTAACTGAGTGTCCTTGGCTGTGGGGCATGGGTGTGGGATCCTCTGTTGCGGCAATCCAGGGGGGTCCACCCACGGGGGGTGGCGCAGCAATGAATCCATAGGGGGTATACCGGCCGCAACAGCCTTATGTGGGGTTCCCATCCCCACCAAACCCAACTGCCACGGAATATTGCGAGATTTTTCGGACGATGGGGCATCAACCTCGGATGTGCCCTATGCTACAGAAGTACTCCAACGTCCCCAAAAATGTATACTGTGAGTTTTGTGCGTCCACGATTCACAACACTGAGCAGTGCAGGGCTCTCGATGCACTTGCGGACCGGTTGGACCAACCCTCCTATAGGGTGAACGAGGCTTCCAGGGGAAGAGGAGGCAGTATGCGTGGAGGCCACACAGGGGGACGAGGTCTGGTGAAATGCTACAACTGTGACCAGGAGGGAAACGTGGCTCGGGAATTTCCCCTTCCTCGACGTCCTTGGTGTTCCCAGTGTCGTGTGAACACCCATGCAACAGAGGATTGTCCAGAACTCATCAAGAAGTGGGAGGAACGGGCACGGTAGAGGGGCACGAATTTGGTAAAATTCGAGCCGCGAGGAACCGCGACTCCGACCATGCAAAATGTAGCAATCGTCACGCGCGGCGGTAAGAAGACGGGAGAGGACGCTCATGGAAAGGAGTCGGTCTGGGCTATTCGGCCCGCCTCCCCAAAACAACAGATCTGACCGGACACGCAGAAGAGGTACTTCCAGGAGGCGGTGGAGGCGTTTTCCCAGCTGGGGAGAGCCAGAGGCCTCGAGGTACCCTCGACGACTAGCTCCGGAGAACAGAACGCTACGGGGACCTTGCTTGAGGAATTGCTTCAGCTGTTCCTCAAGATTTTTGATAATGCTTCGATGCGGGACCAGATCAAGCGTACGCTAGAGGACGCACTGCGGGGGAATACGGGACTGAGGGAACCTGTGGACACAGCAACCCAGTATGTGCAGCGGGTCAGGCAGAACAAGCACCGCACGGGAAAAGAGTTCCAGCTTAACAAGCAGGTTGCGGGATTCCAAATCAGTGATACCATGCTTGATTTGGGGTCTGATGTCAACATCCTGCCGTGGAAGACGTGGGAGGCTCTTCAACGGCCACGACTAACCTACTCGCCAATCCAACTTAGAATGGAAAACCAGTACTGCATTGTGCCGATTGGCCGACTCGAAAGTGTCAAGGTCGACATTGCGGGGGTGAAGACTTACACAGATTTTGAGGTTATTGATATTATGGGAGACAAGGATCCTTACCCTACCCTGCTAGGCATCGATTGGGCTTTTGATAATTACGCCATCATCGACCTCAAAAAGGAGCTGATGATCTTCGAAGATGGAGAGGTACGAGTCACTCAGCCCCTCGACCCGTATCAAGGCCCGCGATATACCGAAACTGTGGACAACCGAGAGGATGCTCAAATGATGGACCACCTTTATCAAATGACTACAGGGAAGTGGGAGGACTATATCAACCTAACCGCAATCGGCTCCGTCAGCTGGCGCAGTGTCCAGAGCTCAAAGCTGGGATTAGAACTCGCCTAGGAAGACTGGTAGCAGGGGGGGTACGAGACCAGTACGCAGAGATGTGCCGCCATTTCCTGCGTCCATTGGATTGGTGCTGAGTTCAGAGAATACCCCACCCTGTCGAACATGCAGGTTGTCAATACATTTATTACAAAGGTGGAGGACATGGTACCAGAAGGAAGCAGGATACCACTTTTGGACGTCGCATTACAGTCCACATCAGCTAGGTGGTGGAGGAACCACCGCAACACCCTGTCGCGGTGGAGTTGTGTGGTGAAGGCTTTGAGGGTGCGGTTTAAAGAGGACGAAGGCCCTCGAAGCGGGCACCGGTACCAAGGGGCTTTCGATCCGCAGGACCACCTAAGGACCTGTGAGGAATAGTGGAAAAGTCCGGGATGCCCGCAAGAGCTGTGGGTGCATCGGTTCATCCACTCTCTAGATACCATCCCCCAAGTCTGGTACTTAGAAGAAGAGCGGAAGTGAGGAACCAGCTCTTGGCAGGAAGTCACGAACAAATGTTTTCGGTGCTTCTCGTTCGAAGGAGAGACAGAGCTGGTGTCCCGAGCACTACAAGCTATCAAGGGGGTACTGTTTCTCCGTGACCTAGAGACCAACGGGAGCACCTTTGCGTCACGTCCTGAGGCCAGGCGCGAGTTGGCTTGCCAACGGATTGACGGCGATCCAGACGATGATAGTTTGGAGGACCTCATGCACCTATATTTCAAAGAGAAGGAAGACGAGCGAAACATCAACAAAGAACCGACCACCGAAGGCGTCCATTTATAGCCACTGAAGACCAAAAAGTTGAACATCGGCACGACGGAAAAACCCAAACTGGCTACAGTTGGGGATTACTGGGACGAGGAGATGACAAGGGAAATTTTCAGCCTCCTCCGGGAATACGAAGACTTATTCCCTTCGTCGGTTGCCGATTTGAAGGGTATCAAAGGTGACCTCAGAGAAATGCGTATTGTGCTGAAACTGGATGCCAGGCCTGTAAAGCATTGACCTTATCGGTTGAACCCACAGATCAAATAAAAGGTAAAGATGGAGATTGACAAGATGCTGGTCGTAGGTCTCATCTTTCCGGTGGAAGAAGCAGAGTGGGTGAGTCCTATCGTCATTCATAATAAGAAGGACAAGGCAGAGATACACGTCTGTGTGGACTACCGGAGTCTGAGCAATGCCTGCATCCATGATCCGTTTCCCACTCCTTTCAGCGACGAAGTATTGGATCATGTTGCAGGCAATGAAGCTTACTCCTTCACTAATGGTTTTTCGGGTTATCATCAGGTGCGCATTGCGGAAGAAGACAAGCCGAAGACGACATTCACCACCGAGTAGGGATCGTTCGCATACCACATGATGTCGTTTGGCTTGAAGAACGCCCCGACCATGTTTTCCTGGATTGTCATCGCTGCTTTCCGGGAGTATATCCACAAGTTCCTGGAATTCTACATGGACGATTGGACCGTTTATAGTTTGCTGAAGAAACACGCCTCCCTATTGCATATCATGTTTGATTGGTGTTTCCAATTGCAGATTTCTGAACTTGAAGAAATGCATTTTTGCAGTTCCTTTCGGCACATTGTTAGGACACGTGATGTGCAAGCAAGGGGTCTGTGTCAACCCTGCCAAGGTAGCAGTGATCGTCCACATGGAAGCCCCCGAAACGGTGAAGCAGTTGCGGGCACTGCTCGGGCACAAAGGATATTACAAGTGGTTTATCCGAAATTACGCAAATATCACCGCTCCTTTAGAAAAGCTACTGCGGAATTCAAAAGTATTCCAGTGGATGGAGGAGTGTCGGATGGCCCTTGACACTCTGAAGGAAAAGCTGGCGACGGCGCCTATTCTTGTTCACCCGGACTGGGATAAGAAGTTCCATGTGCATATTGATGCTTCCAGTATTGCACTTGGGGATGTCTTCGTGCAACCCAGGGAGACGACAGTTGACCACCCAGTCTACTTCACCAGCCGCAAATTGTCTAATGCAGAGAAGATTTACACCACTACCGAGAGAGAGGCCCTGGCAATGGTGTACTCGCTCCAGAAGTTCCGCCACTATCGAAAATTCAAGTTCTTCTGAGATCACTCATTAGAGTGCACAGTCCAAATAAGCTGTCTTGGAAGGACGGATCACGATGGCTTCTCTTGTATGTTCGCTTCATCCACTCAGCCATCACAATCACCTTTCTTTAGCTATATTGCACATTCCCTTGCAACTTCGGTAGTTAAAACCTACTTATTGTGGTTGCGACTTAGTTGCAGCTGCCATGTGTCATCATTCGCAACCCAAAATCTATCCTTTATTCAAAATTCAAAATATTCAAAAACAAGTTTTCAAAACAAGGGCCCCAACAAACGCCAACTATAACTTACCACAAAAACTACCGGGCCCGGTCGAGCAATCTTGCAGCTTCAAAACTACCTCTAACCCTTTGAATCTGAACTCAAACACTCAATGTCCTCATGAAGGAATAATGTCATGGTTTAAATAAGATTGGTCTCGAACTCTCCGATGCCAAATTAGGCAAAGTGGTTGATAAAAATATGTGATTGGGTCTCGGTATCCTCATCTAATGACACCTAGTACATTGGATAAGGTGTAATAGTTTGACCTTAGCGCATTTAAAATTTAAAACCCAAAATAAACTTTGGATAGGCGCTAACCCTAACGGTCAGCCTAACCGCGCTGAGATTACAATTGTTGACATGTGATCAGTATTTCTGGCGGCTACATTGGTGGTTGGATCCGGCGGTCACGGTCATGGCTTATCCCCTAACCTCCGCCACGTTTTCATGTGAATCCCTGACAGTAGCGGTCAACAGTGTGAGCTGGCGGCTTTAACTTTGCAGTTATATTTTTTCGCCACGATTTTTGTTCACATGATATCAAACTCTGATGTGGTCTATCCCAATGGTTTAGCTGTTGTTTAGGATTGTTTGATTTATTTGTTTTATTACATAGTCCAAATGTGGGTTTTTTAACATAGTTTTAATTTTTCTTTTGCGCTAGGACTTTAGGTTTAAGGTGTTAGGTTTAGTACTTGATCCTTAAGACTTAGGATTTAGGTACATAGGTTCCTATGCACCTTTTACATCATTTCACCATAGTTAAAAGACCTATTACATGGAAATATCACCATATGACACCTTAACACCACCACATCGATACATGCAATGAACCCAAACTGAACCATGATCAACTTGAGGACTTTTTTTCTTCGGACAACATTGGCAAAATTGATGATACTGAATATTGAACTGGACATCAGACTTCAGGAGCTGACTGGACTTCTCTGTCGATCTGCACTGAACAAGATCCTCCTCGATCATTGGGGGAGGAAAACTGACTTGGAGTCACCCTAAAGATATGCAACCCTTAATGGAATCATCTTTTCCTACTCTTGAATCGTTATCATTCTGAACCAAGAGAGGGAAGATGGGTTCAAAATTTTCCATATATACAAGCCATGGGAGAAGCAAAAACATGAGACATTGTTATGCCAACCAAATTTCTATCATAGAAACACCACATTTCATCGTTGAAGCAGAATAAATAAGAGAACTAGCATGTTGTCCATATTTCTTCTAGGGAATCCAACATCTTAATGAGAGTAGAAGAGTCCAAAATTTGGAGATTCTTCACACTTCTTTTGAGAGAGAGGAGAATCTTGAAAAGAGAGTGAGGAAAGAGACCTCCTTGCTGAGGATTTTGAGCCCCATAGCTCAAAGAATCCTCTTTAAGTGTTTTTAGTACTCTATTGTATTCATCTTCTACCACCAGCTTTCAATAAAGGGAGTCTTTTTCCATTATTACGTTGACTTGTTGCTTCATTAAGCATTATTTTGTATTTGTCTCTTTTTTTAGTTTTTTTTTGTAGATGTATTATTTTCATTGTTTTCAATATTGTGTTTTATCTAAGTCTGTCCACTAACAACACCAACTATCTTCGTGATCTTTTGCAGGGAACAACCAATTGTTAAGGAGGTGTTATTTTGTACTCCATTTCCACAAAACCACTAACACAGAATTGGCAACTCCAATAGTTTATTTTCTATATTCTAACGGTTGTTTTTCATGACCTCCCATCTGCATAACCACTCTACAAGGCACTCAGCATCTCTCTGGAATTTTTGGAGGACGTGTGGGAATTTTTCTGAGCCCAAGGAATTGATTCTTCATTTTCTTTACTCGTTCGCGCTTATTTTTCTTTGATAGACATGTGTGCGTCTTTGTGTAGTTAAGCTCACGTGGTCGCCAGAAAGTCAAAAAGAGCCTTGTGTTTTCTCTTTTCTCAGGTGATTTACAACCTTTAGTGAATTTTCTGCACCTATGCATTTGTTATTATCTGTTTATTTTTCCTGGTTGCTTTACTAACCTCAATTAGTTGAGCAATTGGAGTATTTTTTTCATTTGTATTTTTTAATACACACATAGCTTAATTAGGTAGAAAAGTAAGTGAACAAATTCCACATATGTTTTTCAAACTATTTTGCTAAAGTTTTATGCCAATCACATAGTTTAATTAGCAAAGGAGTAAATGACCCATCATCCACAAATCTTGTTACTAAACAAATCTCTTTTCCTTTTCATTAGTTTGTGTACTAGGGCCAAGTGTTAGTACAGAAAGACAGTAATATTTGCTTCCCTTGCACCTTTAGGAGAACCTCAGTTTGCATATGAATGTTTTCTTAAAGAACTTGAGTTTCCCATCTCCCTTTAGACTCACATAGTATAATAGGAAAAAGTGTAAGCGACCCATTACCCACATATCATTTCTATTTTCATGCAAGGAAAAATAAAAACTTAGTGTAATTATAAGGATATATTAAAGGATCATCATATATTCTCATCTTATCACACTTTATATGTTCACTTTGCCACACATTAATCATTTGTAAGGCTTGTACTTATCTTACTTTTGCTTACCAACTCACACCCTAAGAAAATTCAGACACCTTAAAAACAACCATAACTTGAACCAAATAACTCTCCCCACAGGGTTCTTAAAAGAATTAATAGTTCAGGTTAGGACCATCAGGGTTAGGCATCCCATAATCCGTCATGGTCATGTTACATCTATGAAACATTGAATTTTACTTTTAAGGTGCTTAAAATCCTTCAATCATCCCACAGAAAAGAATACTCGAGCATAACATAGACCTGATTCAGAGGGGGTTTGGCTTAGGTCTAGTGCGTGTGGTACTCTTTGGGGCTACCTGACCCATATAGTGCTCGGTACTGGTAACTGACTACCAAGAAACTAAATACTCGAATGCTCATGTGGGATAAAGATACTTTACTGGCCAAAATCTAGGGCATCATTTCCCTATAGGTGACAATGCGGGAAGCACTTGATCCTCATTTCCATTACCTTGGTTGATTCTTCATTTGTTGGAAGGTGTTGCCAGTTCTTTTGGAACGTTGCCACAAGACCCATCAGAATATATCTCTGCATGGCCCAATTACTTTGAGACTGGAAAGGAAGATTATGTCTACGTAGGAATTTGTGTCATACACAAATAAATAAAACCACTTTTTTGTTTGATTAATCACATAGCTTTAATATAAAAGGAAAATAACCTTTCCATTTTCGCTTTGTGTTTATATCATATTAGAAAAATTTTGAGGTCTAAAATGGGCCTCCTAAGAAAAATGTACAACCAAAATAAACTTTATAAGAATAAATAGGATTGAAGATGATGATGTCAACCATGGGGAATGATTCATTATTTTTAAGGTAAAAAATTAAAAAGATTAAAAAATAATAAAATAATAAAACTACTTTTTCAACTTATCTCCCTAAGGTTTTACTCAAATTTCGAGTAGGAGTACACGTTGGATGCAAAATTTATTTCTTCATACAAGGAGTACCCATGTTGCATACTTTCGATGAACCTTGCAATCCTGTTTTTCATGTATTTCTCAATTTTCGTGTAGTAGGGTACATCGAAAGTATGCAACATGGGTACTCCTTGGATGAGGAACCAAATTTTGCATACAATGAGTGTTCCTGCTCAAAATTTGAGTAAACCCATAGGGACATAATTTGAAAATACAAGTTTAAAAAGTAGTTTTTTTCTTTTTTCGCTCTAAAATTTGATGATTTAATCTAATCTTAATTTATTTTTTCCACTATTATTTTATAATTTCCTTAGGATGCCCATTTTAGACCTCCAAATTCTCTTAATACGGTGATTTTATTGCATTGATTATATCTCATTCCCTCAAACCTACAAAGTAACACAAATGCTACCCGACACCATACTGTACCCCACAATTCCCCATTGATCTAGACATTTTTTAAACCTCCCCCCATTATCGAGAGGTGTGCCAGGCCTCCCACCATTTAGGCATAGAGGACGTCACGCAGCCACCATTATAGTATCTTCCTTTATCGGTGCATCTTTGCTCAGGACCCCTCCCCATAAAAATACACATTTCACGACCCCACAAGGGTCACCAATCGCTACCCCTTTGGGGATCCCACATAACACTCCTTTGGATAGTCCAGGGAGCACCCACCAGTAGTTCTCCTCAAACTTCCCCACAAAGGACCCCTTTGCGTATATTTGTTCAAAATCGTTTCGCGATGGAGGATAACTCGCAAATACCATTCTTAGATTCTTTAAACCTACCAAAATTAAGTTAGCTAACCAATGACCCAATTATGCATGGCCAAAATTGGATAGATATTCCCACCAAGCTCTCTTTTGACATTCCAAAATTTGAAGGAAATCGGGGGAAGACCCAGGAAACCATGTCATGAATTTTCACCTATGGTGTTCGTCGAATAATATTACTAATGATACTATTTGACTATGGTTGTTTCAACACACCATTACTGGGCTTGTAGTAGAATGGTACATTGACCAGCGTTTTGCGTCACATGGAAGCTTTAGTTCTCTAGCTACAACATTCCTCACATTCTTCCAGCTCCTGACTCATCATGACTCTGGCCTGGAACTTCTCACCCACTTCAAACAAACACCTATTGCACACATATCAGATCATATCCATGAGTGGCAGAAACGTCGTAGCTTGTGCAAACCACAATTTGAAGACAAAGTCCTCTTGGAATTATTTTTGGGATCCCTCACATCATAAATTTCAAAGGATGTAGAAAACTCATCCCTGCATAACGAGGAAGAATCCATTAGCAAAGCTCAACAGTTAGAGCTTATATACACTCAGTCTAGATATATCTATCATGTTCTTCCAAATTCCCCACGCCTGTAGACTTATAAATAAACATCAAGCGCATCTAATTATGTTGATGGAGTGATAGGGTCCATAACCCAAACTCAACCTAGCAACACCCACCAGTATCATGGATACTTGTTTAGTAGCTAATCATTTGATGCTACACAAAATGCACCACATACAAGATACTACCTCAGTTAACCCGCACTGATACAGAATACAATTAGTAGGATTCACTCCCATAATCCATATACCAATCAGGTACAAGTAAACCAATATTCTCGTTTCCCTGTACAAAAGCAAAATAACCCACCAACGCAAAATAACATAGGGGTTAATTTAGTGCAACCCTCCCATGCTCAACAACAATCGTCATTTGACTAGGTGAATACAACAAATCCACCTAATGTTGCTAAGAAAAATCCCAAGAGCAAACCAAAGGGAGAACCTGGCTAGGGGAGCAGTAATCAGCAATACCCTCCCCCCTCCACCCCTGAATGCCATGTGAGGGAAACCCCAGACGAAATCAGAACCAGGAATAAACCAACAATAACTCACAAAGACAAAACAAAAACACTATTCTTAGAGAAAATGTAAAAAAACTATATAACAACTTTTACAAACCACCAACTAATCATTCTAAATAATATAATTTTATATTAATAATAATCAATTAACTAAAAATATTTATCTTTATTATCATATATATAAATAATAACCAAGAATAATAATCATTATTATCAATTGCAATATAAATTTTACTCTATTAAAAAATAATAATAATATTCCAAACAAACAATCTCACACTACCATTATCACGTTAAGTAAAGACATCTCTCTATTTCCAAGGTTCTTTTGGAAAAGTAAGGATTTATCTTGTCCTCCTATCCAAGGTGACCCTGACCTTGTGTAAAGGACATAAAGGATAGCATGTACCTTGTATTCTTTGCTAACTGATTTTCGATAGTTGTGAAAGCATCCCAACTTAGTATTTTAAGACAAATGTAGTGCTTTCGAAAAAACGACAAAGTAATTATTAATGGTCAAATACCTAATTGTCCCATATAATTCTAGTTTGGACAAAGGAATATGATTCTACATATATGTGATTTGTCTATGACAAGGAATACCGCTAATGCCACATAAGAGATATCAGGTACCTTGTATTCTTTGATAACTGATTTCGAATAGTTGTGAATACATCCAACTTAGTATCGTAAAAATGGAAATGACCAACGTATAGCTTTAAAAAAAAACGACAAAGTAATTGTCATGGTCAAATACCTAATTGTCCCATATGGATGACTAGTTTGGACAAAGGAATGTAATTCTACATAATGTAATTCTGAAGTGAACTTACGACAAGCGATACCACTAATGCCATGCATTGAGTTTTATG
Organism: Pinus albicaulis; assembly: GCA_034641835.2. Lineage (NCBI taxonomy): Eukaryota > Viridiplantae > Streptophyta > Pinopsida > Pinales > Pinaceae > Pinus > Pinus albicaulis. Next base: position 1,422,796,961 of record CM076578.1, read on the forward strand.
ATATTTCATTATTTGAAAGTTGCTGATTATTTTATATATTAATTAAAAAATATAATTAGTGTAATTATATAAATCAAATAATTAGTAAATATTGATATATCTCAATTTATAATAAGTAGCAATTTATAGATTATCGTTATAAATTACAATAATCAAATGTTTATCATATTTGCGCATTTGAGGTGATTTGAACTCCCTTTTGTGTGCGTGTCTTGGGGGCATACGTTCCTCAGCTCCCTCTGTTACAGCTCGATTGGTAAGGCCTCCTGCTACCATCATGGAACCACCGGACCCTCTGCCGGATGGGGAGCCTCCTCCTGAATCATCGAACCTTGCTCATGATGAAAACGCAGACGCTTTTGCATACCTTATCTCCTCCAATGGTACCCTAAGAAACAAACCCTCTGTATCAAAATTTGTAAAGAAACTTGATGACATTCTAGACATCATTCTTCCTCCATTCCTCCCTCGCAGAGTAGCGTTGTCCCTTTCTGAACGTGGCTTGGTTGGCCAGTTCACTGTCCTCTGGCCATCTCCTCGCTCAGTTCAAAAGTAGGTTGAAAGGAACTGGTCCTCTTCAACAAATGGGAAAATCTCCCTCAGATTCTGTGGAAGAGGTTATTACACCTTCTACTTTGAAACAAGGGAAGACAGAGACCTAATATTTAGAAATTTCCCATACTTCATGGACATGTGAGGCCTCTATCTTAACAGATGGACGCCAGACTTCAACCCTGAAATGGACCTGCCAAGTGCAGTCCCTGTTTGGGTCAGACTTCCTCACCTACCCCTCCACTACTAGGGCGATGAATCAGTCAAGGAAATAGGGAATGTTGTGGGAAAGTACATTGACAGATGTGAGCCAAAGGAGAACATGCATGCTTGTGCGAGGATATGTGTCGAATTCGACCTAGGGAAAGGCTTACCAGAGGCAGTGAAGATCAAAGTAGACAAATGGACGCACGTACAGCAACTGGAATACGAGCAGATAGCGTTTAAATGCAAGGTATGTCATGAATACGGTCATTTTGCAAATAGGTGCCCAAAAAAACAAGAAAATGAAGAAGTAGAAGCTCAAGAAACTAAATGGGAACAAGTAAAAAGAAAAAAGCATCAAACAAACAACACGCCCTCCCCCTCCACTACCCAACCTCGGGCTCCCTCCCAATTTGGTCATTCTCCTACCTCGCCTCTTTCTCTCAACGCTCCTCTATCTTCCTCCACCCTCACTAACTCCAACCCTTTTGTTCCTCTTGATGACCCTCCCATTCTTACCTCTTTTCCCCTCCACCCTCCCCCCACCACTCTCTCCCTCCTCTCCTCACCCCATATTCCCCCAATATCCCTCTCAGCCCACCTCCCCCCTTTTTTGATCGAATATTTACAAGGAACCAGTCAAAATATTCTTTACTCTCCCTTGAACACCAAAGAAAACCAAGAAGAAAGTCAAACAAAGAGTTGAGAGATGAAGCGGCAGCAAAAGAGATGGCATTGGGCACCCAGCAGCCCATGGACTCCTTCTTTGGAAAAATCTTAGGAAATAAGGAGAAAAACCAACACCACCAAAGAGGGAAAGGTCCCTCAGCCTCCAATTAAAATAAATGATGATTGTGGTCTCTTGCAATTGTCATGCTTTGGGGACATCAACGAAATTCAATGCAACCAAAGATATATTAGCAATGGAAACCCTAGACATACTAATGCTACAAGACCAAAACAAGTGCTCAAGAATAAAAAAAATATGATCAAAAAATTAAAAAATAATGAAGGAACAACTCAACAAGCTATAGGGGCCTTGGGTGGTATTTTCACTCTATCGAGAAAAGGAAAATTGGAGCTACTTAAACAAAAAAAAGAGTAGCACTGGATCGGAACAAAGTTAAAAAAATATAGCCACCAATGAGAAATACTACGGAGTCAACATATATGCACCAAATTATTATAGGGAGAAAGAACTATGTCAGAACACTGTTAAAGAGACATTAAATAATGCCCAAAACAAAAATGTAATTCTTGGAGGTGGCCTCAATCTAGTTCTAAATGTGGATGAGAAATTTGGAGAAGTGTACCACACAGACCCATCAAGAGATGCAATAGAAAATATAATGGAAACACATAAGCTACTTGAAATCCCTCCCAACAACGGCAAGTTCACATGGAGTAACAAGAGAACTGGCAGAAACAATATAAAGGAAAGACTAGACCGCATTCTCGTTCAGGGCATCATTTTATCCAATTAAAACTCAGTAGTGTCGAGGATTCTTCATACAACAACATCTGATCACAAGCCAGTGGTTGTCTCTATTGGGACTTTGGGAAACCAAGGCCCCATTCCATTTAGGTATTGTCCAACATGGAACAAAAATCAGGATATGCAAAAATTAATTGCATAAGTATGGTCCCAAAAAGTCTACAATTCTCCCTATTTTGTGTGGGAGACAAAATTAAAAGATTTGAGAAAGGAATTGAAAATATGGGCCAAATAAAATGATAAAAAAACGCAAAAAGGAAGGTTGAGTTAATTAAAAAAATGGAGGCACTTCAAGAGACAAAGGAAACTAATGTAGAAACCAAAGAAATCCAACTTCAGGAAAAGGCTCTCTATTAGGAAATTTATAGAGAACATAGAACAGAAGAAGAGGTGCTGAGATTAAAATCTTGAAGCCTATGGTTAAAAGCAAGAGACAAGAATACATCATTTTTTCACAACTCATTGAAAATTCGAAGGACTAGAAACCAGATTGACAGTATTCAGATTGAGGGAGGGGAGATAAGACGCCCACATGAATTAAAACAAGAAGCATACAGACATTTTAAAAGCCTCCTTACAGCAAGCGGAGAAACCGTAGATTATGAGAGCTTTTTACAACATGTCCCCAACAAGATAAGCGCTGATCAAAATATGAAGCTCATACAAGAAGTTGAAGAACATGAAATTGAAAAGGTTGTTCGAGGCCTTCACCTGGACAAGGCACTGGGTCCTGATGGTTTTTCAATTGCCTTCTACAGGAAAAATTGGCACACAATCAAGAAGGACCTTACTAGAATGATAAGGAATGTACCCAAGAAAAAAAAAGTTGGGTGGCTTCACTAATTCATCCTACCTGGCTCTAATTATGAAAGATGCAAGGCCCTCCACCTTTAGTTGATTCCAACCTATTTCATTTGTAACTCCTCTTATAAAATAATCACAAAGATCATAGCCAATCGAATAAAGAATCCCCTTCCTGATATTATATTGGAAAATCAAGGTGGGTTTGTGCCAAATAGACAGATCCTTGACAACATTGTCCAAGAATTTTTGCACTCAGGTATGATAAGAAAGAGCAAGGAATCATCATAAAGTTGGACATGGCGAATGCATTTGATGGAGTAAGCTTAACCTTCTTAACAGTTTTCCTCAAGAAATTTGGGTTCTCAAATGAGATCATTGAAGTCATCAAAGCATGCATTGTGGGACCATGGATTGCCCCATTGATAAATGGAAGGCCAAGTGATTTTTCTCAAAGTTCCCGTGGGCTGAGGCAAGGTTGTCCCCTATCACCATTTCTATATATAATAATAGCATATTCATTATGTTGGTCTTTGGAGAAAATTAGGAGAGAAAGATCACTAACTGGCCTCCACATCTCCCAAGGTGTTAAAAGCATCAATCACTCCTTGTTCGTTGATGACACACTATTGATGGGCAGAGCATCATTATCGCCAGAAGGTTTAAAAAAGTGTTGGAAAAATTCATGGAGGCCTTAGGAGGGCTTCTAAATAATGCAAAATGCAAGAACTATGGATGGAATGTGTCTCCACGCACCCTACAAAGAATATCTCATATTTTAGAGATCCCTACACAAGCAAATTGGAGTCATTTCCATTATATAGGACTCCCTATATCAAAAAAAAATCTGAAAGCAAAACTATGGAGTACCCAATTTGAGAAAATGAAGAAAAAAATTCAAAGTTGGGGAATTCAATGGCTCAATTTAGCGGGCAGAGTGATATTGATCAAAGCCATGCTTACAGCACTGCCAATTTACCAATAAGCAGCAATCTTGGCACCGGTCAGCATCCACAAACAAATAGATATCATAATTAGAGGATTTATGCGGCAAGGAAAAAAGACTGAAACCAAAAATTTCAGCTTCGTAAAATGGGACTAGGTAACACTTCCTTATGAAAAGGGAGGCTTATCTATTAGGTTACCTGGAATTATGAATGTGGCCCTTAGGGAAAAAATTGTTTGGAGACTTATCACTGGGAAAGATTGCTAGTGGAAACAAGCACTAGCCTCAAAATATGTGAATCAGCATCGAACTCTCCTCCTAGAAGGAAGTGCACCAACCATACCATGCTCGCAAGTCTGGAAGCTTGTTAAAAAATTCCTCCTCATCATCATAAAGCATACTTCAAAGCTTCCTGGAAACGGAAGAAGTGTTCTTTTATGGGAAGACAGAATAATGGGGAATTCTCCAATATCCTCCTATACAGATCTCCATGAATTAAAAAAAAATGGATGTGCACTAAGGGGTTGACCAACTTGCACTCTATATCTCGTTGGAAACAGAAATTGGGTTGATTGGCACACCCCAAATATGCCAGACAATTTAAAAAATCACTAGGATTCCTTAGTCATTCGACTTAAGGGAGCAACACCAACTAATCAGGAGGCTAAATACACCTTCATTTGGGATCCTAGTGGAGGATATTACTCGGTCAAATCAGGGTATATAACCATACAAGCACAGCAAAATAACCAAGTTTGGGCACCTTGGAAAACAATATGGAAATCTGAAAGTTTTCCCAAAGTCAAAATATTCATCTCGACACTTTTAAAAGGTAAAGTCCTTACAGAAGACAACCTCAAAAGGAAAGGCTTTTCAGGGCCTTCAAGGTGCCCCATGTGCTTGAATGATGAAGAAAGCATCTAGCATCTTTTCCTCGGTTGTCCCTTTTCGAGAGAATGTTGGAACTAGCTAGTAAGCCCATTGGAAATTGATCTAAATTTCTCAAGTACCTTTAATGACTTCTTGATAGCTTGGAAAAAAAAATCCTTACTCATTGAAGCAAAAGCACACCATTAAAATATTTTGGGAAAGCATCCCATATTTCCTCTGTTGGCAAGTCTGGTTAGCTAGAAATCAACAAATATTTAAAAATCAGCCTCCAAATATTGGAAGAGTTATGTCAAATACATGGGGACTCACAACAGAATTCTTAAACATGAAAGGCTTGAGAGCAATAGACAGCAGCCAGCTCCAGTAGGAAGAGAGGGTATGGATAAGCTTTGCAACAGGTAGAAGCAATTGAACAAGTAGTCCCAAAATAAAATCAATCATCCAAAATTGGAAAATAAGATTAAAAGGGGATTATTTCATTCTTTGGATGAAAAATCTTAACAGGCATTGCCTCTTCTTTGATGGTGCATCAAAAAACAACTCGGGCAGGGCTGGTGCAAGGGGCATACTCTTGGATCCGGGTGGAACAAATCATGTCTCCTTTGAATGGGGATTAGGAAAAGCCTCTAATAGTGTCGAGGCATATGGATTATTGTTGGGCACCATAACACTTTAAAAAGGGAACATTCAGAATCTAATAATCATGGGAGACTCAGTTATAATTATTCAAGCCATGATCAACATGAGAAATCCTCCAAATGCAGCAATGGGCCAAATAGTCAATAGAATCAGGCATAATTTAACATATCTGGGAAACGTCACCTTCAAACACATATTGTGAGTCAACAATAGCAGTGCAGAACAACAGGCCAACCAAACAGTTTCTAGGCCCAAAGGAGAAACAAGAACCCAAAATGAGGTTTCCTACACTCCAATACCTTGGCCAGCCCTACATCCATCCCCTGACACAGTCACATCGGCTCATGAGGAGGATTTTGACAAAAAAAATTAAAAAGGAATCCAATCAGAACAATGATCCTTCACAGATTTGGTATATTCATGGAACTCCCTACAGCTCAATTCTCAAGCCTCACAGGCCATGTCAAACACGTGACAGAATCCCATCTAATTAATACATCTCCTCTCCATTTAATGGCATCGATCTAGGCTTGTCTTCCATTCTCGGGCTCGATCAAACTCCCCACGTCTCTGTCTGCTCCATTTTTGAGTCTTTGTTCCCTGTCAAGCACACTCGTTCTTTTATTTCTCTGTTGTTTGTTCCTTCCATCCTCCTTTTCACCTAGCCCTGCTCTTATTTAACGCCCTCAACACTCCCTCCTCCCTTCACGCAATCACCATTCAGCCTGTGCACTTTGTTTCTCTCATCTCCTACGATCACTCACCCTCAACTTCATCATGTGTTGATACTGATATTTACTTCTAGATATCCCTCTCTGCTAAGTTGTGAGAGCTCAATCTTTGCACAGATCTGCAGACCTCCTTTCAAAGTCTCCCTCTCAGTCCTCTTGATGCTTTTGGAATCTCGAGTTGTTATCTTCAAGTGGTGCGATATCCTCCAATCCTCATTGCAACTCTGCAGTTTTCTTGACACAGTCTACCTCCTAGTCAACAGAGTGAACTTGGTAGAGCAAGCGACTCTCTTTGTCCCGAAATCACAGAGGAAGCACTTCTCTGTCTCTCTCCTTCAGCAGATCGACCAGAAGTCTCCTTGGCAAGCAGCAATGGACCTGAATCCAATAGAAAGAACCTCACAAAATGAGAAATGCACCATGTGCAGAGCTAATAAATTCATGATTGACAAACTAAGAGAGATTGTTCAAGACTTGAAGTTTTAGGTAATATTTGAGGATTTGTCCTTGAAGAGGTAGCTTGAGGGACAAAAGGAAGAAATAGATGCCCTCAAAAACAAATGCTCTCATCTAGAAGAGACAATCAGCTATCTTAAGAGCATCACCCTGAATCAGGAGGAGAAAAATTCAAAATACGAATGTAGCTAGTAAACAAAGATCACAGGAAGAACAATTATTCAACAATAACTAGAAGACCTCAGAAGATCAAGAAGGATCTCCCCTTGGCCTATAATATTATTTTTCCATTATGTTATGTAAATGTGTTTCTCTTCTTTTTCAGTTTGTACGGCAGTATGCGAAAAATGTAGTAGGAAATCCGGGCAATTTTGGAATCAAGGATTTAGGTAACCGGGATTGCACTCCTGCTCTTACCTCCTTCAATATTCTTCTCTTTAAGCCCTTCATGTAATGGGAGCTTGCTCTTTTTCTTTTTGGAATAGATATCTCAGTAACCGACTTTGTAAAAAAAAAATAGCAATTTATAATCAGTCTAGATCTATCTTAACTTTGGATCTACGAAGTGTAGAGAGGGATCCAATCTCTTTATATTGATCCCTCTGGGCACTTGGTAGATTCAGACTTAAGATATATCTAGGTTGATTTAATTTCCCCTTTTAAATAACCTATATTCCACATGAATACCATAGATGATGGGTCATTTTTATTTTTATTATTATTTTATTTTTATAGGGATTATTTTTATTTTTTTATTTCTATTTCTATTTTATTTTTACCGAGTTAAAATGTTTACATTACATTACAACATCTCTACATAATAGGTTGCATCTCCTCAAAACTAGCCTAGATCCATTTTAACTCTAGATCTACAAGCATCCAAAGGGATCAAATCTTTTATTTTCATTGTAAAAGAGGTTTGCATCTTAGGAGATTTGATCCCTCTCTAGTAGATCCAGAGTTTAGATAGATCTAGGCTGGTTTAATTTCCTCCTTTAAATAGACTATGTTGCACATGAATTCCATGGGTCAATACCATGGGTTCTCATAAACCTGGAGCCAAAAACCACCTGTAACTTGACCAAGTAAAGTTTACCTTAACTACCTAACAAAAATTAATAAAAATAATAATAATAGCCTACAATTTTTATTTTAATTATTTTAGTTTAAAATTATTCTTATTTTAAGATAGAGTTATTTTAATTTTATTTTATTTTGAACGTTACATTACGTGAAGAGATGGCCTCTAGATGCATTCAAGACATTTAATAATACATTTCATATCACCAAGACTTTAAACAATCATAAAAATCAAGTAAATTATATGTGTGTGTGTGTGAGACACAGAGAGAGATAAACATATATATATATATATATATATATATATATATATATATATATAATAAGATTTTTAATCATAGATATTCACTCTCATTTTACTATGGAGATTTTTAATCTAGAAATAGACTTTGTTACAATACTATGGGTCAATATTATAGATTATCAATACTACATGTCCAAAAAAATCATAAATGTAAAAATATTATCTATTAACATAATAAACTTAATCATATCTATCATAATTTTTCTTTTAAATATTAAATACTCTATAAAAATATATAAAAATAACAATATTACTAAAATTATAGCAATTAAAAGACGTAACCAAGTTGCAACAATTTACACCTAAACATAAACAATTGAAAGGAAAACTCTCCTCCAACGTAATTCATGGGCTTGAGTAACTAAGGTCCCCCACCCACAACCACTCCTCTCAAATAGTAATGCAATATGCAAACCCTCATCACTCACATGCATGCCCAACATTAATGTAGATTGATGTTTGTAATTTTAACCATCATTTAATTGCAAGTTTGTAAAAATTGAACATCATTGAGACCCCATCTCCCTTCTATTTCTATTTTTGAGAGTCATTGTCAAATGAATTCCCCAAGTTTCCAATCTTCCTATCATTTATCACCCTCCCAAAATTTAATTTAAATTGCGGGCCTCTTGCCAAGTGGAGTCACGTGGATTTGTCTAATTCTTTTATTAATTTCGTTTAGTTGCATATTTTAATTATTACAAATTTATAACTCTAATTCTATTATAATGTGCATTTACCCTTGACATGTAATGTTTTTTAAACTTCTCCAAAATGCATGTAGCATTACTTAAAATGCAAAGACACATTATTACACTTAAGACATAAAACACGTAAATGAAGTAAAACATTATCATTCCTTTCCTAATTTACTTCATCAATATAAAAAATGATTAGAAAATGTTAGAAGGTTGTGTCATACTCCTATCCCAACTCATGGGGCAGAATAATATGAATTTCTTCTTGAGTGGAGATATGATGTTATTGTTATCCTGGTTGCAAAGAACCCAGAAATAGAATAATATGAACTTCTTCGTTAATGGAGAAATGATTAATGATATTATTGTTATGGGGTTACAAAGAAGCCAGAAAATCCCAAATTCGTCCATTTCATAGTACATACCATCACCACAAAATTATTGTTAATTTCAATATAATCAAATGAATAACTATATATATTTCAATATGAACATTTATTTATTTATAAACAAATAATAAATGTTTGATTATTTTGAATGTTATTTATTTGATTATATTGAAATTAACCAATATATTCTAATGATGGTATGTTTGTTTATTTATTATGTCATTGTTTATGCAGTGACATTTATGATTGGTTTGGAGTTAATTGTTTGTCCGTATTTGTGTAATTTTAATTTGTCCATAGTTAGTAATAGGATTTTAGGTGAAATTTTATGATGACATCATCTGGTCGCCATATGTCATCCTCGCATGCACGATTTACAGGGCTAATCGGATAGTATAGAGGAGGTACAACAAACACTGATTTTGCTTACATCTGAGAGTTAAATTAGACTTGCTTTGATCTCTGTCTCCATCGCCAAACCACCATTTACATATTTTTATCTAAGATATAGATTATGAGAAAAATAGAAATAACTCTATTCCTAGATTAGAAAAACTCGATGCCATAAAGGAGTTTACTTGATTTCATGTTCATGTGGCAAACTGTACATTGGGGAAACTGGTCGATCTATCTTAACAAGAATTCAGGAACATGCTGCCGATATAAAATATAACCGCCTTAAAACCTCAGCTTTGGCTTAAGCACTCCAGCAAAACCAATCATCACATTTGTATTGAAAACTCCTGTGTGGTGGCAAAAATTGACCCCTATCACCACTGAAAATTTAGGGAAGCTATCGAAATTGGTAAGCACCCTGAAAACAAGCTAGAAAATAAGCAACAATTGCATTCCAACTTTAAACAACAATCACACCCACAACTAATGAGCTCTTCATCCTAGTTATTTTGTTTTTGCTCCTTCCTCTTTTCCTCATTTCCTCCTCTTGCATCCTCAACCCTTTCTCTCCTTATTTCTGTAGTAAAATTTTTTTTTCCATCATTCCTCCCTCCTTCTCTCAAAGGCGTGGAATTCAATCAATATTAATCTATTAACTTCTAAGAGAATTTTAAAATATTTAATTACTTTAACTCATAATTCTTATTAAAATCATTTTTCGTAAATTTATTAATCCCTTGTACTATTCCTTTAGATTATCTTAAGAATTATCTCCTTTTTAAAACCTATAATCATAATCATAATATATTTTAAATATTATTTAATCTTTAATAATCATTGACTATTACTAATAATTATTGGCAACCTTTAATGAACCAAATCTATCCTTAATCCTTAAACATTAATCATATCATAAATTTAATATCTGTTTTAATTAATTCTTCCATTTAAATTAATTCTTAAATACTAATATCCATAATTAACAAGGAATACTAATATCCATTAATTATTAATAATAATTTATCTATTTATCACAAAAATTTTATAAATAATTTATTATCCATTAATATTATTTTTTTTTAATAAATTAAATATTCTTATAATATTGTTAAAACTTTAAAATTATTTTAAAAATTTTAATTATGAATAAAAACTTGATCATATATTAACTATCATAATAATAATAAAGAGTCATTTTGACTATTTTGGAATAAAATAAAATAATTAGCTTTAATAAAATTTTATTAAATAAATTAATTTTATTAATAAATTAATAAATTATTTTTATCAATAAATTAATAAATTATTTTTATCAATAAATTAATAAATTATTTTTATCAATAAATTAATAAATTATTTTTATTAATAAATTAATCAATTTTTTTTTTTAAAAGACATTTTAGGTCTTTCCCTCATTTTTTTCTTGCTCTTAAAATCTTTAATAAACCAAAATAAATTAGTTGAAAACATCGACTTTATCAACCATCAATACGATATATCGTAAAACAATTATACACAAAGATACTCATATTAGAATCTGGAAGGGGTAGGATGGCTTGGTCTTCGGAACTTGGAGAGCGGGTGTATGGTGGAAGTAGAGAATAAATGTAATGTTGTGTAAGAATGTACTACCAGGATCTGGATTTAGGCTATGTACTAACCATGGTCTCCGGACGCCTCGGTCCTTGCGAAGTCATGAGTTACTAGTATATATGGCTTGCTGGCTGTTGTATATACCCTTACAACAATTTTATGATTAAAAAAAGAATGCACTACCATGTGAGAGACCTGGGCATACATATTGCGGAGATTGAACCTCCAGAATGGACACTTCGCCTTCCGTGCCCAACCCACGACCTTCAGGTTTTTTCCGTCCGACAAATAACTCGTATGTATTTTGAGGCTTTAAACCGATATTAAAAATAGTTGTCTCTTATGTTTTGAATTCTTAACCTTTGCAAGTATGTTCATATTTGGGAAAACAACTGTCAATACAGATTCTAACATCTTTGAGAAAACAAGAATTAGAATCGTTCACTCACATGGTTGCAAAAAGGGCTCAACCATTGTTAAGAAACCTCGCGACATTCGCAGGCAATCGTTTCACAAATTATGTGAGGGGGTTGCAGCTGATTAGGAATAAAGGTTATTTTGGGGGAAACTAGATTCATGAAAAGCATATTTCAGCAGTGCCATGTCACTCATATGGCTCTGTTGGGTTGACTTTCCGTAGTCCGACCTACTTTCTTGGATTCCACACAAGAATTTAGGGGTTCTAGGAATAGAGGAGATTAAACTTGAAACATGGTGGCTGCATGAATCACAGGTAGTCATTTGAAGTTCTAGACATAATGTATTTTTTTTAATTGCTTTGTTCTTTAATATTGTTAGCATACTGAGTTCAAACTAAGTTTGAAAATATAAAGATGGTAGGCAGTTGACGAAATTATATGGCGTAGTTTAAAAAGCCGACAGAATAATCAGAAATTTTGGTAAGATTCTGAAAATTTTTGACAAAAAATTATTAGAATTTTGTTTAGTATTTTGGGTGCTTTAATGATAGTGCTGAATTCATTTTTACTATCATTCAAACACTCCAATTACTTGATTTTTTAATTTTTTTACGGAATTCCAGTAAAAACTGTCATCCAAACTATTCTATTGCGTCGGTAGACAACTCCATATATATATATCAAGGCGATATGTATCCAGACTATACGTGTGGAAGTTCCCAAGTCCATTGGGAAGATGAGGCAGCTCGAAAAAATTGCGGTTGTGTGCCACGTAAACTTTGCCATCTACAATCGTTGAACATACAAACTCTGCCATCTAGAGTCATTGAAACACTTAGAATTACAGGGCTCTCTAGGTACAATTTCCTTTCAATATTTCTATTCCTATCTAAAAATGGACTGCCTACCAAATTCTTTTGCGAACATAAGGACCTGTTTTGAAATGGGGTCCCTGCCAGATTCATTTCGGAGCTTAATGTACTTCCAATATCTTACCTTGCAGATTCCGATGGGCATTTTGAATTCGAGGGGTGTTCCAGTTTGAACATGCTCCTAGATTCATTTGGAATCTTAATGACGACGCCATTGCTCTGACCCACTTTTTGGAACTTTACGTGGTGCTGAGATGGGGACTGTACCAGCTTTCAACCATTTGCCTGCAACAATTGAGGGTGAGGAAATCACATGATGCAAGAGAAGCAACTTGGTTTTGGAGATTGATTGCAGATCTTCCGAGGAGTTAAAGAACTCAATTTCGTTGCTTCTGTTGCTGTAATTCCATGTCCATGGTCTCTCATGAGAGCTTTATGGTTTCAGGCTAAGCAGTTTAAACCTGTCTTTTGCAATTTAACAAGTCTACAATTTACAACAGTTTAAAGTTGCCTTCTGTCTACAAGGTTGTGGGTTGTTACAATACTTCGGGACACATGGGTGACTGTGGCCTG